>BDSI01000043.1:37500-404069 GCA_003117195.1 Eudorina sp. 2006-703-Eu-15
ATGTGTGTAGGGGTGCGGGTGCGTATGCGGTCACGGTAGGTTGGGGTGTGCGTCTCTGTGGGAGTGGATTGCTTACATAGCTGGACGTTCGGAATGGATTGCCTAGCTGGGACCTCTGGGACGTACGGATTTGATTGGTTAGCTAGGCCGCGTGCGTGCGTACGTGCACAGTTGGAGGGAGATCGATGCATGAGGTGTACATGTGGCCAAGCATGCATGTAGTACCGTTGCAGTGTGGATAGGCTTCCGGGCCCTGCCTAAGTCTTTATGTCGCGGCATGCATGTGCACGTGCATCGATCGATCAGCGCGCTTGTGCTACGGGCAGGAATGAAGGAATGATGGACTGCGTAGTGTCTGACGGGCAGGAATGAACGAATGAATGGATGAGAGTCAGGGTGACTACTGACGGGGATCTGGAAGTGCGACGGCATCATCATGCAGATGCAGATGCGCGTGGCATACATGCAGCGGCGGCACCAGGCGAAAAGCCGCAGGGCAGTGGGACGGTAACTGTGGGTGCTACACTGACGGTGCGCGCGAATACACACACATACACACGGTGGGCTTGCTTCTTGTTAAACACACACACACACACACACATGCTAAACACAAATGTGTTGTCACGGGCTGGGGCAGGGGGGCAGTTATGTGGCTTACGGGCATTTCCGAGCTTATCCGAGCTTATCCCCTGGCATGTCATGAGCTCCTGTCTTGCCTGCCGGATTACACATACACATGCCATGCCAGTCATGCGCCCGCACATACAATGCGTCATGCGCGGCGAAAGTACGGAACTAGGCAGGCATGTGCGTTGGACGAAGCATGACGGCTATCTAATGTCAGAGCACACAGCCAGGAGTCCGTCGGTGAGTCCGTCGGTCGGTGGACACCCCGCTGTTGCTGCTGCCTGTGTCTAGCTGCGGGCGCGGTCGCTGATGATATCTTTTTGGAGGCGCGGGCCGCGGAAGGGGACGGATGGGCGGGGTGCGTGCTATTAATAACAGACAGCGCACCGCGGTAGGTTGCAACCCCGGCGCTACTTCACAGCGCTGCAAGTAAGGTTCATTTGCAGCAGGTGCAATACTGCTATTTACTTCCTGACAGTGTGCGTGATTTTCCGCATCTATCACGCACGCTGTTGCTTGTGTGCGCAAGGCGGGCAGGAGCGCCGCCCATCCGCCCTGCCCGCCAATCCACGGACTGCTGGGCTGAACGTATCGCCCTCATCATAATGCATTGGTAACTACCACGTACGGCGGCGGGCGCGCCTCTTTCGCTGGATTTTTGCGTTTTTGCGAAGCCTGCATCTATCAGGCAGCAGGTTGGCGTCCATCTGCTGGAGAAAGTGTGCTGGAGGACGCGGTGCAGCCCAGCAGCTAGCAGCGGGCAGCTGCCGCATGCAGGGACGGAGTGCGCCGGACAGATGTCGACTGTTTCGCTTCGTTGTTCGGTGCTTGTGCTGGCGACGACGCGAGCGCACGCGTGCTCCATTGGCGTCATCCCGGTGTGTTGGCCGGTGTGGCTGCACGACCCTCCCCTCTCCACCCACGCGCGTGATGGAGGATGGGTGCGCAGTCCTCGGTAGGGGTTGATGAGATAGATGAGGCGCCCACACAGCGATCTGCTGAGCCCGTTGGAACGCCCAGTCGGGACTACCTCGGTCCACCTCGTGACTCACGGTTACAAAATTGGTGCCGGGCTGGCGTCTTTCATTGTTGCTTGGTTTATATGTGCTTTGGTTTGTACGTGCATCATCAGTCGTTCAGTACCCGTGCCCGGCTGGCAGGGGCGGGCGCACTCGCCGAACGTACGGCGGTATGTCTGATCCTAACAAACTGCATACGTATGGGTGCGTGGACGATAGCATCAGTGAGCCCGCCCCAGGTCAACCACAAGGGATTTCCGCACGTACACCTGGACCTTCACCCTCTGACTGTTGATTGGTCCTCTGTTGCAAACAGTCGTCTCGATCGTCTTACGAGCAGGCCGACCTGTACACCGCTGCAGCAGCAGCAGCAGCAGCAGCAGCAGCAGCAGCAGCAGCAGCAGCAAGGGCTCCGTACGTCCCTGCTGCCTATACCTCGCTCGCGGGCGGGCGGGCTTCCCCACCCTCCAAACCCAGCGGATGCGCTTGCGTGGTTACATCACCGTCTGACTCATTGGAGAGGGCACTACTACTACTACCCGGCGATTGGATGGGTGCGTATTGACTCTCTCCTTGTCTTTGCGGCGCGTCCGTTCGCGCCTCGACGCACCCACTCCCCCACCTGCGGGCTGTTCGACTTGATGGGCTGCTTCTGGGCACATGTCCCAATGTTTTACCGTGATCTGGGACAACGGGGCCCTGTGCGCCGGCGCGAGTTACCATGCGTTACCAGGCAGGCGGCCAGCGGGTAGTGCCTGGTTGGTGGTCGCCTGGAGGTGTGAAGGATGTAGGTGCTCGGATCCGCATGGTAGTTTCTGATGATGAGCATGGCTGGTGGGTGTGTGTTATGTTGCCGCTGTCCCAACATCCGAGATGGACCTGCGCGCTTTTACACAGCAGGTAGCCGTACTAGCCGTACGTGCCGTACGGAATCACCGTGATGCTTAACTCTTGGTGTTCTGACGGACATTCCGCCGCCGCAGCGCAGAGGACCGATCGATGCTGCTGCCGTACTCATCAGCCGGTACGGAGTCTAGAGCGGAGACCAACCATCGTGTGGGCACATACGGCACATACAGCCGCGACAGAGAGGACACAGACAGGCACTCCGCAACGCAACGCGAGCAAGCCATGCACGTTTTCGGACACAAATGATCGATGTGTACCACGACCCATACGACCCATATCTCCCTCCACCACAACGCGCACACATAGATACATACACACACCCCTGCCGCTGACAACATGCGACGCCGTTCACCTGTCAACGAACGAGCGCCAGCGGCGGGCAAACGACACACGACCCATCAAGGTGCCGCCAGGTGTCCCAGGAGAGCAAAGAGCCAAGAGTAGCTTTGCTCCCGCAGCGTAAAAGGTAAAAGGATACGGCAGCACAAAAGGGTGCGGACAGGCCGCTGCGTTCCTGCTGTAACCGCACCTGCAGATGCGTGGTGGGTGCCCCCCAGCTCCCTGTTACCCAAAAGCCCCCCAAATCAAAGTCCTTGTCTCATTCCTTGGCACCCCTCTTCAGGGCCCGATCCGTATCCACGTCCGTTGATCAGCACGAGGTCAACGCACGTAGGTAACCAACTGTACGGCACAACCCCCTGCAAGAACTAGGCCTCTAGGCGTCCATCAGGTTCACGGGTCCGTTCCTGGTGTCCGATGCCACCGGCCGTGGCTGCTGCGGCAGGCTCGCGGAGCGGGCCGACGCCGCTGCGGTTCCCGCCGCCGCCCCCGCCGGCCCCATCGTTGGCGCAGACGCCGGGACAAATGGTCCGCGGCCAAGACTGCTGCCGTACTGCGCCACGCCGCTCGGGCTTTCGAACAACGGGGTTGACAGCGCTTTGCCATATGTGTGGTCGTGCTGCTGCCTGCTGTTTGCGACTGCTGGATAGCTCCCCGAAGGCGGGGCAGGGGCTCCTTGAGCCGCGTTTGATGCGCTGAAGCTGGCGGAGGGCCCCGATGTGACCTGCTGCTGCTGCTGCTGCTGCTGCTGCTGCTGCTGCTGCGGAAATGCGCCGCCACTCGGGCCCAGCTGCGGCGGCGGCAGGGTGGACAGCGGCGGCTTGGGTGGCGCCGAGGCGTGGGGATGATAGTCGAGGCTGCGCTGCGTGACGCCGGGCGATGTCGATACCGCCGTTGCGGCCGCCGACCCCGGCCGTGAGTAGTCGATCACCGCAGACGGCTGCCCGGCTGCCCACGGGGCCGGGTGCGCGGCTGCCGCTGGCGGTCCGGCTGATGGCGGCTGTGCAGGCGCTGCTGCTGCTGCTGCTGCTGCTGTGGTGTACCTGGTAGGTGCGGCCGCCGAGGTGCGCTGCTGCTGGTAACCGCCGCCGCTGTGTGCCGAGTCGGAGTACCCCCAGGTGGTGACCGCCAAGACGCCCGCCTGCAGCGAGGCAAGCACACACGGCGGCGGCGGCGGCGGCGGGGCGGATGCGGGGCGTACATGTTCACACCATGTGCCGTTGCACTTGCTTGGGAGCTGTGCGTGACAGTCACTTGCATCAACCTACGTCAACCTACACAACCCTTGCCTTCAAAAAATACGTCCCGGCAGAAGAAATTCCTGGCTCACGCACAGCAGCAGCTTTAAAAGCACGCATCACAGTGCAATGCGTGGTCCTAGACCTGTGTAGGCCGTGGATGCAGTGCAGCGTAAGAAAGGGAATGTATGATATGATATGGGTCCTGTCTCGCAGACGACTCTCTCGCGCTGCTGTCGGACAGCAGCGTGACAGGACGGCGCAGTGCGGAGAGACGGAAGGACACGTCTGTGGCTTCTGCGGCGTGTCCTCCTGTAGGAGCCTGCTGGCTCGTGCACCACGGGCAACTGCAACTAACCAAAGCACACCATCATCCCAAGCAAAATGTGAGAACGGCCAGCGCGAGACCAACCAACTAACCAACCAACCAACCGGACAGCGGAGCAAGCAGGTGATATACGCAAGGAGGCCATGAAGAGAACGCAGCCGCGCGGGATTGAACGCTCATCATCAGCTGACAGACCCGTCACGCACCTTGGCAGGCTGCTGGCTCGACGTCTTGTCCCGGACTCCCGCCGAACCGCCCGAACCCGCCGCATCTTGCCGCGGCACCGGCAGCGCTACCGGCGGCACCCCGCCGCCCTCAGTGCGCAGCCGCGCAGCCGCCTCCGCCGACTGTAGGACCATCGAAAGCATGGACTGCAGGCAGCGGCGGGAGCGAATAAAAAAGGGAGCCCCGCAGATGAAGATCGATGAGGAGATGGACACAACAGGGAAGGCGGGCACTCGGTAACGCCAGATGGGCGGGGACGGGTGTTGTCACTCGTCTCCTCGTTATGATAACGATCCGCACCCGTCCGCCACGGGCAGCCGGTGATGGCTGCCAGGCCGCACTACCAGGCCGCACTACGACGGCGTCAAGACGCGATGCGACGTGTCACGCCACGACGCAGCACACGCCTGCCTTCTTAACACACGTGCCCTTGGCGACGAGGTGCCCGATCCACACAAGCAACTATGGTGAGCACATTGGCTACTGGATGGCTTGGGCCGGGCGGGTTTCCCCGCTGAACACAAGTGCATATATATGTATACATGTATATATGTATACAATATACATATGTACATATACGATATATATATATATATGCATATACATCCACACACACACACACGCACATCTCCCGAGGGACGGAGCTGCCTGTCACCGGGCCAAAGCGCGCTTTCGTCCCTTCCCCCGCAAGGAGCGCACCAGGAGGACTGAGCGTGTCCGCCTTAGCATGGCGCACGCCAAGGCAGCACTCCTGCCTCCATATCGTGCTTACGCACGTACCTGGACGATTGCCGAGACGGTTGACAGTTGCTGCGGCGAGAGTGAAGCCGCGAGAAGCTGAGGCAACAGCAGCGGCAGAAGACGCTGCGCGGCCGCAGGGGCGCCCCAGGCGGGGGCTGTCGATAGGGACTGCAGCAGGGTTGCTACAGCCAACGTGGTCCCGCCGGTGTTGTCAACCGACAGCAGCTGCGGCCAAGCGCGCGCCCGCCAGTCAGATGAACACCGGTAGGTCGGTAGGTGCAGAGGCGCAGAGTTGGAAGCAACAGGCAAGGCAGCGGTGAACTAAAAACGATTCAAAGGGCCGCTGCCTCAACATTCGCGTGCGGCACTCACGGCGGCACCCACTGACTCGCAAGTCCTAACTCAACCGGGGCGCACTCCTGCCCCGCACACACTCCCGCCCTGCCCGCCGATCAACACACCGGGCACACACGTAGGTGAGTGGAGGGCATGGTGCGAGGAGAGCGACTCGACTATTCGACGACAGCATCACGGACGACGAGACAGGAGGCGGCGGTCACCAACCCCAAAAAGCAGCCGTGCGCGCGTGCAGCAGCATGCCAGCCGTCACCCCCATCACGGCGATATGGGGCCGCGGAGCCGATCGAGCCGCCGACCACCGTCCCAGACACACCGGGTGTTTCACACCCTGCTCTGCACCCCAGCGTCTCCCCTGAAGCCCCGGCCGCATCCCGCCGCAACACCAAAGCACTGCAGAACATTGACTGGCCTACTCACAGCGCTAGCCGCGCGCACCCCCCTGGATGGATCCCACCTTACCTGCACGCACATCCTCAGTATGGCGTCGCCTTCTTGCCGGTCGACCTGCCGTACAACCGTACATACACGTACACACACACGCCTGTGTCTGGGCGGTTCTGGGTGGACTTCTCATTAAACATACACACACACACGCAAACACACACACACACGCACGCAAACACGCCGAGTATTTTGCAACTGGCCTGGGTCGGGCGGGTTCCCTCTCCAAAGGAACACAGCTACAACAGCTACACCTGTCCGCAGGAACTGCATGACGGACTTGCTGGCATGCGCCTCCAGCCATGGTACCATATCCGCCCCAGCGGGCCCGCAGTGCGCAATGGCCAGGACAGCCAACTAACTGTAAACTAACCAACCAACAACCAAACCACCAGCCGACTCATCATCGACCAACCACCTCCAGACGACCGTACCTGGCCAGCCAGCTCCGCCGCGATGCCCAGGCAGCCGGCCCGCAGCCCCGCGCTGGTGGAGCGGGCCGCCGCGGACAGGAGGGTCGGCAGCAGGTCGGAACGGACCTGCGGGGTGGAGGCGGAACGGCGGGACGGCGGGACGGCGGGACGGCGGGACGGCGGGACGGCGGTGAGGAGGTGGATGTGCGGGTGTGGGGGGGAGGGGCACATACACATACACACATACACATACACACACATACACATACACACACACATACACGGGGGACGTAGGTGGTAGCACACCCACACGGTGGCCAGCGCACTCGCAAGGAATTGAGGGACGCACGGACCGACGATCGACGGATCAACGCGCGTCATCAGTGTCGGTGTGTCTGGATGCGCCAGAGCATGGTTGCAAGTGTGGCAAGCTAAAGACGAAGTAGGAAATCCCGTCTCACACGGCTCCCTTAACCCATAACACACGCGTACATGGTAAATGGTTTGGGTCGCGCGGATGTCTTGCTAAACGAAAGCCCCCTCATGGTGGGAGCCGAATACAGTAACACACACCCCAAACCGGCACACCTTGGCGGACCGTTTGTCCAGCAAGCCCGCCTGCACGAGCTTGCGCAGCTGCCCCAGAGCCGCCATCGCCAGGCGGGGGTCAACCGGTGGAGACGGCGGCGGCGACGGCGGCTGGACCGCCAGCAACGACGGCGCCGACGACGCCGGGCCGCCCGCAGCCACTTGCGCAGCCGGCCCGCCCCATGCAGCGGAGCCCGGCTGAAGCCCCCCAGCAGCTGCAGCCGCGGCGCCCGTTCCACCGCCAGAGGTCCCGGGCGGGTGCACGACCCGCAGCAGCATGGGCACGAGCAAACGGTCGATCGTAGGTCTGACGGATGGGTCATGGGTGGATGGCCGGTTCGGGGACCGAGGTTCGAGGTTCGAAGCAGGCGGAAATGGAATTGAAACGGCGGCGTGGGCCGGTCGACAGCCCAAGGTCAGCATATCAGGCGCGCACTGGGTGGACGTGCAATGCCGAGCGATATATCGAGCTGACTGGCGCGTCGGCGGGTGGGAGAGGTGAGCTGCATGGTCGCCGGGATGGCGCCCTCACCCGCCAATATGCCGTCGTGCCATGGCTGGACCCAGTCACACACACCACAACACAACATTTCAACACTTCTAAACACAAAACAACACCAAGTGCAGGGCTTGGCTCTGCCCCTCGCATGTCACGCACTCCTGCGCTGCCTGCCTGCCCTCTTACACACAAGCAAGCGCGCAGCAAGCAGCAAACACACGCGGAGAAGCGCCCCGAGCGCGCTCTGCGGGACTGGAAGGGTGCGGGTGCGCTCCACCGAGCCACGTACGCGGCACAACTTCAGTACGCAGGAAGGCACCAGGAACCCCCGGGAGGCAGCCGGGTATTGACCCCAGACCCGCCACCTCCTCACTGGGACCGACGGCAGCTGGCTGCAGACGACAAGGGGGACCCCCCCCTCCTCAGCAGCAGCGCAGTTTGAGTATGTTTACCCATTTCCTATACCCCACCCCTCCTCAGCTGCACACGTCCATCAGGCGGGTTTCCTCGCCGAACACGCACGCGGGTGGGTGGGTTAGCGATTTCTCACCAACCTCACGCACCCGTCCATCAGGCTGGCTAGCTCATCCGCATGCCCCACCAGGGCCGCCAGCATCGCGTGCTGCTGAGCCCCGGCGCCGCTGATGGCGGCGGGTGCTGCTGCTGCTGCTGCTGCGGGCCCAGCTGCCGGCGGCGATGCGCCCCACGCCCCCGACCCCGTCCCAGCCGCCTCCAGCACGGGGCTCAGCGCCGGCAGCGCCAGGGCCTGGAACGCCGCCCGGCCCAGCCGCTGCAGAACCGCCGTCGCGACGGGCAGCGCCGCGACGCCGACCGGGCCGCCGGAGCGGATTTCCTGCGCGTGAGAGCGGATCACGTTACATGGCAGGGCGCGGGTTGCAGGAGGTATGGCCCAACGCGTGTTGACCATACGGCATGATGACAATGATGTTGTCACCGATGTCCCGCGGGGTCCGCTGTGACATCCTTCATAATAATGATGTTACAGTGGACCACTGCATGATGTCTGGGTATCGCGGGACTAAGCGCACTGATATCGTGCTCCTCCGCGTGCGTGCAGACCTTGTGACGGGCCCCAACTGCTGCGCCTGCTCCACCATCCTCCACGAGTACCGCTACAACGCCACCACCCAGGGCGAGTCCCTGACCACCCATCCGCCGGTAGCCAGCTGCGCACCTGCAGCAGGGGGGGCACCACCCGGCTGGCCAGCAACCGGTCCGGCAGGGCGCACCAAATCGGCGGTCCCGCCGCCACCGCTGCAGCCGCGGCCGGGGGGCCGAAGGGGTTGTCCGCGCTCGCCGCCGCCGTGGGGCCCGCGGGCTCCGCCCGGCCGTCCATGAAGTCCACCAGGAAGGCGAGCTTGTGGTGCGGCTCGCTCTGGAACGAGGCGGCGACGGTGGGTTGCGGTGGAGGGGGTCCGGTGACGGCGACGGTGGGTTGAGGTGGAATGGTAAGGGGCGGAAGCGGGGGGAGGGAAGAGAGATGCGGGTGACGGACACTGGATGTGGATGTGGATGTGGATGGGCAAAGCACGGGAGCCCAAGCCCCAGCAAGGCAAGCACCGCATCTCACGTATCTCGGCAGCCACCGGCCTCCAGCAGCGGCGCGGATTCCTCCGGCCACTGTCCGCACACAAAACGACATTTACCTAGCGGCCCCCGGGCTCCGTCTCTCCCCGTTGCGCTCGGTAAGCGTTCCGCGGGTTTGGTTATGTCAGTAAATTTACGCATACACAGAGATACACACATATACGTCGGCCTTGCCTGCCGACGAAAACATCCACACACACCCACTCGCCCCTCCCACGCGTGCCAAATCAATAGCGTTCTTCCGACACCGCAGCCTTTTATTACTGATTTACTGTATGTATCGGGCATTTGGTATATTGCACAGGCATACGGGCAATTTTGTGGGCGTTTCTCTGCCCCGTGCATGCACACCGATGTTCTGCCCGCCTGCGAACACACCCCCCTGCATCAAGCATCCTGGGGTTGGGTGGTTCGGGCAGATTCCTCGCTATACACCTACCTGCACCATGCCCTCTAGGAAGCGCAGGGCGCGAAGCATCTGGTCGCCCTCGAACCAGCGCAGGTGGGCCAGGGAAGCCGGCGGCGGCCGAGAGGCCGGCGGGGACGTCACCAGCGCCAGAATGATGCCTGCGCACCGGACATGTGTGTTTAGGAAAGGAACCCGCCCGACATGTGTGAGTAAACTGTAACGTGTGTGTGTGGGCGTGTGGCGAGGGCCTTCACCGTTGATGCATGGGCCGGCGGGCGGGTGTGGTGGGGGAGGGGGACAGACGGACTGGCCATGTCGTCATACAGCAGCACATCTCGTCATACAGCCCAAGTCCTCCCTTCAACCTGCTGCAGGCCCTCCATCTCCCTCCGCCTACATCCATCCACCAGCTGCCTCACGACGCGGGGGAGGAAACGTAGGGTGCATGCACACCGAGCACGCTAGCGCGTGCAGGACGAGACCTTCCGAGCCCCCTGACGAGCCTCCTGATCCTCCATCGAAAGGTCTGAACCGGAGTACCGGACTTGACACTCGTGACGCGCCTTGCACTTCGAGGGGTCCTGATTGTCCGCTGCTCGACTCGGAATGCCCCCCGCCCGTCTGTCTTACCACCGCACCGTACCTGCGAGTACACCCCCTGCTCCCTGCTCCCCCAACACTCGCATGCTCCCCACTGGCCCTGCCCTGCCGTCACTGCACAGACATGCCCGGTACCTACCCCGCAGCTCGGGCGGCACACGGCACAACTCCGCCCCCGTGCCGCTCCCTCCGAAGCCGCTCAAGCTGCTGCTATCGTTGCTACCGCAGCTGCCCGCCGCGCCAGCTCCCCGGGCCGCAGACGCGAGCGCGGCCAGCCGGCCGCTGTACTGCTGGGCGCTGCACCGCACCGGCAGCAGCTGCGGCACCCCGGACGCATCGCCCGGGCTCGGGAAGGACGGCGGCGGCGAAGCGGCGGACGGCTCTGAGCGCCCCAGCAGCGCCACTACCTCGTACACCAGCGCGCCCAGACTGAAGGAATCGGCCGCCGACCACCCCAGCATGGACGGCGTTGAGGAGGTGGTGGTGGCGCTGCTGCTGAGCAGGTCCGTGCCCCCGTTCGCCCAGAGCCCCGTCCCGACGGCACCTCCGGGGGGCTCCACAACTTCCGGAGCTGTGTACGGCAGTTGGGGCTGCGTTGCAAGTAAACAAGCAAGCAAGCAGGGAAAGCGAAAACATCGCTATCAGGCAGCCACGCAAACCTATTCCTGGGCCGCCATCGCGGGCGGGGTTGTAAGCAATGGTGGCTTTGATCGAGCCAAACAAGAACGGCGCGGGAGTCCCTCGACATATGTACGACAACTATCAAGCTAGGTAACGGAAACACGGCGTCCACATCACAAGCTGTAACCGCTATCGAGATGTTGTCATGGGATCAAGGTGGGGTTTATGACATGTCATCTCATGTACTCCCCCGCAGGAATGTCTGCACATGTCGGGACTCACCTTGGCCAGCTCGTCCCACAGCGGAGGAAACGGGTCGCTGTACGAGTACGGCGGGTACGAGGCCGCTGCGTTCTGCGGGCTGCTACCGCTGCCGTTGCGCAGGCCCGCCCCGCCGCCGTACTGCCCCACCGGCCCGCCCTGCTGAAACCCCACTGCCGCCTGGGGCACAGTGAAAGAGAACCCGGCGAGCTTCCAGCTGCCGTCCTTGGCCACCATCACCGACTGCGCACGGACGGCGGGTCAAGGCAGACCAAACGGCAGACCGGGCGGCTAAATCATTTGCGGGGCGGCACGGAGCTGGGGCCCCCACAGCATACCGGGTAAATCAAGCGCGTGCGCCGGTCAGCACGCATTGGCTCCGTTGCAACAGTGTGTGTACATTTCTAAACACATGCAGGGCTAGGCTGCTAGGTTCCGCCCGCGCAAGGACCCGTCTGGGCAGCAGCAGCAGCGTCAGGGGGCAGCTGTGGCACGCATGCAGGTCAAGTGGGGCTAGGGGGGAGTCAACAGACTCGGCTGCCTCCGTCGGCCGTGCGCGGGTGCTCACAGTAGAGCAGCAACGCCTGCCCTGCCCTGCCCTGCCCTGCCCTGCGCTGCCCTGCCCTGACCCACAGGTCGAAAACGGTCGGTGGATGGAGGTGCCCGGAGGCAACCGGCGCCGATCCCCCCGATCCTCACGGTCCCCCCGATACCCCTCATGGTGTTGTGGACCACGCGGGGGAGGGCAATGTGTGGGTCCCGCAGCCTCCAGGGAAGGAGGGAAGGAGGCCGTCGCTGCCGTCGCTGCCAGTGCACCACAGCCCGCGTGTGCTGGATTAGTAACGGTACAATTGTACGGCAGCCACGCCCGCATTCGTGTCCTTCCCATCACGCCCAACATGCTTCCTGCAGCGGTAAGCCCAAAAACAGGACCATGAAACGGGCCCCAAATGCCTGCCAGCCCGTGCATTCCTGTCCTGCCGCTCCCGCCTAACGAGCTTACGGCAGCCCCACAGACAGGACCATGACCGACCACCCGCCCGCCCCCCCGCTCACCTGTGGCGATAGGCCGCAATGCGCCAGCCGTGCAGTGCCGTGCAGGAAGGTCAGTACGTCTGCCAACGAGAGCAGTCCCATCTTGACCTCCAACATCGTCAGCGGGGGCCCATTGCTGGATTTATCCGTTGACCTAGGCTCAGGGCTCGCCGGCTGCTGCTGCTGCTGCTGCTGCTGCTGCTGCTGTGCCTCCATGAGGTCCCACAAGCTGCCCTGCAAAGGCTCCGTCACCAGCACCATCTGCGCACAGCTCGGGTCAACGACAGCATCCACACATTCGCCGGACCGACGGGACCGGTCGTCGGACCCCCGATCAGTGCGTCTGCCGCGCTGCATAAATATGGCATCCTGGTTGGTTTGTTCCTTCGCAGCGGCAAAAGATATGGGTGCACGAAACACTACAATTGCTTGCGGACGCGCAAAATGCAGTCATGCCGTCGCAAAAAGGAATTGCGATCTGCGCCGTCTCATCAAACGGCGCCCCAGGTCCCCAGCAACCACACCTCACCGAAGGGCAGGCGAGAGGCGGGCATGGGGGTTGAATGAAAAGCAATAAAGCCGAAAGAACGAGCCTGGGCACGGGGCTGCACGTGCGCCCCAAGGCACGGTAACCAAACACACCCTCCACGCTCACCGCGCTGTGCGGCACGCCCGCCCGGGACGAGAGAAACTGTTCTCCTTCAACTGCCCCGCCGCCCGGGACGAGGGAAGGGCCCTGTACCGTGGTGTGCGCGCAGCTGCTGCGTCCCGCCGCGCAGCCCACCTCCGCATCGCCCCCACAGGACTGGCACACTGGCACTGGCACGGGTACTTACGAAAGCCGACGTCTCCACCAGGGGCTGCACCACTCGCACGACTCCAGGGTGCTTGAGCTGCGGGTGCGGAGGGCCGCACACGTACACGGACCACACACACACACACACACCCCGCAGCCTTTCATTTACTTTATGGGCCGGGCAACTGATATATTACCTACGCATACGGGCACATTCTGGGCGTTACTCGGCCCCTCGCACGTCACGCACTCCTGTTCTGCCTGCCTAAGAAACACACAGGCGCAGTGGGAAGCCGTGTCGCGGTGTTTGTGCCGTTGTTCGCGGCCCGCCATCAACGGGGGCGGTTTACCGGGCGTATGTGTCTTAAGCGAAAAACCCGCCCGTGTGTGCCCGTGTGTATTTGGGAGAGGTGGAAAGAGAGGTGTCTAGATCCTAGAGACACACGCCCGAACGATACGGGCGCATGGCCACATGGGGAGTTGGTTTCCTCACCAAACACATGACCACATCGTCACCCGTTGAGCACGCGTGTAACTCGACTCCATTTCACATACACGCCCGCAAAAAGACCGGTGCAGTGCTGGGCCGCTGCTGCTGCTGCCACCGCGCGCACGGTCCTGGCGCATGTTGCTCTCGTCTGGACGGACGTGTGTATGTGCGTGTGCACGGCTAATAAGTGAGCGCCCTCCTTGGTCCGCCAGGCGCATCCGGCTGGTGCAGCCGGGCAGCATCGAGGGGTATTCATGCAGGGGTGGCAAGCGAGCTCACCCGCGTCATGGTGGTGCAGCTGTGGCGCTGCTGCTCCAGGACCAGCTCCCACCTCTGCTGCTGCGACTGCAACGCGCCACGGCCCTGCTGCGGCACCGCTCCATCACCGCAGCTGCGGCAATCGAGAAACCGCGAATTACGCAATGCCGAGAGATCATCAAGATGAGCAACAAACACAACGCGGCCGTGGTGCCCAGGTGCTGCTCCCATCCGACACACACACACACACACACACACACACACAGGCGCATACGGGCAAAGGTGTTGGGCGCCACTCAGCCCCTCGCATGTCACGCGCTCCTGTTCTGCCTGCCTAAGAAACACACAGGCGCAAGCCGCTGTCCTTGGCACGAACACCGACGATGCGGCCCCGGCTCACACGCGTCAGTGCACTGTCCCTGACTGCGTGTTGGCGCCGGTCAACCCAGGCGTGCCAGCCCCGAAGGGAGCCTGGGATGCGGTTCATGGCTTACCCTTTGGCGGCCAGCAGATGACGCTTGTCCAGGGTCCAGACGCTCACATCCCGCACCAGCACCGAGGGCGACCGGGCCACGGCGGAATAGATGCGCCACAGACCATGGGGACCAGACGTGCCCACAAGCCCGGTAACTTGATATTCGCGATGGAACTTGAAGCTGCTGAGTCCGGCGGTCGCGTCGTCGGCCAGCTGCCTCGCTAGCTCTGCACCCTTCTGCGCAACCGACCGGATAGCTGCACCGATGCCTTCCATCCTATAATTTCCGATTCTGGAATGGAAAGCGCCTAATCTCTATCGCTCAAGGAGAGCCAGACTGTACCTGTACGAAACGAAGTCGAAGACGTTTGTGCCATCAGATTGGATGAACGAAAGGAGTTAATACGACAATTTACGCGCGTTAAGTGAATTAGCAAATGACTTCGATCGGACAAAATGCTTTTGGTGCTTTTGGACAAATACTGCGAGACTGGGTTGCTGCACATCGACGCTGCAATTCAATCCTGTATTAACATCAATAAATGCCCGTTGTCTTTATGCCGCTCCAGCTATACATGCCCTGGCGCTCTGGCAGGCCCTGCAGCTTGTCCGAGAATCCAGGTCAACCGTTTACCAACTGCTACCGGAACAATATACCCCATTCCGTCCCCATCTGCAGTGCTTAGCCGCCCACTCCGCCTCAATAACGAGCTACCCTCTAGTATTTGCGCGTTGACAAACTTAGGGCACTGAAGGCATTACACTCCTGTCGGAGTCCAGTGCCGTGTAGCTGTAGGCAGGCGTAGACACACTGTAATACGACCTTGGGATTGACAAATATACTGCAAAAAATGAAAATGTGTCGTATGGTATTCGCCATGCTTGCACTTCTGCTTCCAACCGTTGCCATCGTCCCTGCTAGGGCGATATCACAGCACGGAACAGATGAGGGCATCCTTTCAAAAAGCACCAAGAATTTTACAGGAGATAATCCTAAGGTGTTAATTGAGCTTTTCGTGATGTCGCGCTGCCCAGACGCCCGGCGAGCCGAAGCTCGCTTCGCTGATGTGCTCGCCGTCACTTACAGCATCGCGGAGATCCGGACCCTCTACATCACCGACGAGGCAACCAACGGGAGCATTCTGTGCAAGCACGGGCCGCTGGAGTGTGCAGGTGACATGCAGCAGCTGTGCGCCGCACGGTACGGCCGTCCACCCGGGGCCGTCCACCAGCCGGACCTGGGATGGCTCTTCCTCACGTGTCAGAATGCGCAGTTCAGCAATGTTGGGTCTGAGGACCTGGCAGAGGAGTGCCTCCAGGTAGGGTGGGTGGCGCGGGGTCGTACACCCCGTGTCAGTGCCTAAGCCTAGACGCATAGGGCCCTTGCTGTATGGGGACACAGGGGGGCACAGGCATCAAGGGAGGGCTGGGACCTCTCTGGCGGGAGCTAGAGACGCCCCTCGTGTAACGGAAGGCCGGGTGGGACTGCATGTCCAGATCCAGTGCGCGCGTTGCAAGCGCCCGGCAGCGTTGCTCCGCGGACATGGAGCGCAAGTGCGTCGTGATGGTGGGCAGAGCACCAGCGCCCTGCCTGATGCCTTTCGCACACAGCGCACGCCCGATGCGTTCGTGCCGCAACGGAATTGATCAGCTTCGGGCCTTCGGCGTCAGCGTGGGTTTTCCACACACAGGTCAGGGGAGGGAATTTGGGGCGCTAATCGGCCCCTCGCATGTCACGCACTCCTGCTCTGCCTGCCTGAGAACAAACACACACACGTGCATAATTTACGTAAACGGACAAACGTTGGGCACTACTATACCCATTGCATCGCACGCAAGCCTTCCCTGCTCACCGATCACCCCCCCCACACACACACACACACACACACACATACCGGTACGGGCGCACACCTGTTCTGCCTGCTTAAATAATACACATACCGCGGTGGGCTTCTTGTTCAACACATACCGGGCGGCTCAGCCCTATATACCAAACAAATTCGCCTTTTCTGGCACGCAAAGCCATTGGCTGGGAGTGTCCCGTTCATGGCCGCAGGCTATCGGCTTCCCCGGTGCCGCGGCGGACTCGGTCCGGGACTGCTGGTCCGGCAGGGAGGGCCTAAAGCTGCTCCGTGCCTCCGAGCGCGAATCGCACCGCCGCGGCGTCGTCAAGAGCTGCACCGTCTACATCGGCGGAGAGTACCGATGCACCCACGACGACGCCGAGTGGTGCGTGCGGGGCAGCGGGCGGAGGGGCCGCCAGGGGCTGCGGGTGGGCGGCGGCGGAGGGAGGAGGGCTGGAGCTGGGGGGACGGCATGGTCGGCGGGCCGCATGGGGGCGTGTCAGAGTCCCCATCGCTGTGTATTGCCCTCCTCTTCGGGCAAGGTCGGCCTTGGCTGCGCGGGCGGACAGGTTCCCAGGGTTACGTGACCACGCCGTCCTTTCCTGGACCCAATCCTGGGCTCCCCGGGACCCGATCCCGGGCTCCCCGGGACGCTAACCGGACGCAAAGTAGGACCCGGGAGCGGACGAATGCAGTGGAGACAAAGATGTGTGGGCTTGATCGAGGCCTTGCACGGGCGGACCGGTCTTGGGCATTCAACGGCGCGGTCTGGTAGGGTCTTGTCGACTGTGTGTGCCAGGCGCGCGTGCAGGTTGGATCGGGGGGACGTGCCGGACCTCCGCTCCATCCATCCACCCACGCAGACGGACGAGAGCTGCGTCAGCCCGGCGCCACCACTCACAAAGCGATGTTTGCCAGTACGGTACAGGCAGGCGGTCCTCTGTTCGTGTGACCGTTTCCTTCCTAGCTCGAGGCCCCTGCTGCAGTTGTGACGGCTCCGCCCGTGTGCCGCAGGTATGACTGCCCCGGCGGCTCGGAGGTCGCTGATTTCGTCCACACCGTCTGCGAGCAGTACGAAAAGCTGACTGGCAGGTGGCCTTCGGAAGTCTGCAGCAGCAGCAGCCAGGAACGCACGGCAGCAGCCAGAGCTGATCTGCAGCGGGAGGCGGGACGCGGTGAGGTGGCGGCAGCACAATAGAGCCGCGGCGCGGGTTGTTCGTGGTCAGACAGACACAAACTGGATGATCTAGAGCCCGGCCGCCGCAGCCAGGTGTCCTTTGGGCCGCGGGGGGGCTGCACCGACGGCGCCCAGGCACCCCATGGGATGCACACGTGGACAAGGCGCAAACAGGCGCAGATGGGACGAGCAGGCGTGGTCTCACCCAACGGCCTCCTGTTGGTGTAGAAGTTGCAAAGCTGCAAGCTCCACGGAGGGCGAGGACCCAGGAGGGCGAGGACCAAGGAGGGCGGCGCCTTTGCACGCCGGCCTGTCCATTGATCGTCAGGTCAATTCGCACCTCGGTGGGGCCCATGTAGCTGCAGGCAGGGAGCGCCGCTGCATTCCTGGCTTGCCGCTCAAGACTTTCCCTTCAGGCGCGTGGGCACCCCTACTCCTCTAGTCGTTTCATTGTCGCCAGGTGCGCGTGGTTGCGCGGGAGGGGTTTCGTTGTGCGTTCGTACGGGGTGGAGGCGGTTTGTCCAGCGAAGTAATCCTGCCATGCGTGTGTCTGGTGGTGTCCGGGGTCTGCGGCCGGTCATGGGTCTCTGTTAGAAGGAGGATGGCTCCAGGAACCCTGGGGTAAGAGGCAGGTGCAGTTTCCGGTTGTGGGGAGCGATGTTGATGCGGTACGGGCCACAGTGGCGGCACGGACTTGTTGGGAATACCCGTGATGGTGAATGTGGGGGTTGCAGTACAGGTGCCCACTTGGTTGGAGTTCTTGGAGTTGGGGAATGCGGTCAATGCAGAGGTTAAGGACCGCCCTTTGACGCTCTTAGCAAATAAAGGTGGTGGACCAGCGTGGGATGCATTCAGGCTGGCAACAATTGTTCACCGTTCGTAAGGCCGAGACAGCGGCGCCTAACCGTCATATGTCGTGTGATGAGGTGTCTGCAAGCGTTTTGACTGCAAATGTAGTCCAGTAGCAGGTGTTATTTCGCATGCGCAGAGTGGAAAGAAGCGCTGGGTCATCGGGTGGCCTTGGGCGGCCGTGCGGAAAGTTGCAGGGGGGATTACGGAGAAGTACGGGAACGCCACACGGAACTTTTCAAGCACTCCATTTTCATATAAGGTTGCAACTGATAAAAGTGGAAGTCGTATATGTTCTTCAGTGAGGTTTGCATGGATTAGGTTATGGCAAATTTAGGGTCTACTAACTGCCGATCCGAACAACTTCAACGGCAAACCGACACGTTCGAGAAGGCCATGCGCCCACGTTGCACTTTCAACACGGATTGGGAGTTTCTAGACACGATAATGGTGACACAATTTCCACGGAGAGTTCTATAACATTGATGAGGATCCTTTGGGAAGGATTTTCACAGTTGTTGATATCCCTCTCAAGGAAGTCAATACGTCAACGTTTTCCGCGTGAGCATTTAAATTTTCTACTTGACACTCAAGGTATTAATCCAAACGGACGAACTTACGCCAAGCTTTTACACCAGGGCAATCTTGCCGGGCTCCTGGGTGGAAATTCGAGCAGGATCATGAGGTGGGAAGCAATCCGAAACGGATACCGAGGGCCAAGGCTGGGATGCCCGCGCCCCGAGCTGTTCAATCTAGATGCCAACACCAACGTGCATAGTCCTGTCCTGGATTATGATGGTCTTCAGCGTGAGCTGCACATCAATCTCACCATACCTGAAGGCTGTGAGCTGCGCATACAACTGCCTACCAGCACGCTTCAACACTGTCCCCAAACCCGACTTTGACGACATCATTTGTTGCCACGCGTCCAGCTTCAATCCCCGCCACCTGATACCTCACCTGCGACCTTCAGGTCAACCGGACAGATGAACCTCGGCGATGACCCCGCCTACCTGGCGGCCTTGGAAGCTGCTTTTCGGAGTTCCGTCCTGGCAGCGCCATCGAGCGCGGGCCTTGCTTCCCTGGCGCGGTCGCCACCTTCCTCCACCTCAACGCCTCCACCACCCCCCGGTCGGGCCGCCTCGCACGGGCCCTCGGCCGGGCATGTCCAGGCCCAGCTGCCCTTCTCCAGCAACGCCACCGCGCCTCGGCCGGGCCCGCACGCTGGTGATCCCAGCAGCAGCTGCGGTGCACAGGCTGAGGGGGGCAGCCTCCTGGCCACCTCTCCCCCCGCAGGCCGGCGCGGCAGTGGCCTGGCTCAGCGGTCCGCTACCGGACGCAGCTCTGATACTGGGCAGGCCTCGGCCGCGGGTAGGGGCGCCAACGCGGGTTCGGGCTCCGGCGATGACGGCGAGATCGTCAGGAAGCGGGAAGTTCGTGATGATCGGAAGCAGCGCGCGTCGGGTGCCGAAAAGCCTCCTCCGCCTCCACCGCAGCAACAGCAGAAGCAGCCCACAAGCGGCGGCCGTGCGGCGGAGTCGGCGGCGGCAGTAGCAGCCCGCGGCGCCAAGTCGAAGACCGACGCGGCGCGGGAGAAGGCGGGAACGGCGGCGGCACCAGCGGGTCGGGCCCCGGAGGCTGCGGCAAAGAAGGAGCGCGCGGCCAAGAAAGACAACAACTGGTTCGGGTCCTACTACGTGAGTAACGGGGCGGAGCGCGGCGCGGGCGGATGTAGTAATGCTGGGAAGCCGTCACATTTGGCCCTGTGCGTGATCCGGGCGGTTTGCAGCGCTTCAAGTAATAGGAGGAGGAGGAGCAGCAGCCGAATGACACCTTGGTTTCATTTCATGGCTCGGCGAGGCCGCTTGGCCGAGTGTGCTGACATAAAGGCGCCGTATCCTCAAGGTCCTATAGTTAGGCACCTATACCGGTGTGGTCAGGAGCTGGGAGCCCTGCTTCCCGGCTTCCTTCCCGAGGGGTGGAGCGCCCGAGGAATGGGGATCAGTCCACAGGTGACCGCAACCCCCTCCATCGTCGCCTGCTGCACCTGCCACCCGATCCTGACCTCCGTCGTCCTTTTCCCACCGCAACCCCGACAGCACAGCCGACCACGGCTAAAAACACGCTGCTTAACCCTCAACGCAACCCACGCCGCCGGCGCCACCGCAGTTTTATGAAACCCGCTGCCCACCATCAGCACCTGCCTTCTCCTCCCCCCTCGGTCCCTCCGCCCTCCCCTTCCTGCAGGAGCACTGGCCCCAGGCAGACCTGTCAACGGGCCTCAAGAGCGGTCAGCTGTTCCGGGGCAAGATCAGGATCAACCCGGGCAACACCGCTGAGGTGGGGCGGGAGGAGGTTAGGTGGGCGGGGGAGGACTGCGGGCCTCCAGGGAGGGTCCGTGAGCGCGCAGGAAGGACTGTTGGCTCTGGGCCACGTCAGCAGCTTTGCAGCTGTTGGTACGACCATACGATCCATATGGGAGGCCTTATGAAAAGGGGCTGGCTCATGAGTTGCAAGTTAGGGTCTGACGTACGGTCAGTCGGCGAGGGCCAACGCGGTACGCGGCCGCCTTCCACCCCCCCCGTCCGTTCTGGGCTTGTGTTTCGCTTTCACAATCCGGCCCATCCTCCGTCTCGCCCTCCAGTATGAAAGTGTCTACCCATTCCCTTTACCCACCCACCTCCCCATCCTCCGCCCCGCCCTCCCCAGGCCTACGTGACGGTGCCCGGTCTGCCGCACGACCTGCTGGTCCGCGGGGAGCTGAGTCGCAATCGGGCGGTGGAGGGCGACGAGGTGGCGGTGCAGGTGCAGCCGCCCGCAGCCTGGTTCGTCAGGAACAAAGCGATGCAGCAGCAGCAGCCGGGCAACGGGGAGGGCGACGCAGCGGACAAGGTGAGCGGGGCGGCGTAACGTGTATGGGAAGTGGCGATGTGGGCAGAGGGGATGAGGCGGGGTGCGTGTGCGTGTGGCCTGGGGTACAGGTTTAAATGGATGTAGTGTAAATGTATGGCGCGACTGTGGCATCATCCTTAAATAAAGTGTTGTATACGGCAGCGGTACCGAGGCAGCTATCATTTTGATCCAGTTCTTTATTCGTAATTGGAGCCGTCTTGACGACGCGTGGCGCCCCGCCTACCCCGCTCCGCCTGCTCTGCCCCGCCTACCCCGCTCCACGCCTTCCTCGACGCAGCGCCGGGGCCCCGAGGAGAGCCCCTGGAGGGACTGCACCAGCCCCGACCAGGTCAAGGAGGTGATGGCCCGCCTGCTGGCGGCTGGGCCCGAGCTCAGGGCCACAGGTGGGGTGGGATGGAGGCAGGGCGCCTGAGCCAGGGCCGGAGACGAGGCCACTTGGATCCTACAAGGGACGTCCGTATGCTAGTACGGACTCGGGAGGCAGGGCGAAGAGGAGGATCTCGCAGCTGTTGCCTTACCATCCGCTACAATCCTGCAAGCCCGTTTCCTCGCAAGCCACATCTGAACGACCGGAGGACAGGTCGTGGGGGGGTAGAGGGGTGTGGTGTCACGCGGCGAGAGCGGTGCGGCAGGAGGGCGGGTGGTTGTGGCTGGAGCGCCTGGGGCAAGCTGGCAGCAGTCGAGGTGGAGAGCGGAAAGGCAGTATCCCACGGTCGATTGGACGCCCATTTCCAATACCGGTGCCATACCGAAATGTAACCTCCCCCCCCCGGACTGCTGATCCCTCTTTCCCGTCGGCATCCCTCCTTTTCCCCATCCCTGTCACCCATCCCTGTCACCCATCCCTTTTCCCCCTCCCTCCTCTGCTGTGCGCCCTCGCCGCCGCCTCCCAGGCAAGGTAGTGGGCATCCTGGCCCCCTCCGCCAAGCGTGAGCACCTGGTGGGGCTGCTGCGCCTCGCCGGCAAGCTGCCCGACGTGCGGCTGCCGGCCTGGGACCCCGCCCAGGGCGCCATGCCCCGCCCGCTGGCGGCGGCGGTGGAGGCCGCGCTGGCGGCCGACGCGGGCGACTCGCCGCCCACCGACGGTCGGCCGCACTTCCAGCTGCTGCCCTCGGACCCCCGACTGCCCGCATGCCGGGTGCCCACCAGCCAGGTCTACAACATGTCGGCGGCGCTGCTGGCGGGGCTGCTGCGAGGAGAGCCGGAGGCGGGAAGGTGGGCGTGTGTGTGTTCCTGTGTGTGTGTGTGTGTGCGCATGTGTTTGCGTTCCTTGGTAGCCACGGCAGGCACGCGTGATTAGGTGATATGCGATGGGCGCGGCAGCGTCCCCAACAGATGCCCGATTGATAACGATTTTCCCCCCGCATTCTGGACGCCGTGGGAGTAGCGACCCTTCGCAATGTGGAGATGAGTGCCCGTGGCCCCCCCTTACCCAGCCCACCCCAGCCCAGCCCAGCCCAGCGCAGCCGAGGACCGCAGCCCCCGCGGAGGGCCGCCGTTCTGCCCCGGCGCCTCCGCGACCCACCAGTCGATGGTGCAGCAGTTGACCAGGGAGGGGAACTGCCGCAGCCGCTCGCGGAAGGCGTCACCGATGGGGCTCATGGCCAGCACGATGCGCAGGTTGTCCCGGGTCTTGTCCACAAAGTAGGACCTGAAACGTGTACAATATTACTTGAGTGTACAATGTACATGTACTCTGTGGCGCGCGGCCGCTCGCAGGACGCTGGTTTCGGCGCGCATCCGGTCGTGGCCCACCGACGCCCCCGCGCCGGTGGCTCACCTGCGGGCTTCCCTGGGCCAGGCGGGCGAGATCGAGAGCGAGACGGCGGCCATTCTGGAGGCGGAGGCCATCCGCTCGGAGGACTTCGACAAGGAGGTGCTGGCCTGCCTGCCCGCGCTGCCCTGGAGAGTGCGGCAGGAGGACCTGGTCGGCAGGAGGGACTTCCGGTGGGGCTGGGCCGGCTCGGGGGAAAGGGGGTATAGGAAACTGGTAGAGGGGGGAGGGGGGGACGGTAGGGTTAAATTGAAAAAAGCGGGGTTGGGGCCGGGGGCGCGGGCAGGGTGGCAGTTGAGGTCCCAGGTGGGGTGTGAGTGGTCGGGATTGTGCAGGCCTGGATGAGGGGGAGGCCTGTGGTTTGGTTTGGCGAAAACGGTTTGGGCAGAAACCCCATGGTCCAAGTTCTCTCCCCCCCGCTGCCACCCACGCACGCCCACCCACGCCCTCCCTCCCCCCCACCCCCACCCACACCCTCCGCAGCTCCCACCGCGTCTTCTCCATCGACCCGCCCACCGCCAAGGACCTGGACGACGCGCTGTCCATCGAGCCGCTCCCGGGAGGGGACGGGTGGCGGGTGGGGGTGCACATCGCGGACGTGTCGCACTTCATCGCGCCCTTCAGGTGCGTGTGTGTGTGTTATTTAAACAGGCAGAACAGGAGTGCGTGACATGCGAGGGGCCGAGTGGTGCCCAATAGTTCGCCCGTATGCGTATATAATATACTCATTGCCCGACCCGTGTGTGTAGGGGAGAGGGGGGCCTGTGCCGCGGGGCGCCGGTCGCGGGCGAGGGCCCGGAGGGGAACTTGCCCTGTTTTGATGCGACCGGGGGGGCGAGAGGGTGGGGAACGTTACCGCGCACAGGCGGTCAGACCCGGCAGGGCATCCACCAGAGAGAGCATCATGACCTACAGCAATCGGTGTAGGTGAAGGTCTCCAGCGGTGTGGGGGCGGGTGGTACCCCCGGGGTGTTGCCCCGCCCCGCCAGGTTGCCTCCAGGGAATGGCCCCTCCGGCCCACCCGCCTCCAGCCGGAACACCCAATCTACCTGTTCGTGACTCCTTCCCGGCGTAATTTCTCCCCCGACCCCGGTCCCCCCGTCCTCCGGCCCCTGCTGGGCCCCCTGGTCCCCCCTGGACTGCAGCGCCCTGGACGTGGAGGCGGGCCGCCGCGCCACCAGCACCTACCTGGTCCAGCGGGTGATCCCCATGCTGCCCCCGCTGCTGTGCGAGCAGCTGTGCTCCCTCAACCCGGGGGAGGAGCGCCTCACGTTCAGCTGCGTGTGGGACATGGGCAACGACGGTGAGGACCCGGGGCGAGGGGAGGGAGCGGGAGCGGGGCGCGCGTTGGGGGGGGGAGAGGCGTGTGCGGCGGGCAGGAGCGGAGGCAAATGACGACTCGAAAGGGCAATGGACCAATGGTGCTGGTACTGGTGATGCCGGAAAGGCTTCTCTACCTCGACCGGGTTGCCTGTAGGGTTGGCGTGATGTCTGGCCAGCGGCTCCGCCTCCCTCCCGCCCCGTTGTCCTCGCTTACTGACGCCTCCCTTCAAGGCAAGTGGGATAAGGGTTGGCTGTTGCTCCCCGAGCAGCCCGACCCTCCTGATACACACAACCGCACCCCTTACCGACCCCACCTCCCTCTCCCTTGACCCGCAGGCGCGATCCGCTCCACCTGGTTCGGCCGCAGTGTGATCCGCTCCTGCGCCAAGCTGAGCTACCCGCTGGTGCAGCGCATGATCGAGGGCGACTTCCGGCCCGAGGACACCGGGGTGCCGCTGCACGGGGAGGGCATCGCGTGGGACCAGGTGGGGCGGGGAGGCGGGAGGGGAGGGGAGGGGAGGGGGCCCTCCGATGTGCGTTCAGGCAGGTGGCCATATGGCTTGGGTTTATCCAGCCTCTCTCTCTCTCTCCAAGTTTTGTTTTGCCAGCCTATCCAGATTGCATGTGCAGCCAGACTCGTCGCGCCCGTGCCGGCGGCGTTCCTGCCACGCCATGCAGCCGTCCTGCCCTCCCCAGCATGCCCGTCCGACAGAGCCCCATCCTCCTTATGTTCCTCAGTCTCGCTCCATCGCTGTTTTGAGTCTCACGCTGTTAACCTGTTATTGTTATGAAGGGCGCGCACTCTTTTCAAGACACATGCTTTTCACCCTGGCCCCCTTCCCCGTCCCTTGCTGCCCCAAGGTGGTGGGCGACAGCCTGGCGCTGTGGTCCATCGCCCGGCAGCTGCGGGAGGCGCGCTACAGGGGGGGTGCCATCCGCCTGGACAACATGCGGCTGTTCTTCTCGCTGGACAAGGACGGTAACCCAGTCGGGGCGGCGCCGTACGTGCAGAAGGTACGGCGTTCGTGCCGTAATCCCGTAAAGCTTCCCATGGGTTGGTTTGACCTGTGGAGCAAGCAAAGCGGGTTGTCCTGAGGTTGTCAGGTAGGGGGTCAGGTGGGGTTGTCAGGTAGTCGTCATGAAGGACTCCGGCGGGATGGCTGGGGGTGCGCCCTAGGTCAGCTGGGGTCATCCGCGCCTGGCCCTGGCCCCCTGGCCCTGGCCCCGTGGCCCCGGCCCTGCTGCGCTCCGGGTGGTTGTGTCCCAGCGCGTCGGACGCAGCTCAAACGATCCCCCGCCCGTCCTCGTTGCTGCTCCCATCCATTTATTTCTCGTGCCACGCCTCTGCGCCCCCTTGGTTTTTCCCGCCCGAGAACTCCTTTCCGCCCTTCCCGCCGTCGTCCCGCCGTCCCTCGGCCCTCCCTCGCCCGCCCTCCCCGCGCTTCCTTGGCCCCCTGCCTTTGCTTCAGCATGCCTACCATTTTTCAGCATGCCTCCCCCCCTTCCCTCCTCCTCCGTCTCCGCCCCCCCCCAATCCGCACAGGAGGCCAACCAGCTGGTGGAGGAGTTCATGGTGCTGGCCAACATCAGCGTCGCGCAGTTCATTTCCGGGGTTTTCCCAGACAGGGCCATGCTCAGGTGCGCGTGTGGGCGGGTGGGTGGGACTCCTAAAGTGAGAACAGCCCAGAGCGTGAGTGTGTGGTACGGCAGGGTAACAGACCCGGGTGGCGGCAACCGGTGTTGTGAATGTGAGGTATTATTGACTGCCAGCGAGATTTGATCGCGAGCGCACGTTGGAGAACCTAGCGACCCGAGTTCATGGAACTCGGTGTGTGGGGGGGTAGCCGCAGTGCCAAAGCCCGGAGACACCACCTCCCGACCGCCATCTACCATTTACCATTTAACGCCACCACCGGTGTTGCCTGCCTACCCGTTGCCTAACCCCGACGGCCATCCTCCACCCGACGACCACCCCCACGGACCTCCATGCACCCACCCCGCTGAGACACCCCCCACCTCCTCCTCCTCCTCCTCCGGGGCACCCCCAAGGCGGCACCCGCCTCCCAACGACACCAAGATGAAGGAGCTGCGCGACGCCGCGGAGGCGGTCGGCGTGCCGCTGGACGTCTCCTCCTCCACCTCCCTGCAGACCTGCCTGGCCGCACTGCGGGCCAGTCGGCCGGCCGGGGCCGCCGAGGGCGACGGAGGGGACCCGGCCGACGGCGGCGGGGGCGGTGGGCTGCTGTCCGCCGCCGCCCGGCACCGCCGCAAGGTGGAGCTGCTGGTGATGCTGGCCACCCGGCCCATGCAGCTGGCGCAGTACTTCAGCACGGGCACCTGCGAGGACAGCCACTCGCTGTGGAGGTGAGCGGCGCCCTGCCACCCGTCTCCCCCAACTACCGTAACCGCAACAGCTGAACCAACAACCAACGAGCTGAACATCCGTATTTACTCTTCATTTCCAAAGTCAGCTGAATACCGTACTCGCGCTCTCTCGCCTGCTTTCTCCGTCGACTCCGTCCTCCCATGTACGCTTGCTCCTGTGCGCATATGTGGGCGCCATCCACAGCACCCCCTGCCCGATCGAACATGGTCACCCGTTGCGGTCACCCGTTGCGGTCAATACAGCTTTCGCCTCGCCCCGCATCACTCTACATTACCGCTCGCGTCGCTGTAATCCGACCCTCTCTCACCCCCTCCTCCTCCTCCGCCTCCTCCTCGTCCTCCTCTGCCTGCGCCCTCCTCCCCCGCTCCCCCTCCCCAGGCACTACGCCCTGGCGGTGGGCCACTACACGCACTTCACGTCCCCCATCCGGCGCTACCCCGACGTGGTGGTGCACCGCCAGCTGGCCGCCGCGCTGGACGTGACGGAGGGCGGGCTCAGCCCCGAGGAGGCGGCTGCGAAGCACAGACTGCTGGACCCGGAGCTGACGGGTGGGTGGGCTGGGTGGCCTGGGTGGCTGGCCGCACAACACATGTCGCCACGGCGCCCGCCGCACCACACAGCGGGAGTGCGGGACGCACCATCACCAGGGAGCACGCATGTCCCCGGCCCCGTCCTGGAGAAACACCCAGAAGAAGGAGCCTCCGGACGGCCCTCCGGAGGAGCTATCGCCGGTGCCTTCCTGCCCTGCTCCGGCCCTGCGCCCTTCCACGCTCTGGCTCGGACACCGGCCTGACACCGCCGGGTGTCATGATGCTCCAACATCGTCATCCCGTTCTGCAACCTTTCACCCCGCTTCCGCCCTCCATCCAACGTTGACTGCCATGTCACGGTATCATCTACACACCTGCCCTACCCTACCGCCGCCGCCCCCTGGCCCCTCTCCACCTGACACACCCCCTCATCGTAACACCCACCCGCCCACCCACACAACATCGTGTTTCCAGTCACGGTATATATCAGCCAACCACCTAACCACCGCCGCCATTCATTCCCTTTCTCCGCAGCCCACGTGGCGGACCACTGCAACGACCGCCGCCTGGCCGCCCGGGACGCCCAGGACGCCTCCCTGCGCCTCTACCTCTGCGTGCTGCTGCGCCGCCAGCCCGTGGTCGCCCTGGCCACCGTCAACAGCCTGGGCGGCGACCAGTACTTCTCCGCCTACCTCACCGAGTTCGGCGTCGAGGTGCAGCTGCGGATGGAGGACGCGGGCGTGCCGCTGGCCGCCGAGTGGAACCAGGGCGCCAAGGTGCTCACACTGACCCGCGGGTCGGCGGATGGCGGCGGCAGCGGCGGCGGCACCGAGGGCGGGCGGAAGCGCCAGGGTGCCGGCGGGCGGGGGGCCGCCCGGCGGAGCAGCAGCGGCGGCGGTGGTGGTGGTGGTGGTGGTGGTGACGAGAGCCCCAAGCCCAGTCTCGCGGAGTGGGTCGAGTCGTTGGCACCGGTGCGCAACCCGCACGGTCTACAGCCGGCGGTGCTGCCGCTCCACCTGCGGCAATTCGAGGAGGTGCCGGTGGTGCTGACGGCCGTGATGGTGGCCGGGGAGCCGCCCCGCCTGGCGGCCCGCATCTACCTGCCCGAGGCGGAGGCGGCCATGGAGGCGGTCGCCAGCAAGGCGGCCGCGGCGGCGGCGGCGGCGGAGCCGGCGGCCGAGGCGCCGGCGGGGGAGGGCGTGGGGCCGGCGGTGCGGCAGTCGATGGTTCCCTGGGATAGCATGCTGCAGGACTGAGCGGTGGGCGGTAGGCGCCCGAGGTAACTCCCACCGACGCGGTCAAAACCCAACTGCACGACTCAGCAAGCCAGCTTGGGTCCACCCGCCTTCTGGGACCCACTGTCTACGACCAGGACGGACCTGCCTGGGCTGACATGTGGTTGGGTACCTGGTAGTCAACGTGGCGCGGGGTCGTTTTTGCCGAATCTGTTGCGGGTGGGACGGGGGACCCCTTGGCGGGTTGGGCGGGGAGGGTTTGGCGACGCGGGCGTTGGTCATCGGCCGCGCCGACCCAACAAGGTCCGGCCCGTATGCTGAGCACCTTGACTAGAATCCGAGTGTGTTTGTCTCTCCCACGCTCTCACGCGGGAGTGAGGGGAGGAGCTGGACTCTGGACCCCTTCCCTTGCGTGCGTGTGTTATCGATTTGGGATTTTCCTTGATCCGTAAGGTCGGACCCAACTGGTGTACGTGAATGTATGATGTAAATGTGTGTGTATGACGCGCGCGGCGATTGCTGGAAAGCAAAGTCAGCTCGCGAGCGGACTTGGTGGTTGGTCGTTGCCGTAATCATTCGGGAAGTTGGAGGTTTTGGGGGTAACGGTGCGGTTGGGAGCATCCAAGTCCCTGTGCGGTATCTGGGGCGCCGAGGGCCGCCGGGCTGGGGGCCGCTGGGCCGGGTTGTATGCGTCTAGGGTGATTGTTGTGCGCTGTTGGTCCACGACTGGCAGCCCGATTACAATAGGTCGCCACTACTGCGCGGCGAGTTTCCGCGCGAACCTTTTGACGTGCCTGAGGATGGCATATCACACGTCACGGGGTAGGGTCAGCACTGCCCTAGTAGGCACAGCCGTGAAGTTCTTCTCCCCACAGTGCCCGAGGCATCCCCGGAAAACCCCGTGGAGAACCCCCGTCAAGGCAGGGCTGTGGGAACCGATGTTTTTGGATGCCTCGCATACCAAGGCAATGGAGGTACTGGAGCTCGAGTTGGATGCAGTACAAAAGGTCGCCCGAAGAGACCCAGCACAGAGTCGCCTTGTGAGCTCCCTTCCGCTCCCGGGAGGTCGCGGCGGACGGCCCTCTGCGGACGGCCCTCTGCGGACGGCCTACCTCTACCGGCTGCCCACCGACAGACGCCGACTGTGCGACCACCACCTCGCCCACCCAAGGGCGAGCTGCACGACATCGCGGAGGCGCAAAGCAGAGGCTGCGGCCCTCCCTTCCCCTTCGATCACCACCACCATCACCACAACAACATTATGAACACCAACAGCAGCGACAACAGCAGCAGTGGCATTAACCACCACTCCATTTGGCCACACGCGCGCTGCCGCCTGCGACACGGCAACACTGCAGGGGGCTCCTCATGGAAGGCCCCCCGGCACCACATCTTGCTACCGTACCCAGGCAAGAGATCTCGCAGTCAGGATCTCCGGATCTACTGCAGCATCGATGACTGGTCGGCGGGAGGGCCGTTGAGAGTCCATGAGGGGGGGAGGGGTTGCGATATCGGCAACCCCGCCCCCGTCCCCGTCCTAGTATACCTAGTTTCCTACTTACCTACCTACCTGTCCATCTGCCTTCCCCAGAACTCAATACTCGCCACCAGCCCCTCGCTGGCCGCATGACGGCGGTGCCCGCTGTGCACGGCAGGAAAATCAAAATTGGAACGGCCGAGGAAATGCATCCACTCGTATGTGCCACCCAGGGCGCTGAACAGGACAGGACAGTGCTTGTTGGTATGCATATCGGTCGGTCTGTCGGTCAGAAGTCTCAGTTGCCGTCCGGAACTCCTCCTACCACTCCCACCTCCCTTCCGCCGCCCCTCCCCCCTGCACTGCACTGCACTGCAGGGGCCGGTAATTATCACCCCCCCCTGCACTAGCTGCGGGGCGCACACCAGCCCCGTACTTGATGAGTCATCCTAGTCATGTTGCCAACCAAGGAAAAATCCATGTTCTGAATCAACAATCATCTTGGAGGAGTCATCTCCGAAGAAAAGCAGCGTTACGTACCGTACACCGCTGCATCGCGTACAGCTCCCGACATGTAGTGCCCCTGGGTAACGATCGGGGCGGTTAACGGCCGGGGACGGGGGCTCCACCGCCCCCTACACATTCCCCCAACAGCCCAAGGCCCCTGCACCCGGTGGCACGCGGGCATGTTCCGGGATGCAAAAGGCAACCCCAGGGGGAGGCGGTGCGTCGCCGCCTTCGTAGCCCTCCACCAGCTCCCGCACCCGCACCCTCACCCGCAGCTGCACTGCACCTCCACATGGAACCCGACAACCTGCCGCACCTCTGGGCTGGCCTGTTTTCATGTCCATTCCCCCAACAGCCCTTTGATTCTTTTTTCAATTTATCCCCCAACAGCCCTTTCCCAGGACGCACTTGGCCGCCTCCGCCTCCCACCGGCCGTCTCCGAAGCGCGGGCAGGCGGGCGGAGGCCCTCCCAGCACCCCCCGCACTAGCGGCCCTCCCAAAGGCCCCCCTGGCGCCTTGCAGTCACGCCACGCTGCTACCGCCCTGCCCTGCAGGCACCTCACCGCCGGCCGCGACGAGTCGCCTGGCCGCCGCCGCCGCCGCCGCCCCGCTGCCGGCCTCGCCCCCGCGCCCCCGCCGCCCCGCGCGCTCGCGCCCCCAGCCCCGCGGCCTCCTCCTCGGCCTCCATCTCTGTCAACAGGTGATCCAAGTTCCTCAGGGAGGGGCGGTTGAGGCCCGGCTCCACGCTCTTGGTGCCGTTGCGCTTGCAGATGGCCGCCAGGCAGACGCTCATGCGGCCCAGCCGGCTGACCCGACCGTCGTCTGAGTGGCGATAGGGGCGGCATGGGGGCGGCATGGGGCGGGGTTGAAGGCGACAAGCACCGGGGTTGGGTGCTCGGGCAAGGGCGTGAGGTCATGCACACGCCTAACAACGCCCTTAGTTCGTTGTCTGGAGGCCGCCTCTCGGCACGTCGGCCGCATGCATAAACCGGAGAGGCGATCCACTCCCACTCCCACTCCCGTAACCCTGGCTGAAGCCGGCACCCTAACTGACGCCGGAGCGCAGAGCGCAGATTCGACCATCGGCTTGACGAGCAGGCTGCATGAGCCCCGGCCGCCAGCGTGGCCCCGGCAACAGGGGGGGTTGCCCGGGTTCCTTTCGGGATGTGGTTCCTGCTTTTCAGCCCCCGGCAACCCGAACTCCACTCCACGCCACTCCGATGAAGGGGCACCGGGCGAGCGCATCACTGCGGGGGCTCCAGGGGGAGCGGGCCCCGTACAGCGCCATGCCGTACGGGGGCCTTGCGAGATTGTGCTGCACAACACCGCCCCCCCCAGGGTAGGCCATCGCACATCCCAGCCGGAGAGCAGGGACCTAGCGCACAACACCCCCCCCCCACACACACACACACCCCGGCACGAACCCGCACTCACCAACCGCACGGAACAAGTCGTACACTCCACCGGATCCGTACACCTTTCTCCACTCCTGCAGGCAACAGGTTGTCGGAGGGTGCCGTCATAGGTCAGAGGGGGCCCGAGGGGGGCGACTCGAAACCGCATCGCACGGTCCCGACCACGGTCCCTGGTCCCTAGGGGGCGACCATGCACGCGCGCCAAGATCTGCGGACACCGGTAGACAGCTGTTCCCGGCAGATCCCATTTGTGACTCAGATTCCGTACAGCCGCACACACACACCCTCTCGGCCACGTCGGATGTGCGGTTTCTTGGCCAATCACCCATTCGCCCAACCCCCACCCCCACCCACCCGCCCGCCCCACCCCCACCCCACCCCCACCCCCACCCGGACGTCTCCTTCGCTCTCCGTACCCCAGGTGATACACACTATCTCCTGCAGGTGGTAGGTCTGGAGGTTCTCCTTGAGCTGCGGCGGATGGGCGGGTAGGCGGGCGGGTGGGAGAAAGTAGGTTGGCGCGTGGGTGTGTGTGGGGTGGGGTGGGTGGATGGGTAAGCAGGTGGGTAGGCGCGTGGGAGAGTAGGTGGGCGGGTGAGTGGGCGGGCGGGTGGGTGGGCACCCGAGCAGGTCAATGTGCGGGCGAGGGGGGGTACCGTACATGGTGGCGGGCTTGTCCCCAACATACGCCTCCCGTCGGCTGCGGGACGGGAGGGGGAGGGGGAGGGTCGAGGGCATGGGTAGGCACACCCGCGAAGCCGCGCTGCTGTCAAAGCAAAATTGTTGGTTGTCCCCGCCGGGGTTCGGGGGAGGAGGAGGAGGAGGTTCAGGAGGAGGGCGACCGGAAACTCGGAAGGGGTCCCCCGAGCATTTGCATGAGGGTCCCCACTAGCGACCATACACACCATACACACCAAACACGGGCCTTATGGGGCTTATATGGGCCCGAGGAACGCCACCCCCCCTTACCAGGGCGCTCAGCAGCGTCGCCGTCTGCACCTCCTGCATCACGTGAGGGCGGGGCGAGGAGGGTGAGCAGGGTCCGGGGGATGTTAAAAGAAACGAGCAACCCAACCAGGATCCAGAGGAAGGTTTGGGCTCCGGGGGCCAGGAGGGTCCGAGTAGGGTTCGCGGAGGGCCGAGGCAGACCCATGGGACGCGGAGGAGGAGAACGTAGTTCCGCGAGTTGACCTTCCCGCACAGATTGCCAACCCTTCTGTCCATTCTCATCTCAATCCCTCTGTACGTTCTCATCTCCGTCCACCGCGTACGCGTCGATCCCTTGGACCTCTGCCCCCTCCCCCTGAGCCGCAACAACAACATGCCTGCCTATGTCCTCTCTCCCTACCGCCCCCCTACCGTCCCCCGACCGCCCCCCGACCGCCCCCCACCTCACTTCGACGGTGCTGCACTCCAGGAGGGCGCACTGCTGCTCCAGAACCAGCCGGTGGGCGTCTCGGAACAGAGCCTCAAAACTGGGGAGCCGGGGACAGGAGGGGCAACGGAGAAAAGGGGGGAGGGGCAGGGAGTATACATCAAAGAGAAATGTACAGGTCTTCCGAGCTTGTGAGGAAGGCCAGGGTTCTTTCGGCAATGTACGACAGACGAGCGTCGTTGGTTCTGGAGCCGGGTGATGGCTCCTTTTGGAGCGCAGGAGCGTCTGTGTTTGTACTTTTCGGAGCTCATCGTAGCGCTACGAGCCGTGCTGGCTTTGGACGTTTTATTGCGGCTGTGTGTAGGCCGTGTTGTTGCTGTCCATCGTCGGTCCGTCTGGGAAGACGGCTCCGGCAGCCGGCATACTCAGCCACGAGGGCAGGTCCCACGACGGCATCCAACGGCCCCCGCTTCCAGAAACAAATGATGCCTCGTAATCCCGGCACGAACCTCCCTGACGCACAGTCCCTCGGGCTTCCCTAGTTCTTGTCGTACTCATCAGGCATGAGTACGACAATTTACGACGGAGCCCTTCGACGACCCCCGGTCCCGGGCCGCCCCACCTCCGGCCTGTCACAGGCAGTCGCAGTTCATCCGAGGTGCAGCGAATGCGGATTCGGTCCACGCGCCCAATGAACTGCAGCGCCACGCAGCCGGGGCAGCCGGGGCGCGGCCGGTAGGGGTCGGCGGCCTGGGGGGGCGAGAGACAGGGTGGGAGGGAGGGCGCAGGGTGAGGCAGGGCGGAATCGCGCAGGGCGGGGCGGGGCGGGGCAGGGCGCAACCAGGGCAGGGCACAGCGAGTTGGGTAGGCTAGGGGCGGCGGGCGGGAGGGGAGAGGGGAATGCGGTGGCTGCGGGAGGTGCTGGTCATCTGTCGATCCGAATCGCCGGATCCACGAACGGGGAGATTGCGGCGGATTTGAGTGGCAAAAACGTACGGCGCTGACTGCCAGGGGAAGGATCCGGTGAAGAACGCGGGGGTAGGGCAGGCGGAGCGGGAGGGGGGAGACATCCTTGTGTGACAACGCGAGTTGGGCGCGGTGACGGCAGGCCGGTGGTGGTGGTGGTGAGAACGGCGCCCTCTTGTCCGTATTTGTTCGATGCTTCTTCGAACCCCTCTTGTTCCTCTTGTTCACACATACCTAGATGCATTGAATCTCATACCAATCTCAAACCGCCCGTCGCCCTAGCCCCTTCCGATCCACACCCACCGCCGACCTGCCCCCCCTCCTCCATCGCCCTCCCCGACCCCCCTCCGATTGCCCCCCCCCCGGTCTCGCGGCGGAGGACAGAAGCCCCCACCCTCCCCCCACCTCCCCCTTAAGGCGCCGGCCGCCAGCGCAACACCCTTCGCCTACCTGCCTACTCCGACATCCCACCTCCGACACCCCTACGCCCAAGCCAGCCTTTCCATATGCCCACAAGAATTCCCACCACCCCCTCACCTCACCACCATGACCCGCACGGCCCCCCTGCCCCCGCCCCGCCCCGCCCCGGCCCCGCCCCACGGCCGCCCGCACCTGGCTGCTCCCCCCTCGCCAGCCCCTCGGAGCCCACGGGGAGGTCAGGGCCCCCGCCGCCACCTCCGCGGTGACCAGTCCGGGCGGCGGCGCTAGGGCGGTGGGCACCCAGATGGCCATCCGCATCACCTCCGTCGCCCGCGTGTAGGCCAGGTGCAGCCACAGCAGGGTCGCCAGAGGCTCGGCGCCCGCCACCACCACCGGCCACCGGTACTGGGGCGGGGAGGGGGAGGGGTTAAAATGAAAAAAATAAAATAAGGAGGGGGAGGGGGAGGGCGAGGCGGGGGCGTGGGGCATGGGTGGGGTTATTGGGTGGCGGGGTGGGGGTGGGGTGTAGGAAATTGGTAGGCATGTTTATGCTGCGCTGCTGCCAGAGCAAAGGTCCGGTAAAGACTCGACTGTACCAGGATCTCCAGCGGGGTGGGGCGGGGTGGGGTTCGTTGTGTCATGTCAATCGGCGGACAGACAACATTCTGCGGTGAGTGGCGTGGGGATAGGGGTGTGTGTGTGTATATAGGGTGGCGACTTGGGGGTGTTCCCAAGGGGGTATAGGAAATTGGTAGACATATTCAAACTGCGCTGCTGCCAGAGCAGAAAGGTCCGATGAAGAATCAACTGTACTAGGATCTCCAATAGGGTGGATCAGCCCAGCTCTGGTTCGGATCCCCGTTCCCTCACCTCTCCCTGAGCCCAGTTCCCCGCCCAGACCCAAGCCGGGGCCCCCGCCCTCTCCTCCCTAAACCCTACCTCGAACCTGCGCGCCAGCCCCTCACAGAACCGCCGGGAGCGCGCCAGCACCGGCCGGGGAGCCGCCACCGCCACAGCCCGTCCTGTCCCGCCCCCGCCCCCGCCGCCGCCCCCGCGGCCGGACGCTCCAGTGCCGCTGTCCGCGCCCCGGCCTGGTGTCCCCGCCGCCAATTCCCGCGTCGGAGCCTGGCGGGTGGCACCCACACCGCCACACCCCCCCGCGGCACCCCCCCGGAGGCTCCTGCTGGCGTCACACACCCCCGCGGCATTGGATGCGGCCTCAGCTCCCCGCGAAGCACTGACGTCGGCCTGCCCAGCCACGCCCACATCCTGCCCCTGCTGCCCCTGCTGCTGCTCCCGCTGCTGCTTGTCCTGCTGCTGCTGCTCCTCCCGCTGCTGCGGCTGGTCCTCCCGCTGCTGCTGCTGGTCCTGCTGCTCCTCTATCCTCAGACCGTCTGCCAGCACCACCGTGACCCCCCAGTCGCCCTCCAGATCCCGGCAAGTGTCCGCCAGCAGCTTGAACTCCAGGACCGCCTCCACCTCCCCATGCCCCCGCCCCTGCCCCGCACTCGGCCCGCCCGCCGCCGCCGCCGTCCTCCTCTTCAGCAGCTCCAGCAGCGGGCTCTGCTCCCGGCCCCCCTTTCGCTGCTGCTGCTGCTGCTGCTGCTGCCCCTGCTCCTCCATCGCCCGCTTCGCCCTCCGAAACCACAGGGATGCCAGCTCCCGATCCACCCAGCTCACCCACTGCCGGTGATGCGGCGGCGGCGGCGCCGGCAGCTGCAGCGGAACCGGTCCGACCCCGCCGCCTCCGTCGCCCCCCGCCGGCCCTTCCCCCCGCCCCGCGCCCGCAGCCCCCTGGGCTGCGCACAGCGGCGGCCCGGACGGCACCGAGGCCCCGGGGGTCGGCTGCGCTCTGCGGGCTGTCCGGGGGCTGTGTGCGAGGTGCCACTTGAGCGCCCACCCCGCCAGCGCCCTGACCTCCTCACGTTCCGGGTGGCCGGGGGCCTCCAGCAGGGCGGCGGCCATCTGCCGGCGCATCACCGTCATCGCCCCGGTCAGGTCCAGGAGGATGCGCAGATCGTGAGCGACCTGGGGTGGGGGGTTGGGGCGGGGGCGGGGGCAAAGGGGGGTTAAATTGACACAAGAAATAAACCCGAAGAACGAACCCGGGCACACCCAGCATAACTCACGTGGTGCGGTACCTGCATAGCAACGGAAAGATAGAGACCAAAGGGGGGGGTAAAGGGGGGGGCAAAGGGGGGTATAGGAAGGGCGGGGCAAAGGGGGGAGTCGGTATGGGATGATTGGTAGGCATCTTTATATTTACCGCGCTGCTGCCAGAGAGAAGGTTAATACGATGAAGACGCGACTGTACCACCCGGATCTCCGGCGAGGTGACGACGTCCACCTTGTAGGCCTTGACAAACAATGACGAAAACAGAAAGCACACCGAAGCGAGACAAATCTGCCTGACGCCAGTTCGGCCACGTCGCCGGTCAAGTGTCGGAACGCTGGCGGCTGGAGAAATGCAAAGCGGCCCTAGCGCCTAACGTCAACCTATCAGTCGAAGCGTAAGGTGAAAGAAGCTCAGCCGACAAAGTATAGATTGTAAGTTGGAACAGGCTGCCGGAATAAGCTGACGGAAAATACAACGCTGCGCTGCCAAGCCAGTGTACACCTCCCGGGGGCGGTGTAGGGCGAATGGGGTTTACAGCGCTCCTCGTATAACAATACACGATTCTAAGGCTTCATCGTATTCCCTTGCCCATGGCCCATCTAGCCCCCAACCCTTTCCATCGGCCCACACATTTCCGCCCACCCATCCACCCACCCACCCAGCCCGCCTGCCCGGCGCACCAGTTCGAGGCGCCCGCGCAGCGCGGGCCAGCTCCACACGCGGTCAGCGGCCGAGCCCGCCGGCCGGGTCCCTCCCCGCAGGAGAAGCCCCGTCAGCACCCGGGCACGTCCCACCAGCTTACACAGCAATTGCCGCAAGGCCCACCCTCGATGATGACCCAGCACCCGTCTGCATTTAAGGGGCTGGGGGGCCGGGGGAACAGGTTGGGGACAGGTTGGGGATGGTTTCGGGGCCACAGGGGGCGATACCGTACAAGGAACATGTTGCTGCGGGTTGGTCGGCGTGTTAAGCAAAGACGCACCGAGGGACGGGGGGCGCGGTGAGTGTTGGGCGGCGCGTTCGTACAGTACGGCATCACGGAGCCACATCATCAACATCAAGCGTACACACAGGCAGGCGATGAGGGTCTTATGCTCGCGGGAGGGGGAAGGGGGATGCAGGAAATTGGTAGTGCGTGGCGTGCAGGGTCGCCGCGCGGGTCCGTGCGTTTTCCAACCGCCAACAGCTGCTGGCCAACTCCTGTAACCCCGCCCTGCAGCCGTCCCCACCCCTAACCCGCCCGCGGGGGCCAGCCCGTGGAGAGCGCGACCGACCCCGCCCCCTTCACGCCCCGCCCCCGCCATGAGGTGCCCACTTGGCTCCCTCGGCCCTCCGTCCCCGTATCGCCAGCCCCCTCCCAAGGTTATTTTATTCGACATCCAAAACCTACGTCGACCTATGTCAGTCAAGACACCGGAACCGCGAAAGGCGCCCGAATGAGCGGCCGCTGTCCTCCGGGGGGTCGACGTCGCCGATGGAATGAAGACGTCAGACCCTCCCAAACCCCCGATCCCCCACTCCCCCTCTCACCAGCAGCCACAGGACCGCCCATCCATGCACCCTGTCTGCACGCCCCACCCTTCCTTCCCACCCTTCAGTTCTGCCAGGTCTGCCGCGCCGCCCATTTCCCGTACCCGCCTCCTCCCCTTCCGGGTTCGGTTTTTAAAATTCCAATCCCCCAGTTCCGCTCCCCCCACACACATATTGGTGACTGGTTTGGGTCGGGCGGGTCTCTTACCTAAACAAACACGCCGGCGTTTGCTCGCATTCATCAAATTATGTTTTTTGTATTGTTTGTTTGTCAATGGTGGGTCACGCTGACTACCGGCGTTCTGCTCACAGGCGGGTGTCCTCCGATCCGCGTCGCGCGCGTCGCCCGCACGCACTCACAGCATGGTGGCGTGTATGCGGCTGAGATGCCTCCCACCCTCCGGCATCGCCCCCGCCCACCCCTGCCACCCCGCCCACCTGGAGCGCCGCCGCCAGGATCGTCCCCACCAGGCACGCCACCAGGTCGTCCATCAGCTGCCGGTGGTGCCGCAGGTCCAGATCCCGACTGTCCCTGCTGGGCCCCGCCACGCCAGGCGCCCCGCCGGCGTCCCGGCCCTGCCGCCGCTCCGGCGATTCGCCGCCCGCCGCCGCCGCGGCCGCCTTCCCCGTCCCCGCCTCCGCGTCCGCAGGGGCTCGATCCGACGGCCCGGGCTGCGACGTCCCCGCCTCCGCGTCCGTGCGGCCGGTCCGCCGCACTTGCTCCGCCCCCGCCTCCACCTCCGCCTCCGGTCCACGCAGCGGCTGCCCATCGGCGGCGGCGCCATCCGCCGCCGTGCGCGGACCGGCGGCTGTCTCATCCGGAGATCCGGGCTGCTGCTGCTGCTCCTGCTGCTGCTGCTGGGGCGGTTGCTGCTGCTGTGGTTGTTGTCGCTGCTGCCGAAGCCGCTGATGCTGCTCCCACCGATCCTCCTCAGCCATGAACTTCATCAGCATCAAAATCTTCATCTTGTCCGCATCAAGCGCCCGGAGGACCCGACCCAGCAAGTCATCTTTGGAGACCGGCGGCGGCAGCGGCGGCGGTGGCTGGGTCGCGACGCCGGCGGCACTGCCGCCGCCACTGGCCCCGCCGCCGCCGCCGCCTCGCGCCGCCGTTGACTCACTGTCGCCGGCCGGCGGCGGCCCCCCTTCCGCGGAGGGCCCCCCCTCCCCCCCGGGTGCACCCGCGTCTCCCTCCGCAGTGGGGCGGCACCACATCCCTTTGGGTCCTCCATCCGCTGCCCGCGCCGTCGCGACCTCAGAGTCGCCGCCGCCGGCCTCACCACCACTGATGCACGGTATGCAGGCAGGCAGGCAGGCAGGCAGGCAGGGGGATTTGAAGGACGGCATCCTTGGGGTCATGCGGGGCCGGGTGGGTTGGGATGGGGTCAAGTCAGGTGAATGCGCCAACGGGGCGGATCGGTAGGCGGCCCGGCACACATGCCCTACACCCCGGCCCAGACCTTTCCGTCCACGCACGCACGCACGCACGCACGCACACACCCTATTGCCCTCCGGACGCCCTGCTACCCCTCCACTCCCGCCGCGGGATTCCGCTGACGTCAGTGAAGACAGCGAAACCTGCAAACGGCGGGATTCTCCCCCTGCAGCCCTCCCCCCCTGCAGCCCTTCCCCCCCTGCAGCCCTTTCCCCCTTGCAGCCCTCCCCCCTTGCCGCCCTCCCCGCCTGCAGCCCTCTCCAACCGGACGCACCTTCCGCTAGCCAGCCACTCGCTCTCGGTTCGCCCCCAGCCCTCCTCCTCCTCCTCACTGTCCACCTGTTGCGCCAGCCTCTCCACCTCGTAGCCCAGCTCCCTAACCTGCGCAACCACCGACGCCAAACCAAAAAACAGACAAACTGATGGCTACAGACAGACAACTGCATCAGCTTACATGGGTTCGGAATCGCAGTCGACCGACAGGGGCACGCAGCGCGTTGGCGGACCAGACCGCTGTCACCCCCAGCGTCGGCTCGAGGGAGGGATGAAGGAAATGGTCCGACATGTTGAAGCTGCGCTGCTCGAGGGAGGGGCCAGGGGTGGAGGACAGAACCAAGCCCAGACGAGGCTGCGTGGCGGTGCTGGGAGGCGATGGGAGGTGGTGGGAGGCGGTGGGAGGTGGTGGGAGGCGGTGCGCTCCTCCACTGCCCTGCACCTCCTCCACTGCCCCGCACCTCCTCCACTGCCCCGCACCTCCTCCACTGCCCCGCACCTCCTCCACTGCCCCGCCCCGCCCTCCTCCACTCCCCGCACCTCCCCACTGCCCGCACCTCCACTCACTGCCCCGCACCCCCTCCACTGCCCCGCACCTCCTCCACTGCCCCGCACCTCCTCCACTGCCCCGCACCCCCTCCACTGCCCCGCACCTCCTCCACTGCCCGCACCCTCCACTGCCCCGCACCACTGCCCGCACCTCCTCCACTGCACTGCACCTCCACTGCCCCGCACCTCCTCCACTGCCCCGCACTCCTCCACTGCCCGCACCTCCTCCACTGCCCCGCACCCTCCCGCCCCTCCACTGCCCCGCACCTCCTCCACTGCCCGCACCCCTCACTGCCCCGCACCCCTCCACTGCCCGCACCCCCTCCACTGCCCGCACCCCTCCACTGCCCGCACCTCCTCCACTGCCCCGCACCCCCTCCACTGCCCCGCACCTCCTCCACTGCCCCGCACCCCCTCCACTGCCCCGCACCTCCTCCACTGCCCCGCACCTCCTCCACTGCCCCGCACCCCCTCCACTGCCCCGCACCTCCTCCACTGCCCCGCACCCCCTCCACTGCCCCGCACCTCCTCCACTGCTCCCCTACCCTGATGGGACCGCACCGCACCTTCGCGGCCAGGAGCCCACAGGACAAGACGGCCAGACCGGGGTCGCCGCAACCCATGACATCGTCAGCCGGAGCCATGCCTGTCGAGAGGTGGGGTCAGCAGCATGGGGCGATCTCTAGGGGCGAGTGTTACGCGACGAGACCCCGGGCATGTTTGTACGTGGGGTTGAATGGGTGAAATGGTGATTGTGTGTGGGAACTGGGGTGTGGGTAGTTGTTATTAAGGATGTTACAGCGGACCCCGTTGGGGGTCGTAATCCAATGCCAGATAGACTAGGTGGAAGGGGCTGCAGCTGGGGAAGGAAGGGGGACGGAGAGAGTCGCTTGGTCACGTTAAGACCTATCCCAGCTGCGAGGGACAGGGAAAGGGGGGGAGGTAAGGTAATTGGACCAAGCACCGAACCGAAAAGTGAGTGGGTGGACTCGTTGGGCGGGGTACGACTAGCCCACACCTGGTATGACGAAGGAAGACCCCACCCCACCCCACCCCACCCCACCCCACCCCACCCCACCCCACCCCACCCCACCCCACCCGACCCGACCCGACCCGACCCCACCCGATCCGACCTGCAGCAGCTCCATGTATCGCCTTCATCACTACGCTCAGCGCTATCCCCGGCGCGCTGTCCCACAACAGGCAGGGGCTTAACCCCCGCATCAGTCGCAATTTCCCCTCGCGAGAGACGAGGCGCCGCAAGATCTCGTCATCACTGTCCATGCCATTGCTGGAATCATCCCCGCTGCTCGTGAACAAGGGCTCTGGGGCCGGGCTTGCGTCGCCGGGGGCGGCAGCCCCAGCGAGCGCGGCACCGGAGGCAACGCAGTCGTTGGGCCCAGATGACGAGTTCGCGGAGGCGACGGGCGCGAGAGCCGGCTGCTGTTGTTGCTGCTGGGGCCCCTGCAAGGGAGAAAGGGCAGCTTAGATGAGGGGCTTGGAGAGAAAGTTGGTGGTCAACACGTCAGGGCGTGTACTTGATCCATCTGCTGTCAAGAAAGGACAGTGCTTCCATAAGACGCATAAGGACATCACACCTGAGCTTCTTCATCCACGTTTAGAAGGGCCAACAACTGCCGACCGCGACCGGTGGCGCACAGCGCTTTATGATCCATCTGGTTTATGGAATCGGTTTCCTCGAAAACAGTTTGATAAAGCCTATTGGCAATCGACTCATTAATGCCATAACTTGCACACATCGCGATGAAAGGATTACAAGGGCGGCGTGGGAGCCCATGTAAGGCTCTCAGGAGTTGGTCTTTGCACTGCCTGGCTAGCGGATGCAGAGGCACATTTGTGTCCATGGTGGCATAAGGCGGATGTGCGCGTGCGCAAGCAGCTGCTATTGGCCTGATCAGCAGAACTCGGACCAGGTCCTCGTTCGTTAGGTCAGCACGGAACCACAGCAGTACCAACACTTTTAACTGAATTCGCAAATCCGAGTTGTGAACTCATGCTTAGCGTCTAGATCCAGGTCTCGGTCATGAATGCCGTTTTGCAGCCAAGGCATTGGTGAGCACTGACTAATAATGTGTTGTCTTGTCGTATAATAAGCTCGTAACGGCAATGCAACAATGATTGTGAAGAACGAATGAGAGCAGAATAAATTCAAGGTTTTTGACCTGGTACGCACAGGTTCCTGACTGCCTGGAAGGCTGAAACGAACGAACAGCACGCCGCGCGCGAGTCGTCGCGCAGGACCGATCCAGTTTTGTAGACAGCATGCACAATGTCAAATCAATTGTGCCCTGAAGAGACGCACGGGCGCCCTGCGCGCTCCGGGCCGCCCACTTGCGCTGAGCGACGAGCTGCGTGCCTCGCCGGTTAATGACCACCAACATCACTCCTCGCGGACGTGGAGAGCTGTAGTAGACTTCCCAGGTGCATCGCCTGAATCCCTGTCGGCCGGTGCAGGCAAAAGCACGCAAAAGCACGCTCCGAGACCTACACTCCCTACACAACATGTACGCTACGGCTGCGCAGTTCCGTCGCCGCGGCGAGCTGCAGGGCTGTGCCTGTCCGAACACAGCTGTGTCCGAACACGCCCGAGAAGTACCGTACGGTCACCGCGAGCAAGCCAAGGCCGCTGCCAATCGCCCCGCAATGGCCGGCCGAGACGAACTCGTCGGGTGGCACGTGTGTGTGTTCCCCGGGGCACTGTTCCCCGTGCTACCTGGGCAGGCCCCCCCAGGCCCCCCAGGCACTACATACGTCCTCCTCTAGGTTCATGTGAGGCTCCTGCTGGGCGAGCAACCTCCAGCAGCCCGTTTGTGGCTTCCAGCATGGTGAAGTAGTGGATACTGAGGAAAGCCCTCGTCTGCGCGGGTATAGTTTCGTACACAGGGCCGTCTAACAGAACATGCCTTCCAACGTCGACCTGACCCTCGACACCGCCGCAACGATCCGCTGTTTCCCACGGGACACGACGTTTATATCCCTACGCCCGCCCTCTGTTGGCCTCCAACGAACCGGTGGCACGGTTGTGTGGCCTCCAACGAACCGGTTGTGTGCGACGGTTACGCAGCTCCCCGGCATCAGCTTTACGGTCCCCGACCGGCCAACCGACACCCGCCTCCAACCGAGTTCCGTCCCCCCGGAGGCGCACCTCTGTCTCCTCTGCTTTATTTCGGAAACCCCTTTCCTGTCTCGCAGCATGCCCCAGAAAGAGCGGATACACGTCGCTGGGCCGCGTGGCCATCTCCGCCGCGCAGCTGGAAGACGGATCGGGGGGCGAGGACGAGGACGGCGACGACGACGGGGACGACTCCGAAACCTCTCAAGGCGAGGACGCGGATGGCGCCGCCGTCAACACGGGCTCGGCCGCGGCCGCCGAGTCATACTGCAGCTCCGAGACCAACTGCGTCGCCTGGAACGATGCGGGCTTGGTCATCCTGGGGGCCGTGCGAGTGGACAACGCCACGGCCGCGTCTTCCTGCGCTTACAAGAAGGCCCGTGAGTCAGTTCGTGACCGTTCTTCTGCGAAATGGCTGACCATTACGGTAAATCCCCAGGGCGCGTCCCCCGGGTTTCATCTAGGGATCTCGGAGCGGGTCACAGAGGGCTACGGAGCGCCACAGGAGGTCAATGGAGTTAGTCTTGCTTCGTCCGTTGGGGACGAATATGGCGAGGCGGTCCTTCGTTCCCAACGGAGGCCAACGGAGGCCCACGAATGGGCTCAGATAGAGGCCCACGAATGGGCTCAGATAGACAGCTTCGTAGGCTTGCCCAGTAGGTAACAGCTGCAGTCAGCAGGCGAGCAGGCAACCCGCCGCACCCCAGTCCCCAGACAGGCACCATCGGTGGCTACACGATGCCAGGAGGGACCCTGTCGGGAGCGGTCCCGGACCGATATAACACCTCGCACCCAGTCGGGACTCGGGTCCACCTGGTAACGAATACTACCAGCCTGCCACGACCTATCTTCCATAACCCAACTGCCACGAGCCCACCTTTCCACTAACCCACTCCCCAGCTAACTGCAATGCAAACCACCTCGTGCTCGGCCGCCGACCCGCACCCCAGGCACAGCGTGGCCGGCTGGACCACAGACTTGGCAGCTCCCACACAAACGACAACACGTCCTTCCAGACGCTAACGAGCATACAGCTGGGCAGACGGATGCGGTACCCGATTTCAGGCGGGGACCGGGTCGCCGTCCGTGGCCCCCGGGATCCCCTGGCGGACCTTGTGGGGCAGCGGGACAGCCCAGCCTCCTGCAGCTATGCGGATTACCGTACATTGCCGTACATTACCGTACACCTGACGACGCCGGGCCCACCCGCCCGTTCTCAGCCACCATGCGCACAGCCAGACACTCAGAAAGTTGAGTTGAAAAGAATCAGAGGAGGTATCCACTACACAGGCACATGGGGGGCATGGCCGGTGCCTCGCCTGCGTGTGGGGGACGCCCTGGGCGCATCTTGCGCCCTGCATGCCACACACTGCGCCTGGCCTTCCCGGCCAAACAGCGCACGGCCCTGCACCGGGTGCCCTCCCTGGCACAGGGTCAGGTCGTGTCGGGTGGGTGGGGTGGGCCCGGGGGTGCGTTTCCTTCACTCACACCCATACAGTGCTACCCGCAAGGTCCAGTTGTTTAAAACACGGATCCGGCGGGTTTCGCCGCAAAACCCACATCGCACAACCGGTCAACCGCAGCACAGCCAAACACGCCAGGGGTGACACCTTCAGCCATGGGGCCCGACTCGACGGCCCTCCCTGTCAGACGCGCCACCAGCAGGCCCTGCCGCTTGGCCCCTGCTGCCCTACTGCCGCTGGAGAGGGCGCCCTCCCCCGGCCCCGTGCAGCAGCAGCGCAGGGTCGCCATGTGTGGTAATTTACAGCATACCCCGCCCCGTGCGTCCACCACCGCACACCGCGTCACCTCAGCCGCCTCCGTCACCTCGGCCGCCTTCGTCACCTCAGCCGCCTCCGTCACCTCGGCCGTTCTCGTCGCCCTGCTCCCCACCCAGGCCCCCGGTCCGCAGCCTGCAGGCGGGGTGCGGCGTGACCCAGATCGCCACCTGCCGGCGCGGGTCCACGACCGGGTCGCTGTGCGCGCCGCAGCGGAGCACCTCCACCAAGGTGAACCGCATCACCGAAGTCCCTCGGGCGCCCGGCTGCTGCTCGCGGGCGGCAGCGGCTGCGCCGCCCGCGGTGACGGCGGCCGCTGCGCTGCCCTGACCGCCCCCACCGCCACCCTTTCGCCGCGGTGGCGCGGTGGTGGTGGTGGTTTTGGTGACGGTGGCCGGAGTTGAGGAAGCGGCCGCAGCTGAGCTTGAGGCCGGTGCGATAGGGGTGGCGGTGGTGGTGGCGGTGGTGGTGGCGGTGGTGGTGGCGGTGGTGGTGGCGGTGGTGGTGGCGGTGGTGGTGGAGGGGGCGGCGGAGGACGCCGGGGGACTGGGTCCCGACTGCAGGGCTTGCACCTGGCACACCACGTCCCGGCTGAACATCAACCCGAACTTTTCAACCACCTGCGTGGGGACGAAGAGAGGGGGCCCCGGAGGGCGGTCGGGGGTCGGCGGTCGGGGTCCGGGCGTCGAACCCGCCGGTGCGGCCGGGCATACCAGGTAGGCCGCCTCGGTTGCGCTGCCCCGCCCCCCTCACTCTCCGCACCCGCGATGGCAGCGAGATCAGCGTGGTCAGTGGTCGGTGGTCAGGCAGGACTTCCATAGCGCGAATGTGGGACGGCACCGGTGGAGGTGCAGCGCGGCACCAGAGCAACTCGTGCCGTCGCTCAGCTGCCTCAACGGCAGCGGCAACAGCACTAGCAACCGCAAACGCAGCCGCAAACGCAGCAGCGATAGCAGCAGCAGCAGCAGCGAGCGCTGCCCCCAAGTGCCCCAGGGTACCCCTTCCCGTCGAACTGGCCTTCGCAAGCTCCAGCAGTGCCTGTCCCAGGAGGGACCCCTCCGCCTCGGACTGCACACCCGGGCGACCGTCGCGGCGTCCGCCTCCACCGCCGCCGCCAGCGGCACCTCCCGGGTTGCGGCTGCGCCGCCCGGCGGGGCCCCCCGGACCCATGGCGGAGGCGGAGGCGGAGGTGGCGGCGGAGCCCGCAGCGGCCTGCGGGCCCTCGGGCCCCCCCACAACCACATCCAGCACCGCGCAGTGGTCTGACAACAGCCGGTGCTCTATCTGGTCTTGGAGCTGCTGGGGGCTGCGGGCACGGGCAGGTGTAGCGGGATGGGGACGGGGCGACGGGCCTCGGTTGAGGTGAGGTGCAGGGGTCATAGGGTCATAGGGTCATAGGGCGGCGGCGGTGGGGGGAAGACACGCCCAGCCGGACCCCCGCCACTGCGGTGAAGAGGAGGCTGGGGAAGCGGGGATAGTGTGCGCAGGCGGTATGCCCGCAAGTGGGCGCGGCGTTCCGCGCCGCCCGCCAAGAGGTAAGTCTCCAGAGGAGGGGCGCCTCCGCCGCCGCGTTGCCACCCGGGCGCAGAAACGCTGTCCAGCGGGGGACAGGGCGCGAGAGAGGTGCGAGGCGCGAGGACCTGACCCGGGTCGGATGGGGCCCGTTTGTGCGGAGGAAGTCTGGACGGGATGGTGGCGGTGGTGGCGGTGGTGGAGGTGGTGGTGGTGGTGGAGGGGGCGGTGGTGGCGGTGGTGGTGGTGGTGGTGGTGGTGGTGGTGGCGGTGGTGGTGGTGGTGGTGGTGGTGGTGGCGGTGGTGGTGGTGGTGGTGGTGGTGGTGGTGGTGGTGATGGTGGTGGTGGTGGTGGCGGTGGTGGTGGTGGTGGTGGTGGCGGTGGTGGTGGTGGTGGTGGTGGTGGCGGTGGTGGCGGTGGCGGTGGTGGCGGTGGCAGTGGTGGTGGTGGTGGTGGTGGCGGTGGTGGTGGTGGCAGTGGTGGTGGTGGCGGTGGTGGCGGTGGTGGCGGTGGTAGGTCGCTGGGGGCTGCGTGGACGTGATAAGGGTTTAGGGTTTACAAGCCCATACATAACCCCTTGGCAGGCCATCATGACCCGGGGACCCGGGGACCCGGGGACGCGGAGCCGCGGAGCGGCGGTGCGAGGCGAGACCAGCGCGGGTGGGGGACCGATGGAATCGGGGGATGCTTGTTGGGGGGCTGGAGCCGCCCTCCACCCCCTCCCAGAGGGGGGTAAAGGAAACGGCCCAGAAACGCCCAGCTGGGCGAGAGGGGTGTCGGCGGTGGGTGTGGGACATTGGTGAACCTATTGAAGCTGCACTGCTGCCAGGGCAAAGGTGAGGGGCGGGGCCGCTCCTGGACAGCACACCCTCCCATGAGTCGTAGCAGCCGTGGCCGTGGCCGTGGCCGTGGCCGTGGCCGTGGCCGTGGCCGTGGCCGTGGCCGTGGCCGTGCCCAGCCCCTCCATGAACGACCAGGGTCTGGGTCCGGGTTGGGAACTACCTCCGTTCCTTGCCTGCCAACTTGCTGCACCCATGTTGTGACTGCGACAGCGAAACCCGCCCTCGCTGTACGACATTCCCCTTTCCCCCCTTCCCTTTCCATCCCTGCCCACCTGCACAGCTCCGACCGATACGCCCTCCCCATGAGGTGCGTCCAGGAGGTGCACGTGCAGCAATGGGGCCCCAGTACGGACGGGTGTACGGACGGACCTGTACGAGCGATACTGCAGCGGTGGCACGTGCGGCACGATATCCGGGTCAACCTTGTCCGTCATGTCGTACACGAGGAGCCCGACACCGAAGCGGAAGTCGCCGCCGGTGCCTCCGCTCCTGCCACCGCCGCCGCCGCCGCCGCCGCCGCCGCCGTCGCCGCCGTCGTCGTCGTCGTCCTCGGCCTCCTGCGCACCGCAGCACCGCGCAACGCGCCGTCTGAGGTGAATGCCCCCCGGAGGCAACGTCCCCCACGGCCCCCAACGCCCCAACCTACCCCCCACACAAACCCCACCCTCGCCCGTCAGCTCACGAACCCCACCACTACGTGCGGCAGACGGCCTCAAGGACTAGCTCCCCAGCCCCACAGTTGCCAACACCCCACCCCCGTCAACACCACCTCGCACCCCCTCGCGGGGTGGCTCCGCGGCTGCGCTCACCTCCTGCCGGCGCCTGTCCAGCCACAGCGGCTTCCACGCCGCGTGGTCGTCCAGCCTGCTCAGCGCCTGAACCGCCGCAGGTACGACACGGGTCCGGGCCAGCAGCACCGGCAACCTGGCCTGGAGCACACAGCAGCCGGGAGGGCGCCACCCCAGCCCCAACCCCGGGGTGGGGGAGGGGTACAGCTAGGGTTTGGTTGCGGGTTTGTGTGTGTTTAGGAATGCATGTGTGTGTGTGTGGGGGGGGGTATAGGAAGTGAGCAGTACAGGCACATGCAAACTGCGCTGGCTGCCAGCACAAAGGTCCTTTGGAGAATGGACTGCATCGGGATCTCCCATTTCCGGTGATGTGACGACGGGTTGCGTTGGGGGGGCCGGGGGCCGGGGGCTGGAGGCTGGGGGGCTGGGGGCTGGGGGCTGGGGGCTGGGGGCTGGGGGCTGGGGGCTGGGGGCTGGGGGCTGGGGGCTGGGGGCTGGGGCTGGGGCTGGGGGCTGGGGGCTGGGGGCTGGGGGCTGGGGGCTGGGGGCTGGGGGCTGGGGGCTGGGGGCTGGGGGCTGGGGGCTGGGGCTGGGGGCTGGGGGCTGGGGGCTGGGGGCTGGGGGCTGGGGGCTGGGGGCTGGGGGCTGGGGGCTGGGGGCTGGGGGCTGGGGCTGGGGGCTGGGGGCTGGGGGCTGGGGGCTGGGGGCTGGGGGCTGGGGGCTGGGGGCTGGGGCTGGGGGCTGGGGGCTGGGGGCTGGGGGCTGGGGCTGGGGGCTGGGGGCTGGGGGCTGGGGGCCGGGGGGTTATCGCAGTGACCAAGAAGGGACAGCGAGATCCGAATGAGGCCACGAGGGGGGGCTGCGGGCGTTGACCGACAATGGACCCGCTGCCCCCGGCACCCGCTGCCCCCGGCACCCAAGACTGCACAGATGTCCGCAGCCTGTCCCGCCCGGCCCATGCACCGCCTTCCATCATACCTAGCAACCTAGGCCACGCCGGTCCGCTGCTACCGCCACCGCCATCACCACCACCACCACCCCTGTGTGCACCTGGCGAGACCCTGGCGTCCCCGAACTGCGTTGGCACTCGGCGCAATTCGTCCAACGGAATCCTCCAACTCTCTTCACCCACCCACCCGGCCATACGCCATACGCCATATGCCCGTCACCCCATACGCCCGTCATCTCCTGCGCTCTTCAACCTCCCTCTCACCCGGGATCCCCACCGCATTCATCCCAAGGGTGACGCCGCGTGCACTGCCCCGCCCTCACTGCACTGCCCGGCCCCTCACCGCCCTGCTCTGTATCCCCCCTGCAAACCCCCCTGGACCGCCCTGCACCCCCCCCTGCGTACCACGAGCCTCTCGCACATTGGGGTCCAGTCTGAGCGGCTCCAGAACCTGTCGTCCCGACTGGTGTCGGTGACGGGCAGCATCCCCCAGCTGTAGCTCACGTAGAACAGGTCCACCGCCAGGCGCTGCAGGGCGGGCGGAAGGGCCCGCGGGTCGGCCCATGCGGCCGCCCCGCCCTGTCCCTCCCGTCCGCTGGAGGTCATGGTGCCGGCGCCGGCATAGCGGTCTGCCCCGATCCCGTGTGTGGGTGGCCTGACGGGGTTGTCGCCGCTAGTGGTGGTAGAGGTGGTGGCGGTGGTGGTGCCGCCGCTGGTCGTGGTATTGGCGGCGGCGGTGGTGGTGGTGCCAAGTCCCTGGACTGGGCATCCCGCCCTGTTGCCGCCTCCGCTGGCCCCGCTGCCCCCGCCGGCCCCGCCGACCCCGCCGCCCTCGCTGTCCTCAGCTCCACTGCTGCCGTACCCCTCATCGCCTCCGTCGCCCCCGGGCTCACCAGCGGCCTCGCCGGCCCCGCGCGCCCGCCGTCGCCGCCGCCGCTCCTCCTGCTGCTGCTGTGCCGCCCTCGCCGCCGCCAGCTGCTCCTTCCGTGTCCGGACCTCCTCCTCGCTCACCAGGATCCCGTGCACCGCCCACAGGTAGGACAGCAGCGTCAAGACGTCCGGCACACGGTTCTGCCCCGCCTCTTGCCACGTCTGCAACAACAGGTGTGCGGACGCACCGTGGCCGGACGGGGACCGTCGGAAGTACGGCAATTTGGCAGACAGTATGGGACATACCGCGCTGCTGCCGGGGCAAAAGAGGTGGGTTTGACGTTTGATTGAGCGCGAACGACACGCCCTGAGTGGGGTGCGGGCTGCGGGGTGGGGTGGGTTGGGTGCAGTTGCGGAGCCTGTCCGTTTTGCAGTGCGCGGCGAGGATTCTGTGCCGGTCACCGATGACCCACGCACGGGGTCCTCTGCAATGTGATGCATTGGCGGTTCATGTCAAAAAGTGAGCCCTCCGCTGAACCCCCCAATACCCCCCCCAGTCAGGGATGCATGGCGCCGCCGGTGGTGGCGCGGCTTCTTTGCTTTCGCTTGCGTTTCCTCCTTTGCCTTGCAGGTGCCGGTAATTATCGATGGTCAGTATTTGTCGCCGGGCTGGGTGTGTCTGGGCTGTTTCTTTTTAACCCCCCAGTCAGCGGTCACGTCGTACACGCAGGCCGCACACCACACACCGCAAGGATCTCGTACACCGCCGCCGTGCTGGCCACTGAAGCCCAGGAACGCCGCAGCTCGCCATCCCAGCCGCCGTGCATGCGGTGGAAGCCCGGCCACGGGCCCTGCTGCTGCTCCCCCTGCTGCTGCTGCTGTTGCTGCTGCGCCGCCGGCTGCTGGTCCTTTCCCGTCCGCCCCCGCCTCCGCAGGTGCATGCGCAGCCGCTCCTGCGCCTCCGCCCGGCCTCGGGCCGCGCCGGCCGCCCTCGTCGCCGCGCCCGCCTCCTCCGTCCTCCTCCGGATCCACTCCGCCCTCACCCTCAGCGCCAAGAGGGCCTCCAGGTCGCGTCGGTACCCGGACATCATCGACAACATGTCGGTCAGGAAAAGGGCCTCCCGCCACCCCCGTTTCTCCCACACCAGCAGCGCCGTCCGCCGCGCCAGACCGCAGCCCGCGGGCGCCGCGGCGGCCGCGCTGCAGCTGCCCGGGCCCACGCCCAGGCCCTGGCCCTGGCCCGGGCCTGCGACCGGACTCTGATCTGGGTCCAGTTCCGCCTCCAGGGGGCCCGGGGGGCGTGTGCGTAGGTCAAGGAGGTGTACTATCAAGCGCTGGAGCTCCGACACGAGGGTCATCAGCCGGACCTCGGCTCGGAAGAAGGAACAAAGCTGTCGGTGGGGAGGGAAGTGGAGAAAGAGAGGGGCACGGGAGGGGGCGGGTTATGGGAAATGGGTAGGCGTATTCATTCTCCGCGGCGGCCAGGGCAAAGGCCCGGTGGAGGCTCGACTGCACCGGGATCCCTCCAGCGATGGTGGTGGCGGTGGTCGCGGGGGGTTGAGGTCGTCGGTACAGGACATTGGCAGGCGGAGTCCAATATTTTCGTCCGGACCTGCCTCCCACGGACATCCTGTGGCCCGAGAGCGGGCCCACTTCTGCGTGGCCTTGCGTCCATTGTGTCCACTGTGTCCACCGGTGGCAGTGGTGGCGCGCGCTGCGACCTGTATGCCTGCTCCTCGACTGTTTCCCCCATCGTGTCCATCTCTCCTTACTTGTTGCGCGCCAAGGTACGAGCGTACGACATGGCCGGCATCAAGTTGCTGGGCCGGGTTCGGATGTCCGGGGGGTACCGGCACGAACCCGGGCGACGGTGGTGGTCGCCGGGATGGCAGGTAACGGTAGAGACCCGGGTAGGGGTGCAGTGGAATCATAGTATACACGCCCGGGTCGGGCGGGTTGACTGGGTAAGTATCTTGGGCCTGTGTTGGAGCGTAATGGAGAATAGGCGAAGCCTCTTGTCTCAGGCCGGCACTGCCCCGGCCACAGTAGCGTAATACTGCTGTGCTCAGAGTTAGGTTCTAAGCCAAAAGACCCAGTTCCAGCTCGTTCTGTGAGCAAAGATGAGATTCGTGACTGCTTCGAGCTTTTCCGTACGTTGTCGTAAGATTCCTTTTAAACATCGGATTCATCTGTCTTATGAGTCAGTCTTAATTCATTCATTGTTATAACGTTCTTGAATAACGTTCTTGAATCGTTCCGTAAATCGTTAAGTACTGTGTAGCCCTCGTGCTACAACAGCCTGGGTGGTTCGGGTGGGCCTCTCACTAAACACATACATACCTTGTGTGGGCCGTAACCTGTGTGGGCGGAGTTCTGGGTACATAACATACACATACGGGCAACTGTTGGGCACTGCTATGCCCCCTGCATGTCACGCACTCCTGCCGTGCCTGCCGATCAAAACACACACACGCACACACACACACCGTCGCCGCACCTCGCGGGCAATCTGCATCCTGGCAGTCGCGCTCAGCCTCACGGGGGCCCCGCTCCCCTCCGGCCCATTCTCCGGGGTCGCGGCCCCGGCGGCCTCAGCGACCAACAGCTCCGCGGCGTGGCGCACCAGCGCCCGCAGCATGAGGCGGAAGGGCCGGCGCAGGCGGCCGATGAGCCAGCGGCAAGCCGGCACGTTCTCGGACTGAAGGGCAGTGGTGCGGCAGTGTGGGGGCGGGGTACAGGACAGTGGTCGACGTTTTGAGACGGCGCTACTGCCACAGGAGCAACGTTCCGATTGGAACACGGTACAGTACCACACATCGCCAGCGACGATGACGTTGTAGGCGTCGTTGGTGTCAAAACGGAATAAGGAAAAACCTGAGGCATGCAGGTTGTCTAGTGCAAATTTCCAAATCGAATCGGACGGTTGAGTGGCGTGTTGGCAACCGGAGCCCTAGCTCCCAACGTCAACGATCAAGATTTCAAGTAGTAGCAGGAAGTGCTGCTGATGTGTGCTGTGCGGGGCGGTGTGCGCAATGACAACCGTTGTGAGATCGGGCCCCCCGCTCTCAGCTGTGCTCGGATCTCTCCGGGCAGCGTGGACCCCACGATACGGCCACCCGGGCCCCTGCCTCCCCGGCTCTAAGTACCCAGATCGTTACCCTCCCCGGCTCTCAAGTATTAAACCCATTCCTTACCCAGATCGTTATCCTCCCCGGCCATCCCACCACACACAAATCCCCTTCCCTACCCGGGGCCGAGGCATTGTTGGATCGCTATCGGCTCCAGTCAAAGAGAAGGTCGCTGGTCTACAATGTGTGGGACGCCGTCACGTATCCTGCCACAGCCAGCGTCCGTTCCCACCGGCGCCTTGCCCGCGCAGTCCGCGCAGTGCGTCCCGGCCTGTCCATTCGCTGCACGGCGCCCCTCTCCCCCTTTTTCCCCCCCATCAACGTCAACCAATTTCCTACACCCCTCCTTTTCCCCCATCTCGTCAATAACAAGACATGCGACACCGCAAAAGCAAGAGCACAGAACCGATGACCATGCTACCCCCCTAACCCCCCCTGGAGTCCTCCCGCACTTACTGTGAGCTCGACCTCGAGCACGTGGCCCACCAGCAACCTCAGCTCCCCCACCATGCCCCGGCCCGGGCCCGCGCCCGCACGTCCAGCCGACCCAGAGCCCGCAGCGGCAGAAGCAGCGGCAGCGGCAGAAGCAGCGGCAGCGGCAGAAGCAGCGGCAGCGGCAGCGGCAGAAGCAGCGGCAGCGGCCTGCGGCTCCGTCCCCGCGGCACCCGGGCCGGACCCGGTGTTGGGGCCGCCGGCCAGCTCCGGGAGGGATGACCTGAGGGCGTGGAGGTCCCCGAGGGGGTTCCCGAGGGGGTTGAGGCGGAAGTGGTAGGCATATTGAAGCTGCGCCGCTGCTTCAAGAGCAAAGGTCCGATCGGCATACGGTACAGTGCCGTAGATCCCCAGAAGGGGGTCAACGTGGAAGCGGTTGAGGGGGGGATGAGTGCAACTATGGTAGACGACTTACGCCGCCCGTGGGGAAGGGCGGGGTAGGAGGCCTGGCGCTGTCTTGATTGGCGTCAGGGGCCGCATGCGTCGTTGGGGGTATCAATGGGAGCGCGTCTGAATGCCGCCTCCGCGAGGTGCTGCTGGTGGCTGGGTTGTCTTTCAAGATGGTTTCCTAATTGGTTTCCTAATTGGTTTCCTAATTGGTTGGCTGGGTGGTTGGCTGGGTGGTTGGCTGGATGGTTGGCTGGATGATTGGCTGGATGGTTGGCTGGGTGGTTGGCTGAACGGTTGCAGCCACCGCACACTGTTAAGTCGGTAACCACAAACCAGGACACAGACGGCGCGCAGCTGGAAACGGTGCGTACATACACACAGGCTCTCTTTGTTTGCATGCCGGGCCAGTGGTGGCGTGGCCCCCTTGTTCCGTTTTGTAATGTAACCGTTACAAGTTGTTGTCCGTTGTTGTTTTGTTGTTTGCTCATCTGCAGGTTATTATGATAAGTTTGATTTGGGTCGGGCGGGTCTCTTCTCTAAACACACAGGCAGGCATACATGGACAGGGTTCTGCATCATCTGTCAAGCCGGACTTCACTTCTCGCGGCTTCTCGAATTTTCTTATTCACACAGAGAGAGACAGACATAGAGAGACAGGGACCGGGTCGCAAGCGCGCGCGGGCAGGAGGGCGGGGCTGTCCTGGCGGTTACCTGGAGCAGCGCAGCCACCGCAGCACCAGATCCCCCACCACCTGCATGCATCCGGGCGCCGTTCCCGGTCGGTGGGGATATAGGAAATGGGTAGACCTATTCAAACTGCGGTCGGGGGGAGTTCAAGTGAAAACTGGCCCGGTGGGGTAGGAGGGCCGCAGCGCCCTGGCTGCAACTCAGAGAGACGGCTGCCTCAGGGAGGGGCCCTGGGGGCGGGGGCAAGGTGGCCGGTCGGGCGCCAGGTCGGAGGTTGGTTGCGTCTTCGAGTGGCAGTTGGCGGTCGGGCCGCCATTCAGGAGGGCCCTATGCGGGAGTCGGGCAATGCCAATGCGGCCAGCTGACACCGAGGGTGCGGGAGACTCTCCGTTTGGCAGGCTGCCCGCGAACTGCGGGAAGCCCGGGACCCTGGATGGCCGGGAGGGCCGATCAAACAACTCAAAATTGTCGACGCCCGCTGCAGAACACCGCGGCTGTAGTAGGCGCTGCCGGTCCGGGATGCGTCACCTGTTTGCGCCGAACGGAAAAAGAACCGGGGGCCGCGAGCCCCGCAGCCGCTCTTTGAAGTAAAAGCAAAACCCCAGTGGTGGCGCGACCCCGCAGCCCGGCGGCTCAGTGCGGAGCCCGCCCTACCCGGCGCTCCCCATCGAGCCCAACCTAGGACGCTCTGGATGCAGGTCACAACTGGGCGGTGAAACCTAACCCCGCTGGTTCCGTTGTCCTCAAACGTCGCCGATGTGGGTCGGGGTCTGTCCCCAAAGGCCCAAACTCAACTGCAAGCGCCGCCGGCACCTACCCCAACGTCCTCGCGCCCCGCCCCGCCCGTCCCATCCGCCCTCCGCCGGCACCACCATCCCGCGCCCCGCCCCACCATCGCGCCTCACCAGGGCCCTGTCGTTGAGGCGCCCCTCCGCGGACGTCTTCTCCGCCCTCGTATCCATGGCCCGACACCACAGCGCCACGTGGTCGCCTTCCAGCGCGTCCAGATGCCGCTCCCAGTCCGAACCGACTGGGATGGGGGCGGTGGCTGGGGGGTTGGCGTTCATCATGGCGCCGCCGTCCGCGGGGGCCACGAGGTGGTTGGGAGAGGGAGAGCGGGCGGGAATGAGCGGCTTGGTGGGCTGGGCGGGGGTTCGCCGACTACCAACCACAGTCACGCTGGACTTCACTTTTCGCGTCTTCTCGGTTTTCTTATACCCTGATACCGAACGCGTGTACCGTTTCAGGATGGTGTGTTGCGTCCCAGCACGCCCCTGTTAACACTTCACGGTGTTCACCTATAATCCAGATCCCGTAAGACCTCATCTTCCCGCGCCCGACCTCGAGCCCCACCTACCCTGGTCCGCAAGCATGTCGCGCAGCTGCGGCGGCAGCCGCTCGTAAAGCTCCGCCAGCCGCGTCTCGCAGCGCCACACCACCCCCACGTCGTCCTTCGCCTGCGCCTCCACAAGGGCCGCAATCAGGCGGTGGCGACTGCGGACGCGTCGGCCCGTCGGCCCGTCGCCACCCCCGCCGGGCGCCGCCGGATTGCGGCGGCTCCAGCTCGACGACCGGCCCGAGCCATCCGAGTCGCTGCTACTGCTGCTACTGCTGCAGACGCTGCTGATGGCAAAGTCGGTCTCGTCATTGACGGCGTTGTGGGTGCTGCGGTGGAGGGTACCTGCGGCGGCGGCGGGCGACGCCGCAGATGTGGAAGCCGCGCCGCTGCCTCCGGGGTGTGTGCGGAGGTCCTCCTGGGGTGGGCCCCCCGCCGCCTGAGCAGTGCGCGGCCAGATCGATGTCGGGGCGTAGCGGTCGATGCGGGCCTGAGGTGCAAGGAGGCGGAACGGAGGAGGGCGGTGGACACGGGCGATCCACAGCCCAACAGGTACGCGGTCGACACCTGGGGGAGGTGAAGGCAAGGATATTGATGGTCTGCAGAGCCGTGCCCTGTCGCCAGGTGCTCGCGTGATTTGGGTTTTTCGATGCGTGAAAGGTAAAAGGGGAGGCAACTGCGGAATGGGGTCCCTGGGTGGGGCTGCGGTCTGGGACCTGAGCCTTGCTATGCACCCAGCAGCCGGCCGCTGCTGCTTGCACCCCCGCAGACCCTCAGAAGCAGCGAGTTGCTTCACGCGAAAAGTGTCGCTGATCTGTGTTGCCATGTGGATCGATGCACCTCGGAAGCATCCTGTGAGGCCCGCGCACGCGCGGCGGCCCGCTAGCGCTCCTGATAAGATGGTGGCATCGTTTGCCAGCCGTGCATCCCGGTATTTCGGGATATTTACCTGGTAAGATGCAGTCCGGGCAACCATGACGTCTGAGGGCTGCCGCCCGAGATTGTGAGCGTGTGCGAGAGTCGGACTTCTGTGATGCTGGTACCTCCGCGATATCGATCCAAGGACTGGCGTGTACACGGCTGCCGTCATCTGCAAATCCTCAATGGTAGCATCTGGAGGCACCAATCCGAGGCGCAAGACCGCGAGATGCCGCCGTTGCATCTCCGCTAGCTGTTGAGCGGCCATCTGAAATTCGGTTGGCGAAGTCGAACGTGCGACTTGATCGCACGGTCGTCTTAAGTAGTTCGGGGCTGATTTTTTGCCACCAGTTCATCTCAATTTTAGGAACAACGCGTACACCCTTTGATCGGCCCGGACGCCCATCCTGATGACCACCGCCCGGCTGGGCTCATGCTTTCCTATCTGCAGACAAAATGTGACTTGTCCACGCACTAATTATAGTGTCAAAGTAGGGACTTTGTGGGTTGCTGAATACTAGTTGGATCCGCGCAAGTCCCACTCCCCAAGGTTGTATTCCGACACCCGAAACCTCAAAACGTATATCAACGTGTATATCGGATGTCAACAAAATGCTTCGAACTCACCTACGCCGTTACAGCTATGAATAGGACATTGCTGCTGAGATACGTTGCTGGCTGAAACCCTTTGCCACATTTTGCATATTGAATCACAAACCAAAATTCGCGCAGTATAGCGCAACGGGATTTGTGCCCAGAATGCCGTCAGCAATGCACGGCGTCCGCGCGCGTCGCATGTAACCGTTGTAACTGTCACGACGGTTGCCCATTGCACGCCGCTACGTGCTCGGTTGGGCGCGTTGTCGCTGCGTCAAAGTGTGCAGTGCTGTACACATAACATTATCACTGAAATCAGCGTCCGCGATACCTCAAAAAACATGACACACCTAGTCCCTGCAGGGTCAGCGTTATCGCAGTGACGTAATCCCCAGCCTTGCGCCAATCCTGTAAAACTACTCTCTCACCTCCTGCCGAACACCAGCTGTGCACTACTACCCTGTGAAACACACTGCGCAACCGCCCTTTGCAGCCTCCGCCACTCCCCCCACACCCGCCCGCAACCCGCCCGCCCGCAACCCACATCCTCATCCATCAAGTCCCAGCGCAGGCACGCCCGCTGTCCCAGTGGTGCACGCCGTGCACCACCACCGGGCTGCCCCCCACACCCCTACAACGCCGCCCCGGCACTGACGCAACCCGTGCTGTCTCGGCCGGTTGTGTTCGGTTGTGTTCGGTTGGGTCGGGTTCGATCCGGTCATCGGTCCGCAACACGGTACGTCAAACCCTACTGCTGGGCCGGTACCCCTGGTCACATCTCATGTGTGGTGTGTCGTCACCCGATGGCCCCTGCCTCGAGAGCCGCCGTGAGCTCACCAGCTGCCGCCCCCATCAACCCGCCCTCGGCCCCCATCACCATATCGCCCCCCGTGTCACCACCACCACCACCACCACCACCACCACCGCCGCCATTAGCCACCGGGGGGCAACCGCCGGTGCGCCTCAGCGCCTCTGCGGCCGTCCAGCCCACCCACCTCGCGAGCGACGGCAAGCTGACCGCCCCCGCCGCCGCCGCCGCCGCACCTGCCGCAGCGCCCATGGCGGGGCCCTCGGCGGCGAGCCTGGGCCGCTCCCCGCACTCGGCCAGCAGGCGGGACGCCACCCGTCGGACCCGCGCGGCCACCTCCACCCCCAGCTCCTCCTCACCGCTGCCCTCCACCACCACTGCCGCCGCCGCTGCTGCTGCTGCTGCTGCTGTTGCCGTTGCTGCTGCCGTTGCCGCTGGTCCCTCACCACCAGCGGCGGCCCACAGGAAACGGTTCCGTGCCCCTCCATTCGCCCGCGAAGGAAGCCCCCCAGGAGGCCCCCCCCCCTCCGCGGCCCCCTCGACACCTCCGCCGAGGCCTCCCGGGCAGCATCCCGCGCCGCCCCCGTCCCCGCCGTCCCCCCCGCCGCCCGACCCCGGCGGCATCAGCGCGCGTCGCAGTCGGCCGTGAGCCGCCAGCCGGGTCACCACCAGCGCCGCCAGAGCCTCCGCGCTGCGGCGCAGCACGGCCACGAGGGACTCCCCGCTGGCGGCTGCCGCGCGGGTCTGGGCCGCCGCGGCTGCGCCGTTGGCGTTCGTAGCGCCGTCCGCGCCACCGACAGGGCCTCCGCGCCGGGCGGTCTCTTGCGTGGGCACGGCCGCTGCGGCGAGGGCCGCTGCTGCGGGGGCAGCTACGGCTCCTGTGGCTCTTCGCTTAGACGGCTGCCCTCCCCGAGCCTGCGCCGCCGCGTCAGAGCCCCCGTCCTTCTCCTCCATATCCTCCCCCCTCTCCTCCTCCTCCTCCTCCTCCTCCTCACGAACCACCGGGAAAGGCCGCTTCAACCCGTGGCCATGGACGAGGTGCTCGCCGCCCTGACCACCACCCGCCGCGGGTCGTCGTCCTGCCTCGGCAACGCCACCACCACCACCACCACCACCACCACCACCACCACCACCACCACCCGCCGCCGCCGCCGCTGCCGCCAGTCCGCACCCGCCAAGGCCGCCCCGCCGCCGGTAGTGCTCCAGCGCCGCCTCCACCAGCTTCCGGCCCTCCGTGTCCTCCAGTTGCAAGGCCCGGGAGGCCGCCTCACAGGCGGCCTCCACGTAGTCCTCCCACAGGGAGGCGGCGGCGGCGGCCCGGCTGTAGCCACCGGCTGCAGCCATCCCGCTGTAGCCCGTAGTTGGGCCCTCCAGGCCGGGATGGATGTGGCCGGGACCGGCCGTGCGACCCCCCTGTTGCTGCCCCGGGTGATGGGAGCGGCGCGCGGCGACGGCGGCCCGGATGCGGGCGGCGACGGCCCGCACCTCCCGTCGCAGCTGGTCGAGGGTGTGGATGCGGCCTGGGGAGGAGACGGGTGGGCATATAGGAAAGTGGTGGACATATTCAAACTGAGCTGCTGCCAGAGCAAAGAGACGGGTGGGCGGGTAGGCGCGCGCTGGACAGCAGGCAGGCAGGTGGGGATACCGGTTCGGGAGGCGCGGATGCAGCCTATTGATGGACATGTTGAAGCTGCGAGGGGGGCGGGGAGGGCCGGGAGGTGAGGCGAGGGAAGGTGGGAATCAAAGTCGGGGAGGTATCGGTGCGGCGAAGGGGCAGGCGTGCGTGTGCGGACTGGCAGCCGTGTTTGGAGGCGGCATCAGTGAGATGTCGCCAACCGGTCCTCAGTGCGGATCAGGACGCAAGCTGCGGTGCGCTGCAGGAGGCGCAAGAGGAGGTGGAGGCCGCAATGGCGCAGGGCCCAACGATCCCTGCCTGCAGAAGCGCCACACTGAAGCCCAACGCAAGGAAAATGCGCCTGCCCCCCAAAGCCCCACACAGAAGCCCCACGCAGGACAAATGCGCCTGCCCCCCGCTGGGTGTCACACCCCTCCGCAATTCCTTACACACCCCTCCGCTCGCCGGCCCTCTCCCGGCCCCATCGCCCCATCAGGAACTACCTTGCATGGCCGCCTGCGCCACATCCACCAGGCTGACCAGCTGCGGGGCCCCGGGGCGGGCCGATCGTCCCGCCTCCCGGTGCGGCGCCCTGTTGACATCCTCCCGCGTCGACTCGTAGCCGGCGGGGGCGGCGGCTGCGGCTGCGGCGGCGGGGGGGTCGGGCCCTGGGCCGTCGCCGCCCCGCGCCGCTACGAAGTGGGTGTGCGGATGCTGGTGGTTGTGGTGGCGATGGTGGTTGTGGTAGTTGTGGTGGCGGCGCAGGCGGGCTCGAGCCAGGTGGCAGCCGCTGCCGGGCCGCAGCATGGCCGCCGCGATGTTGCGGATCGAGATCTGGACCTGGGGGCGACCGCGACAAGGGGGAAAGGTGGGGGCGGGGACGTGGGCCACTCGTGGTGCATTGGGCAAGGTCAACAGCTCACTCAATGCGCTGACTGCCGGAGCAGGGATCCGGTGCCATGCGCGGAAGAGCCGGGGTGAGCTCCGGTGGCGATGGCAGTGAAGGGGCGTGAAGAACGCGGGGCGGGCAGCCACAGGTTGCGCTCAGTGGGAAACCCGCAGGACCCGCCCACAGGGTGCGCACTGCGCGCCGCGGGGAGGGGTCCGAAGGCGGACTGTGGGGTCGTGTGGGCTCGGCCGTATGGGCTCCGGCGATTACTGGGTTGCTGCAGCGGATCAGCCACATATGGCCGGAGTGCTGGGGCGTTGGGAGGGAGTGGGTGCGTTGGGCGGCGCGGCGGAGGCGCGAGCGCGGTGGACCATGGATCCGTCCCAGCGGCATGTGCCGGGCATGGCACGTCGCGACATGGTTTTGACGGAGCAAGCGCAACAGCCGCCCCCGCCCCCGGCCCCCCTTACACACACACACACAGTTCTCTTTGACACACATGTGTGGGCTTCTTGTTTAAACACACACATACACACATGCACAGTGCCTTGCACCCCCGTACACCCGTACCTGCAACAGCAACCGCCGGCCCCGCTCCAGCTCCGCGCTATTCACGCGGGCGGCCGGAGCTTCCCCCGGGTCCAGACCGTCTGCGCGGCTGCTGCTGCTGCCGCTGTTGGTAGCAGTAGTAGCAGTAGTAGCAGTAGTAGTACCAGCGGCCGCCTCCCCCACCCGGACCAGGCCGTCCTGCCCCTGGCCAGCTGCTGCCGCGGCCACCCCAACCCCTTCCGCGTCTGGGACCGCCGACGGCCCGGCACCTGCGTCCCCACCGCCCGCTGCATCCGCCGCCGCCGCCGCCGGCGCCACCGCCCCGGCGGCCGCCTCCAGGAGCACCCGCAGCAAGCTCTCCCGCAGCGCCCCGTACGCCAGCGACAGCACCGTGGCCTCCGCCGCCGCCGCGGCGGCACCCACGGCGACCGCCTGCGGCGGCCCCAGCGCCAAAGTGTGGCGGCACACCGCCGGCGCCGGCGCCGCCAGGGCGCCTGCGGCGCCCCAGCCCAGGGACCCCGGGGCGCCCCGCCAGGCCGCCCACGCCGCCGAGGACCCGCCCGACGCCGCCGCGGGCGCGGACGCTGCCGCCAGCGCTTGCTGCGAGCCGTCCTCGAAGAACTCCCGGACCTCGGCCGGCAGGTCCTCGGCCGGCAGGTGGCAGGTCGCCAGCACCAGCACGCCGCCGCCGCCGGCCCCGCCGGGGCCGCCGCGCAGGGCCGCGGCGGCGGCGGTGAACTGCTGCGTGAAGACGCTCCAGGCGGTGCTGATGCAGGTGCGGCGGCGCAGCCGCCCCGCTGCCACGTCCTCGTCCTCCTCCTCCGTCGCTTCCTCAGAGCCCTCCTCTGCACCCTCCCCGGATCCACCCTCCGTGTCGCCACCACCGCCCCCGGTCCCGGCCCCGCCTCCGAACCCTCCACCGCGCTCCTCCCCGTCAAGCCCGTACCCCGAGACGTCCATACGCCCGCCACGCCGCCCGTCTGTACGGCCGTCGTGGCATGCAACACCGTCGCCCAGATCTCCATCCTCCGGACCTGAATCTGATTTTGGATCCGGATCGAGGTCTGAATCGGAGTGGCCGGGTCCCTGCACGTGCTGTTCCAGCGCCCACGTGTCGATCCGCGGCAGGTACACCACGTGCAGCCGGCCGCGCGACCCGTGGGTCGGCGCCAGCGCCTCGGCGACCAGCGCCGCCACGCCCGCCGCCATATCCTCGCCTCCACCGCCTCCGCCGCTGCGAAGTACGATGCCGGGCAGGTTGATGGTGTGGATAATCGGGGGGCGGCCGCCGCCACCGCCGCCACCGGCCCCGGCCACTGGGAATGTGCCGGCCTGCTGCCGTAATGGGGGCTGCTGTGGCGATGCCGACTGCTGTGCTTCCTGTGGGTGGCAGGGTTGATGTGAGTCAGGTGATGGCAGCGGAGGTGCACTGAGCAGCCGCAGCACCAGCGCCGCCGCTGCCTCCTGCTGACCCACATCGCCCTCCTCATGCCCGCACATCAGCAGGTGGCAGCAGCTGCTGGGGTGGGCCCGCAGCCGACCGCCGGGCGGCGACCGCCGCACTTCATCGGCGGACAGAGAGGGGCAGGGCGGGGGGTAGCGACCTCCCTGGAGCGGAGCAGCCGTGTTGGGCCGCTCGCCACCCTCCCCCCAGCGAGTAACGTCGCCGCCGCCGCCGCCGCCGCTGATATCCGCCCCGAGCGGTGGTGCCGGAAGTGGTGAGAGGGCTGATGGCGGCGGCGGTGACGGGCCCTCTGTGGCCCCTGCTAGCGCCGCCAGCCGCAGAAACGCTGTGATGGCGGCCTGCCCGGGGTCAGAATCCATTGCCGTTGTCGTTGGACCGGCGGTTGCAGTCGTTGCCGTCGTTGTGATCGCTGCCAGTGCAGCAGCGGCGGTCTGCATGCGCTCCGGGACCTGGATGCCCGCCGCCGCCAGTCGCAGCAGCGCCGCCGCCGCCGCGGGCGCCGCCAGCGCCGCCGCGTACGGGGGCGGCGGCGGCGGGGGTCCGGAGGGGCAGACGGAGGCGGCGGCGTCGCGGCGGCTGCAGGGCTTGGGCGCCGCCGCCAGCGCCGCCTCCCAATCGTCCTCCAACACCTGCAGCTCACCCAGCCACTCCTGATCCCCCTCTCCGGCGTCCTCCTCGTCGTCCTCCTCCTCCTCCTCCATGTCGTCGTCCTCGGCCTTGTCCTCGATCTCGGGTTCGTTCTCCACCTGCTCCGCCGCCTCAGCGCCGTTCTGCACCTCCGCCGCCGCATCAATTCCTGCGGCAGCTGCCTCCGCCGTTTCCATCAATTCGACTGCTCGCTCCATCCTGTCCTCCTCCCCCGCCTCCTCCTGCGCCTCCGCCTGTCTGCCTTCCTCCTGCCCACGCCCACCCCGCTCCCCCACAGCAGGCTCAGCAGCCCCCGCCATCTGCACGTCTTCCCCCGGGGAGCCGCCCGGCACACCCTCGCCCTCTGCTGCTGCTGCTGCTCCCGCTGCGGCGGACATCCCGGCCTCCACGCAACCGCCGGCCAATAGCGTGTAATCCGCGGCTTCCGCCGCCACCGCCGGCGCCAGCAGCGCAGCGGTTCCGACGGAGGCGCCCGCCGCAGCACCGCTCGCCGCGCCCGGGGCCCCCTCCGTCGACGACGGCGCCGCCGCGGCCGTCAGGTCCCCATCCGCAGCCCGTGCTTCAGTCCTCGCCGCCGGCCTCGTCGGGAGCGGTGGAGAGCTGTCAAAGAGGTCCCCCACGTCCCGGAGGACCGCCGCGAAGCTTCGCCGCGGGTGACCACCCCTGTGGGGCGCCAGGAATGTGACCGCACCGCCGCCTCTGCCGCCTCCGCCGCCGTCTCTACCTCCCGGCCCTGACGCCGAAGGACCCGACGCCGAAGGACCCGACGGGCCGCCGGGCGGCGAGGTGCTCCGGCCGTCGGCCCCTGGCGTAGCAGCCGCTGGCGCTGCTGTAAAGCCGGCTGATGCTGCTGCTGTTACGGCGGCGGCGTCGGCGGCGTCGGCTACTGCCGCTCCCGTCAGCAGCGAGGCCGCGCCGTCAGCCGCGGCCAGCACCCGCGCATCCCCCGCGCCGGCAGCCGCCGGTGATCGGGCCACATCAGCTGCGACGGCCGCGACGGCGGCAGCACCGCGGGCATCAACAGCAGCGGCTTTAGCCGCAGCGGCGCCGTCCACCCCCTCCACCACCCCCTCCACCTCCACACCCTGCTCGTCCTGCTTGTCGGCGACCTGACGCCGCTTGTCCACCCGGTCCAGTGCCTCCAGCTGCGGCCACAGCCCCCGAGCCGATGGACGCTGCCGCCCCTGCTGCCCCTGCCCCTTGTGCCCCTGCTGCCCCTGCGGCTGCTCCTCCTGCTGCTGCTGCTCGTGGTCCTGATCCTGCTCCATCTGCTGCTGCTGCTGATGCCGCTGTCGTGCCCGCGCCGTTTCCCGCCGCCGCCGCCGCTCCTCCGCGCGCTGCACCCGGAGGCGCTGCCGCTCCCTGGCTGCCACCAGCAGCCCCTCCAGGAGGTCCGTGGCGGGGGGCCCCCTGGGCTCGGGCGGGGCGCCGGGGTGGTGCACCGGGGCGCCATCAGTCGGGGAAGTACCCCCTGGCGGTGGCACCGCCGCCCCGGCTGCGTCTGGGGCCGCTGGGTGGGGGGTGGCTGCGGCCGCTGCGGACCTTCGGAGGGCGGCCATCACTGCCGAGGAGCACAGCGCCGCCAGGTCCGCACCTGGCAGGACGGGGAGGGGAAGGGCAGGGAAAGGAAGATAAGGGAGAGAGAAAGGAAGACAGAAGGGAGGGGTTGATGCTAAAAAAAGGAGGGAACCAGGGTGTAAGGACCACACGAACTGTGAGTCGGGGGAAAGCGCTGAAGTAGGGTACCCACGCCACCACCCAGCCCCAATCACGCACGGGGCCGCCCCACCCTGCTTCCTCCCTCACCGGAGGCCGTGTCGGGAGGATCGAGCGGTCAGGCAGCGCAGTCTTGAACATGACTGCCAACTTCCTTCCTATGCCCCACGCTAGCCTACTGCCGCACCCTCCCACCTCCCTCCCTCCCTCCGTCCCCCCACCCCCGCACCACCCCACCCGCATATCCCTCCGTGGCCTCCGCCAGCCGGTCGATCAGCTGCGGCCCCGGCGGCGGCCTCCACGCCGCCGTGTGCACCCGCAGCACCGCTGCCCGGTCCTCCAGGGGGGGCAGCCCCACCGCCACCTCGCGGTCGAAGCGGCCGGGGCGGCGCAGCGCCGGGTCCAGGTTGTCGGGCCGGTTGGTGGCGCCGATGACCACCACCTGGGGCAGGTACAGGGGTGGGGATGCAGGGGCGGGGACACAGGGGGTGTGGCCGGCGGGGCAACTGCGGGCTTCCGGACTGCGGGCTTCCGTCAGATGTGCGGTGGGCAGTCGCGGGAGTTGCAGTCGTCAGTATGCTGGACTGCGCGGGCTTGGGGTGCCTCGCCGGGTTGCTGGCTGCAGGACGACCTGCACGACAGTTTGAGTATGCCTACCAATTTCCCATCCGCCCCCCGCCCCGACCCCCTCCCTCCCGGACTGCGCGCACCTGCCCCCTGTCCGCCAGGCCGTCCATGAGGGACAGCAGGGTGGTCACCACGGAGGCGTAGATCTGGTCGGCGCCCCCCGCGGCCACGGAGCGGCGGGGGGCCAGCGCGTCCAGCTCGTCAAGGAAGATGATGGAGGGCGCGCGGCGCCGGGCCTGGGGAGACACAACACAGCACAGCACAATACACCACACATATCATCTCGCGGCTCAGGTGTCCACACACATCCAGCACCATTGATATGGGTATGCACTGTTGGATGGTGACAAACATCGCGGGGCCCTTCACAACATCACATCACACGAAAGACGAATAAGTGAAGGGCCAGAAGAAGCGCACAAACCGAGGGCGGTCACAGGCGCGCGTGTATCGGTTCCCGAGGCGATGCAATAGAGTTGCTGGGCGATTTTGGACCCCTCGCCCGACCGTCCGAAGCCATCCCCCCCCCCCTTGTGTGTGTGGTTGTGCCCAGCCCCTCACCTCCTCGAACAGCAGCCTCAGAGTCCGCTCCGCGTCCCCATGGTACTTGCCCAGCACGTCCGCCCCGCCCCGGGCGAACAGCGCCACGGGCACCGGCGACCTGCGCGCCACCTCACCCGCCAGCGCCCGCACCACCAGCGTCTTGCCGGTGCCGGGGAGGCCGTGCAGCAGGATGCCCCTGGGGAGGGAGAGGACGGTGGGGGGACATGGTCAGCGGGGCCCGGCGGGGAGCGGTTGGAACGGTTTGCGACCGTGGCCCCCATTTGAGCCATATTCGAGCCGGGCAGGCTATAAAATAAATAAAATAAATAAATAAAATAAATAAAATAAAATAAAAAAACCCCATGCCATGTTTGAGGCCAGGAAGGCAGCGGGCGCTCCGGGCCGTGGTGAGGTGGGCCACAGCCCTCCGCACCCCGGGCCGAGCGGGCTACCTATCCGTCACACCTCAACAGCGGCCGTCCGACCATGACCTCATCGTGGGGTCACAACCGTGAGGGTGGTGGCTGGTGGGTGTTTAGAGAAGAGACCTGGTGGGTGTGGGCGTGGTGATGGTGATGGGGAGGGGGGGGTGGCTACCCCGCTGTCCGGGCAGAACCGCACCATACACGGAACCCAAACCCAACACGCTGAAGCTCCGTGCCGTGCCGTGCAGTGCGGTGGTTGGTGAGGAACCCCAGCATCCCGGCTGCCCCCGGCTGCCCCCAGCAGCGCCCCGGCTGCCCCCGGCTGCCCCCAGCAGCACCCCGGCTGCCCCCCCAGCAGCACCGCCAGCCCCACCTGGGCGGCGCTGCACCCGACACACCGAGCCGCTCCATGAGGCCCGGGTGCAGCAGCGGCAGTAGCACCATCTCGTGCAGTGACTGGATCACTGGCTACAGCCATTGGGAAACGGGGTCCGGGATTCAAATAACAGAGGGCGAATAACAAGCCGCAGAAGGCGAGGGGTCCAGGATGCCGTCCCAGAGGCCAACCACGAGCGCCAGGGCCCGGGTACGGACCTTGTACGGCACAATGCCTCGCCGCTCTCAAGGCTCCGTGGACGGGAACAGCGAGCCCGGCTGTGCCAGGGCCGCTTTAGACCCTCCGCTTTAGCCCCTCCGCTTTAGCCCCTCTGCATCTCCCGCTGCTCCACCTGGCCCCACAACCCTTCTCATCCCCCCCCGCGCACCTGCAACCCGCCCACGGACTCGAAGCCCCGGCTGTAGATCCCCCGCCCTCCGTCAGACCCAGCTCCGGCCGCCGCTCCGGAACCAGCTGCGGCGGTCCCGGCCGCCATCCCGCCGCCCCCCAGCATCACCGGCGCCAGCCGCGCCGTGTCCTTGGCGTGGCGCCGCCGCTCCTTGGCCGCAAACACCGCCTCGTCGTCGTCCGCCTCGGCGGCCTGGGCGGCGGCGGCCCGGGCCGCGACGACGGACTGCAGGGCGGCGCGGGCGACCGCCAAGTGTCGGGCCGCGGCGGCGTAGTCGATCCTGACAGTGGGTGGAGGGCCAGGTGGAGGTCTTACACGAAGGCTCGCGCCGCCGTTTTGACGCGGGGGCACAGGACAGCCTCCTGGGCAGGGCGGCCGCGACTGCATCAGCAGCACAGCACCGCGCTGCGTTAGACGCGGCACACCTGCACGTCCCAGTCTGCCAGGCCCCCAGGTCGGTCCAGGCCTCCGGTGCACCCCTCTCGATGCCATGCAGCGAAGTGGCCAGGAAGCAAGGAGGAGGTGGTTGGCACAAGGTATCGCGGGGCGGTGTGTAAGAAGACGCGTACCCCGCAGTCCATCGCTCCGGTGCAACACCCCCCCCACACACACACACTCCTGTTCTGCCTGCTTAAATAACACACGCACACAGCGCCAGAGGGGGCTCTGGCTCGGGATGATACCGCAGAGCCAGGGCGCCGCCGCCGGCTCCCACCTTGGCCGCTTGCTGGGCGGCTGTCGGCCGCCGCCCCCGCCGCCCGGAAGGTCCCGATCCCGAACGCGGTGGCGATCCCGATCCCGGTCCCGGTTCGGGCCGTCGTGCTCGGAGCCACCGCGGTGGGCGGGCGGCCCGTCCAGGGGACGGCTTCCGGGTGGGTCGCGACCCACGGGTCCGTCATGTCCAGGGGGCCCAAGGCCGCCGTCCTGTGGCCCCTCATGCCGCCTCGTCCTGGCGTCGTCAACCCTGCAGGGAAGCGGGGAGAGGGGGGGATACAGGACATTGGTGGACATGACATATTGAAGCTGGAAGGGAAGGGCCGGGTTGTGTGTGGCCCGCTCAGCATCGTCACAGCGGGCGGTCAAGGTCCGGCTGGGTGTCCTGCCCGCAGCAATCAGTCACATCGATGCCGCAATCACACGAGAGGGCGGGGATCTGCTGGTAGGGGTGCACGTAGGCACGGTTTCCCTGTAAATGCATTGTGATTGTGATTCTTCGCTGGGGGTTGGGTCAGTCCCAGAATATCCCAGAATATATCTCTGCTGATGAGTGAATGAATGAATGAATGAATGAATGAATTCATGCCTTTCAAGCCAGGCCCCTGTTGCAGGCCCTCCCTCCCCCGCGTCCCCCTGGGGCCTCCCCTCCCCCGCGTCCCCGTCAACTGAGGGGCGGGCCCAGCCCTTCCCGGCCCGGCACGTTCCCGCGGTACCCCAAATCTCCTCCTCCACCCCCTCCGTCACCGTGCTGCTCCTCACCTCCGCGCTCCGGAAACCCCCTGTCCGACTGCGGCCGCTGTTTGCCGCCCGCCCGCCCCCGCGTCCACCCCCGCCCCCGCCCGCGCGTCTTTGAACTCCTTCACGTGGCGGGGGCAGGCGATGAGGTAGCGCTCCGGGAAGAAGGCGCAGCCGCTGGCCCGGGCGCACGGCAGGTGGTACGACACATTGCAACGCTCCACTCGGCAGCCCAGCGTGGCGCCGCGCTCGCCGCAGTATCCACACCTGCGGTGAGGTGAGGTGAGGTGAGGTGAGGGGCGGGGATGGGCACCGCCAACCGGGATTCGACACCCAGCCACAAAAAGCCGATCGCCATGCGTGCGGTCGTTCGGCAAGGGAGCTGCCGTGGCCCTGCACACCGCAACGCTCCGAGGATCGTCGCGGGGCGGAGGAGGACGTTTGGTGCCCTTTTGCGGTTTCGCTGTCTTTCTTGACAAAAAAGGGCGAGAGGAGGTTGCCTGTCATCCGACCAAAGCACACACTGCAACCCGCGCGGTCAGCGAAACCACAAAGCCGGTCTGCGGTGCTTGTCGGATCCTGCATCAAGTCCACGCGAAGCCCGCACGAAAGAGAATGACCGGCGCTGGGAAGGTGGTCAGTGAGGGGTGGATTGGGTACTCTGCTCTGCCAGAGACGCAGGCGGGGCGAGTGACTGCCGAGGGGTGGGGGTTGGGGAGGTTCAACGATCTTGCCCGCGTCCCATTCAGTTAGCCCAACCGTGGCTGAAGCTGCTACTTGGCCGACCCTCCCAAATAGCACAGCGCGCACCTCAGCTGCCTGCCACGGCGAATCGCCTGGCCCACTTTGCACAGAGTTGTGCCATCGGAGCTGTGGTAGACCTGCACGCCGCAGGACAACAGTGTTGCGCAGTTTTTGTTCGGCTTCTCAACCCATCGAGCAGAACTTTGATGTAGTTTTGGCAAGAAAAGCTGTCTGGGCACGCTCGGACGCCCCGGCCGCACCGGAAGCGCTTGGCGGCAAAAGGATGCCCGGTCGCTGCCCTACCTCGGAACTCCATAAAGCGCAATTCCTGTGCACGTAGACTCCCACTCCATTGCGGTTACCGTCATCAATCGGGCCCAGGAAGGCTCCCAAGGTCCCGTTGTAAGCCTTTCTATCTTGCCCGCAGAAAGCACACAGGGCCCACTGCGGTGGTGCATTCATTATGTACAATTCAACGACATAACTTCAATCGTTGCTAATTGAAAGCGGCAATAAACAAATTGATCAACGTTGCTTAAAGCTGCGTGCTTCTTCAAATCTGTTGAGAAATGTTAATCCTAAAAATCGTGGAATCGACTTCAGGTCCCATGATCCAGTGGGCTGCTCCGGAATTATTTCGCCGAGGTGTGGCGAGGAGATTACATGTTAAGGAGCAGTGACAAAATATAGTGACAGATAGTCAAATTCACAGCAGTTGGCATCCCGGCGCAGTGTTGCAGAGTGCAATATTACAGACTGCAGAGCTCGACAGCTCAACTGAAAGTCGTTACAACGGACAACCAAATGGCGAGGACTGTCACAGCACCACCAGCAACTGCGAACGGACCGCTATAGTTCATCTGATTATCAATGTAATCTGATGTTCCACGTGACAACCAAGGATTTGTTGAGCTGGACCTTGCCTCACGCGCAGAGGTCCCCACAAGGAGCCTACAGCCGGGCGTGACAAACAGCCGAAGTGCCGGGCACACTGCATATCACAGTATGAAGCTAGTCTATCCACGGTCAGACTCTACGAAAGGTACAGAGACGAAAGGTACAGAGAATGCGAAGAGCGAAGTTTACGGTACCTGGATGGGTTTGAACCAGAGCTGCAGTGTGGGCACAGTCTGCATACAAGGAAACATGCGGGCCAGTGCGGGTCTTCGGTTCATGCCGGTTCGCGAGCCGCTCGCTCGCGAGTGCGGTACACGAAACTGCGGCAACTCGCATGCCCGCCGGAAGAGCCGATCATCGCTCCTGCAATCAGGTGCAATCCAAGGTTGACTATTTGGCTCGTTCCGTCATACGATTACAAAATAAGAAGCCGTCGAGCGCAATTGCGTCAGACGTACGGCTCCCGCCTGCTGAAGGTGTTCACCTTGACCCAGATCGTTTAACCTCCAGGCGCCTGACGCTTCAAGAAACCACAAACACAGTTTCTACAGCCTTGACGGCTGCGACGTCTTGCGCTCTGGCATCGTGTCTAGCCCTCGACGCCCTTGCCCTTCCGCCTGGCGCACGCCAGTGACGCTGCCCCGGACGCCGTCCCGCCCCGTGGGTCGGTCCACCCACAAGAACCGCCGCGCGCACACAGCCAGCAGGCCGAGCCGCTTGCTTGCCCGGTGCCGAGCCGCTCACAGGTAATCCCACTACCCACATGCCCACGTCATTTCCATTCACGTCGCGGGGGAGCCAGCCGTCGCCCCACTGCTCACATGCCCCGCAGCGATACGGCAGCCAGCAAAGTACTGTGCGCGCAAGGCCCCGTCTCCCGCGTCTCACAGAAGCCGCCGTCCTTCGGGAATCACCGCCATGTCGTATTGCTCCAACTCCTAGAGGCTATCCCACAGGACGCCCCGCGTAGCAACAGCCTGCTGGCCATGTTTGCGCAGTCCCCCGGCCTCGCATTTGCCGGCCAACCACCTAACAATGCTCGCTGACCACAGGCGGGTAGGGACCGGGGCGGAGAGGAGATGACCTCCCCTTGCTGCACACGCCTGGCACCGCCTGGCGGATGCGGCCTGGACTCGCCGCACACAGCCGCAACTACGGAATGCCGTGAGGCACAGCACGACCTGCCCCTGCCTTGCAGCGGCGACAGGAGGTAGCAGCAGCAGCAGCAGCAGCAGCAGCAGCAGCAGCAGCAGCAGCAGGCCCCAGGCCCCAGCGGCGGCGTGTGCGCCGCGCAGTCGCGCCCACGTCACAGCAACCCCTGCGGCACTGATAATAACCACTGTTAACCTCTGATAACCTCTGATAACGGCTCACGTGTGTCTGGAACGTGAGGTAGTGCCACCCGAGCAAAGGGTCCTGACGTGCAGCGCGTCCATCCGCGCCCTCCTGAAGCCCGTGTACGTCTTACCGCGTTGCTTGCCTGCCGCGGCTTGCCCGCTCCGCGGTCCCCGCACCCCCCCTCTTGACAGTGCCATTGTTGATGATGCCACGATGGACCCCGTGGGTATTCGGTGACGTCCCCTTGCTGCCATGCCGGCTCTCCATGTCCTGCTGTGCGTCGCTCGACCTTTTCAGGATGTCAAACCGGCGTTCCTGCCCGCCCCGCCCCGCAGCTGCACAGGCCGCCATGGGCAACACCGCCAGCGCCCTCAACGAGCGCACCGCGACCCACTGCCTGGTAGACCGGCAGACGGGACAGAGGGTCGGAGAGCCGGTGGGTGCGGTGGTGGTGGCAGTCGGGTAACGGGAAGGCTCTGGAGAGGTGGGTCAGCGCGGGACAGCGATGGTCGGGACAGGGGTACACGTGCCTCAGAACTGGAAACACAGCCGTGCAGGTATGGGGCGATTCACGGAGTGCCTGGCCGTTGGCCGGGGAGCCTGGCCGTTGGCCTTCCTGCCGGCAACCCCCTCCCTTTGCCGTTCGCTGCTTCTGAATCCCCCTTTGCCGCCCTTGCCCCGCCTCCGACCCGCCCCCGACCCGCACAGCAACCCCTGACCCGCGGTCTGCGGCTCTGGTTCTTCTACCGGACCTCCCTGGGCCGTCTGCTGCTGTCCCTGCCCCCCACCTGGTGGTTCCTGGCCTGGCAGCACCGGGCCATGGCCATGTACGCCAACAGCAGCTTTAGCAAGAGGGACATCCCCGCCTACATCAAGGTGTTTTGCCGGGGTTGGGGTGGCCAGAGTGGAGCAGGGGGACAAAACACCTCCCCGACGCGGTCGGGCAACAAGGCCAGGAACCTAGCACCACCCATGCGCGCGCAAGTCAACACGCGCGGCTCAGGTACCATTCAGAACATAAGAACAATAAGAACAGTTTTTTGCGCTGAAGACACACGTACACACACAGACGCCAAAAAGTAATAACTACACAGCAGGCGGCAGCGGGGCCGCCTCCCCGCCATGCCTCCCGAGATTGCCTCCAGAAGAGGCAATCCTGGCGCGCTAGCAATTTGATGTGTTGGCCGGTGGCTGCATGACCCTTCCCCCCGCGGGTGCTGGAGGATGGGTGCGCAGTGCTTGGTAGGGGTTGATGAGATGAGGCGCCTACAAGCTATCTGAGCCCGTCGGAACCCCGGTCTGGACTACGGGTCCACCTTGTAACGGTCACATTATACATTCTTGTCGTAGTGGCGCGCCAGGACCTGGGGAGGTCCTTTCACCGGGAACATGTTGGGCGCTCGTACGAGGCTCCCCGTCACACCATACGTTGTTCCGTACCGCCCACCCAACCTTGCACGTTGCGCGACACCCGAACCGGGCGCTGGCGGTCGGCAGACAGCATCCGAAGTCGTACCTCCCCGCGCCACCCACCACCACCCAGATGTACGCAATTGATGCTGGGGCCGCGGAGAAGCCCCTGGAGCAGTACGGCAGTCTGCAGGAGTTCTTCAGCCGGCTCCTCAAGCCGGGGCTGAGGCCCGTGGCCGCACCGGGGTGGGTGGCGGCTGGAGGGCTGGCTGGCAAGGTGGCTGTGTAGTGCTTTGGGCTCCCATCATCTCGTGGCATATGTGTCCCGGATCCGGAACCTTTAGGTCGCATGTCCTGTTCTTTCCTGCTACGCAAGTCACCCCAGGGGGGCCGTGGCAGGCATGAGCCGCCTTCCCCTGGGGCACGGCTCCACCAACTTCCCACCCTCAGGTTGCCGCTTCCCCTGCCCCGATCCTGCTCTGCCGCCCCGCCCCGCCCCGCCCCTGCTCTGCCCCTCCTGCCCTCTTTTGGCCTCGGGACCCGCGCGGATGCCGTACGCCCGTACCGCAGTGACGACACGGTGGCGGTGCAGCCCGCGGACAGCCGAGTGGTGGTGTACGACAACGTGGACCTGGCCCGGCGGTTCTGGATCAAGGGCCGCAACATGACGGTGCCGGGCATGCTGGGGCTGCCGCCGGGCAGCGCCAGTCCCTGGGACAGCTGCGCCATCCTCATCAGCAGGTCGGCACTCGGGGGGGGGAGAGGGGCAGGGAGAGGGAGAGGGGGAGGAGGAAAAAAGGAAAACGAACCTCCCGAAACGAGCAAGCCGAAAAGAAGCCCAGAGCGAACCTGGTCATACCCAGAAGTCGTTGCCGACTGGGGGAATGGAGAAAGGGAGGAGAGGGAGAGGGAGGGGGGCAGGAGAGAGGAGGAGGGTGGTGGGGAGGAGACGGGAAGGGAAAGGTGGGAGGAGGGTGGGGAGCAGGGGCTCTTGCCTGCGGAAGGAGCATGGGTGCCCCCGGGTAGGCAGGGCGAGGGGTGGGGACGGAACGCGAGACGGGGCTGTCACGGCTGCCTGTGCTCCGTCCCTGTGCCCACGGTCGCGCTCTGCACACCGGGGGAGATGCTATCGAGGGCAGCTAGAAAAATACACCCAACGGTGCTCACAATACTCCTTGGCACGACGGTACTGCCATGACTGCGCGCATCACCTGCGCGGTATCCGTCACTGAACTCGTCGGCGACAGGTTGGTTGCTCTGCGCCGCCAACTGCCGAGTCCACCCTGGCCTGCATTACCGCCAACTAGCGCAACGCGGATACAGAAGCGACGTGCCGAACACGCAGATTAAACCTCGCCTGATCGTCAAACATGGTGCATTGTGTTTTGTGTAGTCGTATGTGGCATACACACCACCTGCTAAAGGCCCCCCTTGAAATTTCGTCCCTGTGCACCCCCTCCTAATTTTGGAAATGTCTACGATTTTCCTAGTACTCTCCTCAACGTTCCCCCCCAAGCCCCAATTCCTGTACCCCCCCCTTCGAAGCCCCAAACCTCCGCGGCACCCCGCGCGCTCTCCCCACCCTCACCCCACCTCCGGCAGGCTCTGCCCCGCGGACTACCACCGGCTGCACGCGGCCGTCAGCGGGCGGGTGACTGCCGTACACAGCCACGGCCACCACTGGTTCGGTGCGGAGTATGCGGCCACCCACAGTCCCTTCAACGTGCTGACGGAGAACGAGCGGCTGGTGGTGGAGCTGGAGACGGAGGAGTTCGGGCCCGTGGCGCAGGTATGGTGTGTCCTTTCGGTGGCGTACGGAGCGATTTGGAGCGTTGACCTGCGAGGAATGCATCGCACGGTGTGTTTAGCAAATTATGGGGGCGTGTAAATGTGTTCAGCGAGAAACTCGGTGTGTGTTTTTAGAAAAGGAAACCGCCCGCCCTAGCCCGGTGTGTGTGTTTAGAATTGCAACCCGCCCGCCCGCCCGATCCCGGTGTGTGTGTGTGTGTGTGTGTGTGTGTGTGTGTGTGTGTGTGTGTTACACATCTGACCGGGCCTGGCACAACGAGCCCTAACGGAAAGGCCACCGAAGCACACTCCCCCGGATACGGTAGGGGGAAGGGGCGTAAGGGAGATTCGGCGACAGCTGTGCCCCCACTACGGATTGGGCAGAAGCCCATCCTGCCCATCCTGAGCGGTGTGTTTAATGAGAAGCCCACCCATAACAGCCCAGGCCCGGATACTTACCAAAACCTGCGGTGTGTGTTCGTCTATGTAACGGTGTGTGTGTGTGCGTGTGTATTTTTGTGTCGTGATTCAGGCCTGAAGCTGGCCAAGGGCTGCTACCCGACCCTAACCATCTCTTCCTCTTCTTCCCCCAACTCGCAACTCCCTCTTACCCCTCTCCTCGGCAGGTGATGATCGGGGCCAGCGAGGTGGGCAGCGTGCTCCCCTCCGTTAAGGTGGGCCAGCAGGTGGTCAAGGGGCAGGAGGTGGCGATGTTCGCATTCGGCGGCTCCATCATGACCACGCTGTTCGTGTCGGGCTCCATCACCTTCGACGAGGACCTGGCGGCGCACACCGCCCGCGGCTGCGAGACCCGGGTCAATATGGGTACCTCGCTGGGCCGGGCCACGGGGGCCTGGCGGTGCGGCCTGCCGCCGGCGGGGGCCGCGGCGGTGACGGGTGCGGCGGCGGACGGCAGCGACCGGGAGGGCGCGGCGGCCGCGAAGAAGCGGCGTTGAAGGCGGCGTTGAAGCCCGCGCCTTTCTTAAAAGAGTCAGGAGGCAGATCCGACCCAGATCAATGAAGACGGGATTTGAGGGGAGGAGGACGGAAACCGAATGCAATGCAATGCAATGCCTGGCCCAGCGATGGCGGGGCTAGATTGAGGTTGGGGGCCAATGTGCGGTGCGCTCGGGCGCGCAGCGTGCTGCGCGGCTGTGGGATACGCCCTTGGGGCTGACCTCCGGTCGGGACGGCTGCCGGGCTGTTGACCTGTTGTGGCCCCGGCGCAGTTTGCGCAACACGAGCGGAAGGCGATAAGAGTTCTTTGCACGGTTGGATGAATCCATCAATATTGCAACGTACCTCATCAGGCATCGTCGATACGCGTCCGATGTTATTGGCAGCTGCGCCGTCCCGATGCCACCGCCGCAGACCGAGTGCTTCGGCGGACAGACTGGCCGCTGCGGCAACCCAGTTGCACGCATCTCCCGCCGACCGTGCACATAAGCCCAGTCGGGTGCCGCAGGTAGCCGGCCGCAGCGCGTGCAAAGCGCACCACTCGCACGGCTGTGTGGAGCCGCACGGGCGCGGCCAGGTCTGCCGGGCGGCCGCCATCCTCACGGATGTGCCGGGACGCAAGCCTCTGACCGCAATCGGGCAAGGACTGCGCCGAGATGAGTCTTGAGGGCGCGCAGCGGGCGTTCCGACGGCGGGTCGTGCCTCGTACGCCGTGGGTGGTAAGTTGTTGTTGCATCGAGACATCGAGGCGCTCATCAGCCTCGTGGCCGCCATGCCCTGCCGTGCCAAGAAACTGATTTTCAGGTGTGGGACTGTTGGTCCTCTTTGCTTGGGTAGGTAGTGCCTAAGCGGTAGTTTGCGCCCCTGGAGTCTTTAACAGCGTTAGCTAAGGTTAGCTCGATGACCTTACCAGAAGGGGGAGCCCTGGGGAGCTGTATTTTGTACTGCCAACGTCCGAATAACCCGCCCGGGCGCCCGGGGCTGATTGTCAAATGCAAATTGTCGCGGGCCATTTGTTGGACAGGGTTGGCCCTTGGCCCATCTCGTGGAACGTTGGTTAGATGATCGCCGTTGGTCGATAATGCTTTGTCGGCGGCCTGAAGCTGGCGACACACACACACCTCGCGGCTCAGTATCTTTCTACACACATGCATGAAGCGTGCTGGGCGCGGTGTGTTGGCGTGCCGTGCACAACGTTGGGAGGAGTCTGCGGGCCGGGGAGCGACAGCTTGGCTGACCAGACTGTTGAGCCTTGTGACCCAACTCCACCAATCGGACCCTGCCTCCTGGCACCTGGGCACCTTATGTACATCCCCTGACGTCGTTGATTTTAGGTACATCCATTGACGTATGAGCTTTCGTGCGTCTATCAATGCGAGAGTTCGGTAATGGACACCGAATTGCCCTTCCACGTTGGAGATGGACTATTTGCTTGGGACGTATGCACGTGCCGTGCGGTTGAGTGTTGATCGAGATGTGCCCACGCACGTAGTCCACGTGACCCGTGTTGCCACCCTTGTCGCCTTGTGGGTTGCGTTGAGACGCGTTGAGCCAGCCGTGGCCCGCCGAGCCCGCGGTGGCCCGCCGTGCGTTGCTTTGTTATAAATTTGGGCGCCTGGCGCCGATCCCTCGTTTGAACTTAGGCCTGTCTCTGTGTCAGCTGCAACAATTTGAGGGGGAGATCTGCGCTGGGGAGGATGCCCGTTGAATGTCCGCAGGCCACAAAGGTCACCATTGAATTCTCTTCAGAAGAATTGAGAAACATTAGTAAAAGGAAGGCATGAACTTTTGGGTCAAACGAGGAATGTGTGCTGCGCATGTCAGGTGTGCGGCGACAGGGTCGTTGCAGTACATGCGACAAAATGATACGTTACCATCCAAGATACTTGCCTGAGAAGTAGAGGCATTATGATAAAGTAATTGAGGAACAATCCTATGAAGTCTAGCACTCCTCCGGCAGGAATACGCAGCATTTCGAAACTTCCATGCGAATCGTCCGTAACGGGATGACATCATAAAATTGAAAGTTTGAATAGAAGAATATATTGGCTTGGGTTCAGGAGCATATCTCAAAGCTCTAAGAATGCAAAGCGCCGCCGTGCCTGGCGGGCGACACCACGCGCAAGGGCACCTTCTCACAAAGGATCGACCTCGCCATCTTATCAGGAACTCACACTTTCATATATGGCCTCCAGCTTACTCGGCCTGCGTTGGTCAACGGGTGTTGCGCGGACATGGTTCTGGCACTTTGCGAGGCGGTACGTCATGCTTTGCAATCGGTCCAGAACCATACGATGTGGCTGGGCAAGCAAAAGGCAGGACGCGGAAGCCCGAATGGGTTCGGTGAGTTTTCGGGACTCCCAACAGACTGTGGTGGAGGGGGGTGTCTTCTTGTGGCGTGTCGATTGCCAGCATTCCGCCTGGCGGCCCCAACTCACCTTTTGACGGAACTTGCACCACAAGGCTTGTGGGGCGCTGTCCAGTACTTCAGGCGCTTTGGGCCGCGGGCCTTTGCGGAAAGTATGTCCTCTTACTACCCTGTCCTACCGTACTTCACACGTTGCGCAACTCAGGGTAGCCATAACGTTGTCCCCTCGCCTGCAGCGCCTCCGGTCCTTGTGGGTTTTGACATGGAACCCGTTGCCAGCATCAGCTATAGCAGAGGCTGGTGTCCACAGCGCACACAGCCCTTGCAACAGCCACCGTTATCTCCACCCTCGCAACCTTCCGCAAAGGCCACATGTTCCTCGTTTATGTCGCCTCCCTTGTCCCCAATCCCCGCCCCGCTCCACCCCACGCCACACACCCCACCCCACTCCACCCCACCTCAGCATCCTGGAGGAGGATGCCGACAATGATCCTGAGGTGGCCCGGCTGCTGGAGGGTACGGACGGAGATCCCGACAGGATCCGGGATAAGGTACGGCAGGCGGGTAGACGTGGTGGTGGAGACGCAGGACAGTTCACGCCGAGGATGACGGGGCCGCCCTCCCGTCGGGCCGGGGTGGCCCACAGAGGGACGCGCTGCCCACTGTCGGCAGTCGAGGCAACGCCCGGACGGGGATTCCTTCACCCACCTGGGAAGTTCACATAAGCTGATCGCTGATCGCTGTGTTGCCCCCACCATTCCTTCTGTGTCCTCCGCGACGACCGTCCCCATCCGTCGAACACCCCACCCCTTCTGAGGCCCCCGAGGACAACTGCCTTGGCTCCCCTCTCCCCGCCGCTTAGCCGCCCTGCTGCTCGGCCCCTCCGCCCTCCCGCCGCACCCCTTCCGCTCAGATGAGGTTCGCGCTCAAGGAGACGGACATGCGGAGGGAGCGGGAGGGCTCCGACGTGCCGCCCCAGATCCGCTTCCGAGCCATCAGCCCCATGGGCCTCTGGGTGGGTCGGCGGCGGTCCGCGGCGGCAGGGGAGTGGGTCAGGAGGGGTACAGGAACGTGGCAGACATCACTGGGCAAAGCCTCGATGCCCTGGAGCGCGCCTCTCTGGCGACTCCATCCAGTGGGCTGAGCCTGCAGCCCGGCCGGGCGGCACAGAGTGCCGCCAGCCAGCCAGGTGCTCAGCAACCGGGAAACCTGACTCGCACCAGCGGCTGTGGTGTACTCGGCTGGGGTCAGGGGTGTAATCGGGGGTCCTACACTGGCCATCGGGAAATGGCCGGTAGGACCCATTGAAGTCACTACAGGAGCCCTGGGGACTGACCACCCGTGGGCGACTCCAGGTTCAGCGTACTCGTCCCATCCCATCTCGTCCAGGCCCCCAACCCCCGCCTCGCCTCCAGCCGCCCGCCGGGACCCACTCGGCCCCGCGGCGCCTCAACACCACTGCCATCTCATCTCGTCCCACCCCGCCTCGTAGGTCTGGGTGGAGTTCCTGGAGGCCCCCCTCTCCGGCGAGCAGGAGCTGCTGGAGGGGCTGCTCAAGAGCTGGTTCGCTGTGGGCAAGCTGGGCGGCTACAACAGCCAGAACCTGCAGGTGGGTGCGGTAGGCAGCTATCAGGGAGGTTAGGAATCGGACCGGCTTTCAGCCGGCTGGCGGGTTGGCTGGCTGGCTGGCTGCGCGGTGTGAGGCGGTAGAGCAGCAAAACAGTGGGGTTGGAACGTTGGATGTCATCATTCGGATTGGGCAGGGCGGGGCTCCCCTGGGGCGCGGAGTCTTGTCCCGACGGTGCTGCGATTGTCCCGCAGGCGGTAGCGGAGGCCCGGTGCACGCATCCAGGCTGCCCCCCCCGCCCGCCTGGCAGCGATACCGTCAGCTATACCGGCTGCCGGCTGGGACCAAGGAGGTTGGCGTGGTACCGGCGAGCTCGTGGGGTTGGGCCCGCGGGGGGCCGATGTGGGCGCCTGCCTTCGGCTGCATTCGCCCTGTGCCGCCCGTCTACCCATGGACACCGCTGTGCGACAGCTCCCCGCCCCCCGCGCCTGACCCCTGCCCTGCCCATCATCCCTGCCGCCGTACCCCTTGTCACCACCGCCCCCACCTCCACCCCTACCCCCACCCGGTGATGCGCCGTGCGCCACGCGCACAGGTGTACCAAAACGCCGACGACGACCAGTCGTTCTTTGAGTACGACAACGATGAGCTGGAAGTGGGCGAGAACCGCATGGCGTCGTACATTCACGACATCGGTGAAGTGGAGTACCGGGACAAGTGGGCGCGGGTGTGGTGAGTCTTCATGTGCCCGGGTGGTTGGTCCAGGGCGCGGGATGGCCGCCACGGAGACGGAAGCGAGGGTGGGCGGGCGGGGCCGGGGCGGGGGCGGGCCGGGACCGGGGCCGTGATAGAGAACGGGGAAGGGGTCGCCCAGCGGAAGGGGGCGGAACGCAGGTCTTGGCGTGGCTGCCTGCAGTGCCTCGTCCGTCGCTGTACGGTTGCACGCTCATTCCTTGCAGGTGCCTACCGCATGGTAAGCATGCATCGTCAATCATTCCGGGTGTGGGCGGGTTTCCTCGCGAAACACACGTATGGCCGTGCTTTGACCCGCAGCCATGTGCCTCCTCCGCACCTCAACGCCCGCCCGCCCCCGCGACTCCTTTCTCGCCCGCCGGACACTGCCGCCGCGCACTCGTTCCCGCCCACTACCTTTGCCGCCGGGCTCGGTGTGTCTGGGCTTTCAATCCGCTGTAACTTCTGGTCCCTCTCGCGCCACGCCCCTCGTCTTGCTTCCCTCCGCCACGTCATTCCCCCGTCAACCCCTCGCCAAACCCCCGTCAAAATCCACCGTCAAAACCCCCGTCAACCCCCGCCCCGTCAACCTCTGCGCCCAACCCCCTCAGGATCGACATGGGCACCGCCGACGAGCTGTCCCTGGACATCCTGATCAACATGCTGGTGGGCTTCAGCGCTGAGATGTGCGGCCTCAAGAGCATCCTGCTCGGCGGCGCCAACGAGGACTGGCCGCTGCCGCCCGAGGAGAGGGAGTTCGGACCGGACGCGGACTACATGAAGGTGAGGGGGGGGTCACCCGGGGGCCAGGGGCCAGCGGCGGAGCCCACCGCATGTGTGTGTGGGTGGGGAAAAAGGCGGGTGGGTGCGGGGAAAGCGCTGGGAAAGGGCCGATGTGTACAGCGAAGAACCCATCCGAATCACCCAGCAGGCCCATGAATGACCTGCAGTTTTCTTAGCAGAAAAAAGCAACAGAAACATTTGGCAAGGAAAACAGGACAGCCGCGCCACCACCAGTGCGCGATGCAAACGGGGGGTCAAACTGTGGGAATCATATAAACGCGACGGACACATTGACGACTTATGTAAAGAAGAACCAGCGGAGCATGACGTCGCGAAGCCGACGAGATGGGCGAATGTGCGTTGGGAAAGGGGTGGTGGAGGCGTGGGGAGGTCCAACCCAACCCGCGAGGGCCCCATGGCGCACATCTCCTCCAGCTCTCCGCAGCGGGTCCAGGCCCCCATTGCGCGTGTCGTGCCGACAACCTCGAGACAGCGTTCCACGCGCCTCGATTGCTCTCCTGGCCGTCCCCCTGACCCGCGTGATCACCATGTCCTTTCCGGGCCCACCCTCTCCGGCTCCCCCTCTCCACATATCCCGTCACCACCAACGCCAACGTCATGCACCACACATCCGCCGTCCACTACACCCTCACGCACTTCACCACACCCTCCACCACCAACGCCACCACACCCCCATCCGCCACCCCCATGCTGGGTGTGCCCGGGTTCGTTCTTCGGGTTTATTTATTTCTTCAATTTAACCCCCATCACCCCATCACCCCTACACCCACACCTACCAGGTGGGCATGGATCCCATGCGTCTGCCCGAGGGCCTTGATGAGGAGTTCCAGTTCATGGACGACGAGGGGATGCTGGAGGGCGGCAAGGGGCGCAGGGTGGCGGGCGCGGCGGCGGGAGCGCGCGGCGGCGACATGGACGCGTACGATATTGACGACAGCGGCTACAACGTGCGCGCTGGGTCCTTCGGTGCGCGCGCGGAGGAGCAGGAGCTGCAGCGGCTCGCGGAGCGGCTGCGGAGACCTGCCAGGGCGGGATCCAGCGGGGGCGGCGGGGCCGGGGCGGCGGCGCGCGGCGGCGGCGGCACCCGGGGTTACTACGGGGGAACCCAGGATCTAGATCAGGCACTGGGCCCGGATTTCAACCCCGACGAGTTGGAGTTCATTGACGGCGAGGAGGAGCCCGAAGGGAGCAGTGGTGGGAGCGCAGGCGGAGGGGCCAGCGGTGGGGGGGGCCAGGCGCAGGCGACGGAGGCCAAGCGGCCGTGGGGAGCTAGCTTTGTGCGGCGGGTGAAGCGGGGCCCGGGCGCTGGGGCGGGTAGCAGCTGAGGGGAGCAGCAGCTGAGGGGGAGGTGGGTACGGCGAGCGGCAATACGGAGATATCCTCGAGCGTGATGACCCGGGTTGTGCCTTGCGTGCTTTTGGAGGGGCGCAGAGGGGACGTAGGGGAGGAGGGGACGGATGAGGAACGGGTGTGACTTGACTGACGTGGCCCCCCGGCGGCCGTACAACGCCTTCTGAACAGGGCCGGTGTGATCTACACACGTGAATATGGTGTGCAATATTCACGCTGAAGCGGAAGCTTGCAGTTGAGTGGGGGCTCAACTGGGTTGGAGGATGTTTGCGCAAGCGTACGCAAGCGTTTGGAAACGGCTGCGGGTTCCAAAGTCGTTTTTCTGCGGCCTTACGGCGCCAGAAATTGGAGGGAAGCCGGAGGCGGTTGTTTGCTGAACCCTGCTGAACGAAAGGTTCGCCGGGTCGCCTTGCCAGGGCCCTTCGGGACCACTTTGCAGGGAGGACAGTTGGTGTTGTGACGTTGTACGGAATCAGAGAAGTCGATGCAAGTGACTGGGTTGCATCTTGCGCGTCATGCATTATCACAAGGCAGCCCACCATCCCGTTTCCCTCCCGCTCCGAGACCAAAAACTGTCCCGGCGGATTTCATGCATGGCGTGAACTGGTATTTGCAGAAGATGTGCACTAGTAACTGAGCCATTCTGGACAATACAGAGGCATTATCGCGTCTCGCCGTGACAGTTGAAAGCAGAGTGACTCATATGGATATGGTGATTGATTAATAACCCAATACGACTTCTATAGGTTTAATGCAATCACGATATGATTTCAATGATAAGATCAAAAATCGCCACGAGAAAGTCTAGGTAGCAGATAACCATCTGCTCCCCAGCTTCGGGCACTGCCAGCGGCCATGGCGCGGGGGACGGCACTTGAAACGAAATGTGAAGCTTGCGTCAATCGCTGCTTGGACTGGTTCGATCGATGCGCCAGATATGTGGAACCCTTCCTCGTCCTTTTCGCGGTCACCCTCATACTTCTGGACGTCCATACGTTCTTCAAGTATGTGATTCCAGAGGTAGGCCGCAGATTTGCCAGCAAGCCGGGGTTGGTCTCAGGATTGGGCCGTACCACGTATCCTGTATCGGGCACAGTGCCGGGACAGTCTGCAGCCGGGTCGACGGGGCACCTTCCTAGCGATCCCATGTTGGCCCACTTTGTGAGGGGCCACACACGTGCGACGGCTCCGAAACTCACTGTGGCTCCACCGATCGTGTCCGGTCAGCCGCAGTGGAGTGCCCATTACGAGGCTGTGCGTGTTTCGATCAACTCGGTTGGAGGCCACCGCCACCACCTTTAGGGTGTTGGTCAACCGGGGGGGGCGCGGCCCCACCGAGCCGGACGTGCGGCTGGCGGGTTCAGATCCCAGGATTCGCTTCGGGCCACTTGTCACGTGGCGCACCGCCGACCCTGGACCCCTGCCTTCAATGAGCTAGTGTCGGAAGCTCAGCCCGCCTGCTCCGGGTGTTGGCCTGCCTCCCCTCCCTGCCAAAACGCTGTTACCCCGCCTCCCCCCTTCCCTCCACGCCAGATCGTGCGGCACAGCGGCGGGGCGGTGGCCGCGCTTCACAGCGTGTGGTCCCTGTGGCTGCTGTTCAACGTGTTCTGGAACCAGCTGCACTGCACCTTCAGCAGCCCGGGGAGCACACGGGAGGTGCACGACGAGGTGACCTCATGGGACATGGGGACATGGGGTGGTGATGGGGGGGAGTGCAGGGAGTGCAGGGAGTGAATGGCCCGGGTGACGTTTTCGCTGTTTGGATGTCCTGACAAGATGAAGGAGGGAACGGCCCATGAGGGGAGGTACTACTGAGGGATGGCGGGAGGGGCGACGAATGGGACGAATGGGACGAGCAGGAATGGGACGAGCAGGAATGGGACGAGCAGGAATGGGTAGGAGAAGGAAAAGGTCATTGGAGAGGAGGCGTAGAGGGCCTGCCCCCCCCCCCCCCGTGTGTCGTGGTCCGTCTTGACGGCCGCAGCGGATGGAGACCGGAGGCACGGAGGGCTGCGGCGTCGCGGGTGCCCCCCCATATACGGGGCTGCGCGGGGTCGGTAAGGACTCCCCGGACGTCACGCCTAGCCCGGCCCGGCACGCCGCAACCCCCTCGTTTGCCCCCACCCGATGCCCGGTCCGGCGCAGGCACTGCAGCTGGCGATGACGTACGACTGGCGTTGGTGCAGGAAGTGCAACCGGGCGAAGCCGCCGCTGGCGCACCACTGCAGCGTGTGTAACAGGTGCGGCGGCGACGTGGAGGGGCCCCGGTGCTTGGGGGGATGGCGACGCGGGGGGGGGGTAGCGGGAGGTGGGAGGTAGGCAGTTGAAGGTAGGGAGGGTGGAGCTGGGCGGCGGGAGGTGAGCGGGGGACCTTGCAGGAGATGGACGGTGGGAGCGCCGTGCGTGGGCGTCCGACCCGTGGGTCGGCCGGCGCGTGGGTCGCCCGACCCGAAGGTTGCCCGGCGCGTGCTGAACCTCCCTACCAGTCCCGACCCCCGAACAACCTCGGCCTCCTTCCCCTCCCTCCCTCCCTCCCTCCCTCGCTCCCTCCCTCCCATGTGCCGCCCGACAGATGCGTCCTGAAAATGGTGGGTCCACAACTTTGGCGAGCGAGGTGGTTGGCACCTTCGCGCAAAGCCACTAGACTCTCGGAGCTCACAGCGGCAGTGACGGACGGAGAGCGGCGGACCGTGTGGTGGCTTGTTGCGCATCGGAGCTCCCAGGATTGTGCCGCAGGGACATATGCCGCAGGCGCTGACGTGGGACGAGAGGCTGCCCGTGTAGCGGCGCTCCAGTGTTCAGTATCAGCCCCATCACGGTTTGTGGTTGTCCACGGCCCGCACGTGCAGTGTCCCTTGAACACCCTCCCTGTAGACACCCTCCCGCCCGCACCAGTCCACCAAGTCACGGTTCCCTCGCCGCCCTCGCCGTCCCGCGCCGTCCCGCGCCGGCCCCCAGGACCATCACTGCGTGTGGATGGCCAACTGCGTGGGCTTCTACAACTACCGCTACTTTGTGCTCTTCCTCTTCTACATGTGGGTGGGCTCGCTCTACTCGGCCGCCGTGTACGTGGCGCATGTGCCCGGGCTGTTCGCGCTGGACGACCCCGCCTCCCTCAACCGAGGCTTCCTGCCCTTCTTCATGTGAGGGGGAGGGGGACTACCGATGCGTGGTGCTGGGGCCGGTGCTGGGGCCGTCACGGGGACGCGGGCGGTTTCGTTGACACGGGGGGGCCGGGGGCGGGGACGATTTTGGGTTTTTGTTTGACATGGGAACGGCGCCCCGGCATGCCAAATGTTAACTACCCTCCAACCCACCCCACCGCACCCTGGCCCCGCGCCCCGGGCTTGGCCCACCCGCCTCTCTCCACCTTCCCCTTCGTCTGGCCCCCCCCCCTTTGATTCAGGTTTGTGTTGTCGGCCTCCATGTGGGTGGCCATGTCCGCGCTGTTCGGGTGGCACGTGTGGCTGATTCTGACGGGGCAGGGCACCATAGACTACCTGGACAACTCACAGCGGGTGGCGGAGGCGCGGGCGGCGGGGCGGCGCTGGGTCAACCCCTACCACCTGGGTCCGGCCGCCAACTGGATGGAGACGTTCGACGTGCGGGGCCGCTGGTGGTGGCTCGTGTGGGTGCTGCCAACGCGGCGGCGGAAGCTGGGCAACGGATACGACGTTAGGAAGGTGAGGCGCGGGTGCGGTTGAGCAGTTGAGGCGCGGGTGTAGTTGAGGCGGGGGGTAAAGCGGAGGGTAAGGGAGAGCAGAAGTTGTTGGGCAGGGGAAAGCATTGTTTTGCTGTCGAAGGCGGAGTTGTGGTTCGTTGGAGCCGGCGGCCAAGGGTGCAGGCGCCTTGGGCGATATGGTTGGAATCGGGGCAGTTGGCGGTCGGGTGGGGTGGTGGTCAGTAGTTGCTGCGGCGGCGTTAGTCGAGAGCGACGGAGTGGGAAGTGTTGGTGCTCACAAAGGAAGGTGGCGCGGAGGACGGCCTCTGGCTTGGGGGATTCAGCCGGGAGGCCATGGTTTGCGGGCAGCGGGCGCAGGCAGGTCCCCTCGGCGCCCGCATCCACACACACGCACCGTTGCTGGGGTGCGTCATGCGTTGGGTACATTATACACGCGTACGGGCAATTTTGTGGGCGTGTCTCTGCCCCTTGCATGTCACGCGCACCTGTTCTGCCTGCCTGAGAACACACACTCAGCGTTGCTGGAGTGTGTCCTGCGCGTGGCGGAGTCCACACCGATCCACAACGCTAGGAACGCTTGCTGGGGATGTTCTTGTTTGCACCGAAGCCCTTCCATTCGTGCCAGGATTGCTCCCAGGGCGTTTACTACCTCCGCTTCCCTGTCGCCACACCGCACAGGTTGATTCGAAGGACTTGCAGGCTGGACCGGATTCCTCAGCAGCGCAGGCAATATGAGGTGCGGCGGGAGGAGGCCCAACAGCGTCATGACAGGTTTCCTGTGGTTGTGAAATGAGGCATACGGTACATGAACGCGGAGCTCTCCTGTGATTTTGAGATGCGCCGCGCTTCATGCAATCCATGTTGTTTCGACCGGCAGGGTACTGCACATAGTCCCAAATAATTCGGGTCGAAACCTCGCGCGTTTCCCCGCAGGTCAAGATGCCATATGTCCGCGGACAGGATGTGAGGACTCCCTCGCCGGCGTTATCGTGAACGTTGCAGTTGATTGAAGGCTCGAATGACGATGCCGAGGGGGAAACCAAGGGGCTACGCTCGTGATACCTGTTGCCAACGGGCTAGCCAACGGGCGACGCTATTACCGTATCTGTGGCACAGGTGTGAGGCTTGTAACGCATGCCTAACGTCCACACAATTGAATCAAGCTTCCTGCTTCACGTGAGGATGAGTGGGGTGGGTCGCCACGGTGAGTCGCGTACATATGCACGACATGGCACAAGTGTCGTTGGGAAGCAGAGATTCTGGGGATGCAACCAACTTGAAGGGTGCGGAGCGATAACATCTAGCTTCTTGGATGAAGAATCAGGGCGCAGCACGACAACCAAAAAAGTTGTGCCCGGGATTCGGTAACGCTTAACCGAAGGTCACTCTGTGTCTCTGTCCCCTTAAACTTACATGACAATGTTGGGAAGAATGCAATGAGCATAACCAATCCCAATACAGTCTCTTTGACGTTGGCTCCAGGAGGCTCAGCGACAACCGCTATTCCGTACACTGAACTGCGATCCTCCTTTTTGATACCTCTGCCTGATGGCATATAGACCAACGCTGATTGTTGTCTTTATAAAACTGGCCGGTTTTCATACTTACTCTTTCACAAAGGAAATCAACGCTTCAAGGTAGACTATTTCGGGCACAGTTCGGTCCCGCTTTCGCAGTCATCCTGGCATGGCCATAGATACTCTTCGGATGGACGGAAATCAGTTTGTGCCACATTATGGGAACGGCGCCGGATATGCGGGTGCCTATTATGACCCCTACGCACGTCAGACGCAGATGCAACCAGCACTGCGAGGTCCTCCTCTGCGTTCCCGTCAAGCCGGATATTTTGGAGGCGGCTACGGTCGACCCCACAACTCGTTCAAGCCGATGAATTTCATTCACGGCGGAGGGGCAAAGCGCAAGTTCGACGCCACTTTCCACCAGGCCCAAGCTCACGGACAAGGCCATCCTAGTCAACTTCAGCAGCTTCGAGATGACAATCTGAAGAAGACGCGCAGGCACTTTCAAGGTATTTTGCGATGCAGGCCTTTCCCTCGGCACTCTTTGGTATGGAAAAGGAACTCGCCGAGTGTGCTGAGCCCGTCCGCGTCGGACCCCGTTGCGCATGCACAAGGTGCCTTCGAGTCGGCCTCAACACCGAGGATTGCTCCAAGGGCCCCAGACAACCGGCACGGCTTCCTCCTTTCAACGGGTAAGTAGGGGCATGCGGAAACCTTGAAGCGCTATCTGTTGCTCTTCGCGTACCTCCCATGGGTTGTCTGCTGGACTGGGACATAGTTTTGCTTGACAGGATATGTCTCGTTGTCACTCGAAAGGTGTAGTTCCTCGAGGTCCTGACCGCTTTCTATCTTTCCATCGCGACATGTGTTCTGCGTGGAATTCTCTCAACCTGCTTCAAAGAAATCTTTTTGCATTTTATATGTTTGCAGGGTCAAGCGTTGTGCCTTCCTCTCCGGGGTCACGAGGTGCCCTCCACATCATTACGCCAAGCGCGGTGCCAGGTGGCGAGGCACAGCTGTGGAAGAACAGCTATGGCAACGCAGACAAGGAGGCGGTGCAGCTTGCGGCTGCAGGTATGTGCGAGATAGGCCGTCCGCTGGTTTGGGGAGTAAATGTTCTGCACTTATCATTGACAAAGTCATATTGCTGCATGAATGTTATGACCTTTAACCTGAGTATGTTCCTTGGTTATTCCTTAGACGTCTGCTGTTGAGGACTGGGGGACGGGGGCAAGGTGTCCCCGGCTTGCCAGTGCATGAGAATCATACGAGTTAGGATTTCAGTTGTTGCCTGTGGCGTCGGATTTTTGGGAGAGTCCCGCTTCATCAGCGCGTGCTTCTTGCGGCTCACGCTTCGCTCCCCCCGCTTCTCCTGTGCCCACTTGCAGCTGGTCTCGACTTCTTGGGGTCATTCTATGACGACGGCGCCTCGGCGGCGGCAGAAGATGACGACGTTGACGTTGCGGACCACGAGTCTGACGCAGATGAAGTGAAAGGGGCGACGGGGGCGGGGGCGCACTCCGAACCGGAGCAACCACCCAACACGTTTGACGAAGAGGCATCCTTCCCTCCACAAGCAAAACGCAAGCTCGCCTCGCAGGCCGCGTACATAGCACAACTCGAAGAGCAGCAACTGACGTTACGCGAACGGATATTCCTGCTTGAACAGCAACTAGCTGAGGCGCAACGACAGCAGCAGGCGGCGTCGCCAGGGCACAGCGGCGACGTGGAGGACGCGAGTGACGAGGAGCGAGCCACTTCATCTTCTGAATGATCATGCAGCAGCGTACGGTTGGCTAGGTGTAGGATACAGACAAAATAGTACTGCCACTTGGACACATGGATGGGGTGGTGATGGAAGCGGATTGAGGTTTCATTTCATTTGTATGCTTCAAGGCCATTTTGTGTTATGCTCCGCCTTCCTTGCTTCGATCGTTTCCCCACGCTGCCGGTTTGCTTTTGCAGCCGCCCACGCTATGCTGGTGCTGCTGCGCGAGCCGATCATTCGCCTGCCGCCTGCGGGCATGCTGTGGTGGTGGAGCCCACCCAGCGCGACTGCGGCTTTTGGCTGAAGGTAAGCACCCGCAGCGAGGAAACCTGTTGATACGCGTATCCTGGTTGGTACGCGCAACAGTGCCTCACGTCGCGGTGTGCGCCTGTGTGGCCCCGTAAAGCAGGTCGAGATTGGCCACGAGGCCGGCAGCCCCGCGTGTTGCGGGAAGGGGGGGAGGGTCGAACAGCATGACGGCATGACCTACGGGCCGTCCTGCTTGTATATAGAAGTTGCCGTCCTCCAACTGAGTGGGACATCCGGCATGTACAAGTATTCTTTTTGTCGAGCATCGCACACGAAGTACAGCATTGTTGCATGTCCACCCACCGTTGACGGCGCTTGGAGATGGATGCGGGTCCAAAGAGCAGGTTATGGCAGCGCGGACAACTGCCTGTGATGATCCAAGGTTGAGCTACTTCGCGAGCTGGTCGACACCGGCGAAGCTTTAGCACGGTGTGCAGGTTCCGCAACCTTGCATTATTAGCAAATATGAGCCTGCAGTGTAACCAGACACATGACCAAAGTACACGCCCGACAGGGCTGTGAAATTGTAATTGCGTCCCCAACGAACACTACACCATTACGCTATCCCTGTTACTCGTGCTTTGATGCCCTCGTCTGCCTAGTCGTTAACTTGACCAGGCTTGCCACGAAAGTGGTCAGTGGCATTACAGTCTTGACAACCAAGTAAATGGTCGCAGCCCTATATACATGGTAGTAGTCCTACACACACTAGCCGGCGAGGCCAGACGAATCGGAGTCACTTGCTATGAGCGTGCGCCACTTGTTGCACCAGGTAATTGGGCTGGAGTAGCCGCGTAGTGGGATCACGGGTGTGCACGTTTGCTTCGTCGCAATGCAGTTAGTACATCCGGAAGGATAATATTCGGCCATTGCTTCGTAGCTTATGTAAGGGTTTGACTGAGATGTGATCATGAAGTTGGCTGGACTACATGTATGGTGGCTTGTGGGCACATGTTTGGGACCGGTGTTCACTTTCAAGGCACCTTGTAAAGTGATCAGTGACGCTGCCTCTCCATGGGGATCTACCGGTCTGAAGGTACAGTCCTAGGTAGTACTGTACAATTGTCGTACGTCTGGGTCTTCGTGACCGGAACATTGGCATTGGCCTGGGAAAATTTTGTGCGTTTTCCGTTATCGAGAGGTAAGTACCGCTGATCATCTTCATGCATGTCATGTGCAGGTTAGGCCAGTCAGTATTTTTGCGGTATACACGTTTAGGCAACGTGTTGCAACGAAAAAAGTGGCGTAGAACCAGAAGTGGTAATAGCTTCTTCATTGCTGGCAGTACATTTGATTGCTTCGCTGGCGTTGGGACGTGAAATATCCTTTCGTTAGGTACACATGACTATGTATGTACTACGTGATACTGATCAAACATGCCATGGTCAGTAGCGCGTCTCCTTGTAATGTAGATTTGAGTCTTTATGTTAACTGTATCTGTGGTGTCTGTCTTTGTATCAATGTCATACATCACGATTGTACGACAATTGCCGATACCCTGTAATGCACGTACGACACGACTGGTGTATTACACTCATATTACAACTGTTTGCAAAGCAACAGCAGTACACAATTTCATCCTCGTATCATCTCTCATCCTTAATATATGCGTATTTCAGTTAACCAGCGACCCCTGGATGTCAATAACGAACCTGCATGGCAAAAATGGAGAAGTGCAGTAGTTAGTCACGAGGGCCACGCATCTAAACGTCCTCATTCAGTACACTTCGCATGTCGAAGCTGACCACGTCATACACAGTTAGAGCTTACCGGTATCGCACGTCGCTCTTCAGCATCCGCTCGTACGCGGTGTTGACATAATCGACAGGGATTTTCTCGATAGTCGCGGCGATATCGTGCTTGCCACAGAAGTCCAGCATCTCTTGCGTCTCCCGGATGCCACCAATCAGGGAACCGCCGATGCTGGCACGCTCTGCAGAGGTACAGCCACAATAACCCCCAATGTGCAAACCGACCATATGCCGCTTCACGGTCACGACACACACCACTACTAACAAGTCACAACCGTACAATTCTTCACTCAATATATCCCACCGTACCCGCGTTGCCTGCCACTGCCGCAGCCTACTTTCGAGATATTCCTCCTCGACTTGACGACAGCAGCATCACCTACCCTCGGCCCCCAGCCTCCCACCCCAGAATATATCCCTTGCCCACTTACTGAAGACCAGCGCGGCGTTGGGCAGCTGCAGCGGCACGTCCGGCACGCCCACCAGGACGATCTTCCCGTCCACCTTGAGCAGCCCCACCAGCGGGTTCAGGTCGTGGTTTGCGGAAACGGTGTCGATGATGCCGTGCAGGCTGCCAGAAGCGGCCTAGAGGGCGCGAGCAGGGGGGGTACGGTGTGGGGAATACATTTGGGGGACACATTTGGACATCTCTACAATATTTGGGATCAGCGCATGCCTATCGAATGAAGAAATTGCTTTCCGGCAACAGGTCGAACAGCTGACGACAATTCAGGGAAGCTGTGAAACTCGCACCTTCATAGCCTCCTCATCGGTGGAGACCAGGAACTCATCAGCCTTGAGTGCCTGCAACCGGCCGGAACAGACGGGGACACTGTTAATGTTCCGACCATTATTATTAGGATGTTACAGCGGACCCCGCGGGTCATCGGTGACAGCCCCGGCGACAGCCGAGGCTTCCTCACCATACACTGCCTAAATGAACTAACGCCACCATGGCCGACCATGCACTTTCCTCGCGACTGCACTTGCTATGCACACTGCCCGCTCCCTCGCGTTTGAACCCCGTCTTATTACACGAGGGACCGGGCCGTGTGAATAACAAGTGTAACACGAGCACGAGCATCAACCCCGCAGAATATGATGCGCTCTCTAGGTATTTGGAAATGGCGACCTTGTCAACTGTACTCTGGGTGTAGGAACACAAGACGCGACTCGACGGGTAACGATGAGTCCTTGCTAAGTTCTTTTTTGATGGATTCCCGCAACATGCCTTACAAATCCATCCTGGCCGCCAAACCTTTTGTGTAACTTGACACACCACCGTTCCCGGTACAGCATACCGTGGTCCCCAACCGTGTCGCCCTACTCGACCCCCGCTCACCCCCAGCGCCTCCTCCTTCTTCTTCAGCGAAGTAGATATGACCGTGACATGCAGACCCAGACCCTTGGCAATCTTGACGGCCTGCCAAGGGGAGCGGAATACGTGGGTTGGGCGGGTCTTGCCGCATTGGTAGACCAAATATGCTGACAGACAAGGCAAAGATCCGTTGAATGGGGTGAGAAACAGCAAATCCATGAGCGTACATTCGACCAAGGAATCAGACTTCGTAAAGCAGCGAACAACGCCACATAAATGGCACACGTTCGCCACCGTGATCGGAGCGAGGTTGAACACCAACTGTCAACTGTCATCCCGCACATCATGAAATGCCGCGCAGAGGGCTTCGCGCGGGTACTGATTCTCAGCATCAACCTGCCTGCATCAGCCTGACTCATGAAATACAAAACCCAATTCCACTGCCATGGCCCCACCCTGCCCGCCCAGCCACACTACCCCACCCAGCCAACCCAACTCACCATGTGCCCCAGTCCGCCCAGGCCCACGACGCCCAGCTTCATCCCCGGCTTGTCAAGGCCATAGTGGCGCATGGGGCTGTTCCGCGAGGTTCGGGGGACGCAGAGAGAGGAGGGGATGAGAACGGGAAAGCGAGATTGGTTCAAAGAGTTCCGCCTCCATGCATTTCCTGAAGGACCGGCGCAGTTTGAAAGCCGCTCCCCCCGGGTAGACCACAACACAGTCCCTAACACCGTCGCGACATCACTGCCCCACCACCTTCCCCGATGAGTTGACCTCCGTGCGCCCGCAAACAGCATTCATGCCCAGCCCTACGGTAAAATCACACATGCCGTAATTCCAAAGCATCGCTCCGGTACAATTACGATGTATCACCAGGGACTCGACATCTCGCAAAAACTCTGAACACGTCCGCACTCCTACCCAACCCTCCACCCAGCCATGTGGCGTCCCACCTGTAGACGGTGATCCCGGCGCACAGCAGCGGGGCGGCCGCGTCCAGGGGCAGGTTGTCCGGGATCCGCAGTACGAACTTCTCGGTCACGACGACGTGGGTCGAGTAGCCGCCCTGAGATGGGGGAGAATAGAGGAGAGCGACGTCCCGGGGAGAGGTACGAGGGGAGGGCGGAGTCAGTCGCCCTCACAACAGGGTGCATGTTTGCCATGTCATGGCAAACAGGCACCTGAAGACAATGCCTACATCAGAACCTGTCCTAGGCGGCAGCACGTTGCCCATGCGAAGGCCTTTCTCACCGGAAGCCTAACACACAGCGCTGTGCGCAGCACGCAGCGGAAGCTGCCGTGTGCCCATCCTCGGGAGGCGAGCGGAAGGAGTGCACTGGTTCCGACCACCCCCAGCAGTAAGTACATTCGGCGCAGTCAAGTGCACGATTCCCTGCGCCCACGCGCCCCATACAAGCGCTCGGTGTGGCCACGCGCAAGTCCCCGAGCCCATGTGACATCGCCCATTAGGAGACGGCCTCGACCCTCAACCGTGGAGGCCGGGACGGAAAGAAACGCGCACCACCATCATCACCACGACACGCACCTGGGCGAGCGAGCCATCCGGGTGCATGGAGTTGTACGTGTAGACGCACTTCCTGCAGAACTGCTCGTCGCCGCGCGACGGCTCGCAGAACTCGCAGGTGCCGCACGAGTCCACCATGCAGCCCACTCCGGCCCTGTCCCCGGGCTTGTACTTGGTCACCTCGGACCCCACCTCCGTCACGATGCCCACGATCTCGTGCCTGCGACACCGCAAGCACCGCAACCACGACAGGGTGAGGACAGGGTGAGGACAGGGTGAGGACAGGGTGAGGACAGGGTGAGGACAGGGTGAGGACAGGGTGAGGACAGGGTGAGGACAGGGTGAGGACAGGGTGAGGACAGGGTGAGGTGAGGTGAGGTGAGGTGAGGTGAGGTGAGGTGAGGTGAGGTGAGGTGAGGTGAGGTGAGGTGAGGTGAGGTGAGGTGAGGTGAGGTGAGGTGAGGTGAGGTGAGGTGAGGTGAGGTGAGGTGAGGTGAGGTGAGGTGAGGTGAGGTGAGGTGAGGTGAGGTGAGGTGAGGTGAGGTGAGGTGAGGTGAGGTGAGGTGAGGTGAGGTGAGGTGAGGTGAGGTGAGGTGAGGTGAGGTGAGGTGAGGTGAGGTGAGGTGAGGTGAGGTGAGGTGAGGTGAGGTGAGGTGAGGTGAGGTGAGGTGAGGTGAGGTGAGGTGAGGTGAGGTGAGGTGAGGTGAGGTGAGGTGAGGTGAGGTGAGGTGAGGTGAGGTGAGGTGAGGTGAGGTGAGGTGAGGTGAGGTGAGGTGAGGTGAGGTGAGGTGAGAGGTGAGAGGTGATCAGACGAGCGAAAATGCGGTGCCAAGGATCATTTGGGGCACAGGCAATGAGCGGAGGGTCGCAAACTCGCGCGACGAATCGCACAGCCCGACAGCGTCGCGGGCCCGTGACTTCGCAGGAGGGGCCCAGCGGGCCAGCACGCCGGGCGCAAGGCCGGGACTCTAGGGTTTGCCGCACCTGTACCTGTCCGCACAAATGACCAGACACCCGCAGAAGCGGAGCACCCAACCCGCAGCTGTGTCCGAGGTCATTCTGTGCTCATGTGTTTCGCCCCAACCCAACCCAACCCACGCCAGCCGCAAGGTGTCCCAAAATCAACAAGACGACCGCGGAGCACACGGAAATGAGATGGCGCAGCGACGTGCGGTCTTGGGGGCAGATGCAGGGCCGTGCGCAGAATTGTGCAGACGTGTGCATATGTACAAGGGAAATGATGCACATGGATAAATTTCGTTCGATCGTCGAATGGCGGGCCGCGCAACGCAGGCCGCTCCTACCCGGGCACCATGGGGTACATGGAGCCGCCCCACTCGTTCTTGATTTGGTGCAGGTCGCTGTGGCAAATGCCGGCGTGGGTGATCTGAATGCGCACATCCGTGGGACCGACGGGACGGCGGTCGAAGGTGAAGGGGGCCAGCCCGCTCGACTTGTCGCGAGCGGCGTAGCCGATGCAGTTGGTGGGCGGGTCGCTACGCTGGGTGGCGGGCTTGCTGAAGAGAGCCGCGAAGTCAGCGAAAGAAATCTCTGCATGTCAGGTGAGGGCGTGTGGGGAGACGGAGGCAGGGTAACAGGTTAAGAGGTGTGGTGTGAGGACATTCATTCATTCATTCAGGTTAAGAGGTGTGGTTGCCCTACAACGCAACCGGCCGAAGCGCTCAAGCAATCTCACCTCCATCGGCAGCGGCCTTTGAAGGCTCTCCATACAGCTTGATGTACTCCTGCAGGGCCTGCACGATGGAAACATACCACACACCGCGAGAACATACGTTGCAACTCACACCCAAGTTCAACTGTTGAATTATGGAAGGTAAGAAGTGCGACCTATCGTGCGCAAACGAGGTACTCTCAACTTCATTAGGCAAGACGTCGAGAAGGATCCTATACGAGAACATTGCCCCAAGGCATGCCCCGTGGCCTGCGTCGCGGAGTGGATTCATGACTCCAGACGCCAATTCATGACCCCGATCGAAACCTGGTCGCACCTCGGCGTTCGCTTCGCCACCCGGAGCAACCTGACGCAGCAGCGCAAACTCGCGCGGGTGAGCCTTGATCTCCTCAGCAGATGGCGCACGAATTCGCGGCATTTTTGTCAAAACAAGACGCCGTGGTTGTAGGCACCTCCGTAGACGTTTCTCAATCACGTTGAGCTTCTACGCAATGCACACGCACAACAATCAAAAACACTATAATATGGTGCAAAGGTTTTGGTGACATTTTGCATCTAATAGTACCAGTGACGTTGCTCCTTCAGCACTGTCGTGCATGACTCATACGGAATATAATCCCCTTGAGTGATTACCTTTGCCTTACCTTATGTTCGTACTGCATAGCTTCGGCGTAGTCTGCGCCAATAAAATAAATATCTTATTACACTTGCATCGCAAATGTGGCCTACTTCTCTCAAGTCCTAATTCGGTCTTTGCCGTCGTCGATCGACGGCGAGCTGCGGTTGTGGCGAACTGAGGGCGCTACATGCTATATTTATGATGTTCATCATGTGGGTCACGTATGAGCATGGTCATGGCTCCTCCATGCGAGGGCCGACGCGTACCCGCGACCCTGCGTGCACGACCGCGCCTGCATTGGCCGGAGCTGCTAGAACCTGGCTCTCTGGGCTTCATGAACGGCTGAACCAGAACACCCCTGAAGCCTTACAGGAGGGCGGCCTCAGTCCACAGCAGCTGTGAAGCCGTTCAGCCGTTCCCCTGGCGCGCTTTTGGTGAGCCCGGTGCACCGGTCACATGAAGGCCCCGGCCCAGGCGAACAGAGGACAAACCCAACCGGTAGCCCTGGTGTGCTGGGCAGAACAAACGCGTAGCAGCATCAAGCAGGACCATGCAGAACCTTGCAGCCGCAAGGACGGGCCGTCTAACAGACTGGGCCACCGCCACCGGCTGCTCGCCGCCATCGGGACCTCACCACTACGACCCCCGGTGCACCCGTTGTCCACCGGCAAAGCAACGCATCATGGCCAGCGCGTCATGACGTCATGGCGTCGTGGCCATGACGTCATGGTCAGCGAATGCCCATCACCGCCGCCACCACTGTCGTCGTCCCGGCGTGACCTCCGCTGGCGAACCCGGCCCTGACCCCCGCTTGCTCACTCAGCACGTGTCACGAAAGGGTCGAGGGAGGGATACGGTACGGCCGTACTTGCCGTACCACACACCACATCGTGTCTCGTCTCACTGAGTCCCACGGCATACACACGATGTCCCGATTGCTGCGGTGTCGTGATTCGGTGCGGACACCTACATCGGTAAGGCCAAAGATCATTCTCACCACCATAATGCCGCTGTCGCAGTTCGAGTGCAGAAGCCCCCACGCAGTGCCCGCTCCCGCTTCCATTCGTTTAGCTCATAGCAACTCTCAAGGGCTGCCGGCAAGGGCTACCCACAACCCCAACCAGCCCGCCGCTGCTGGCCCAAGACTCTGGCTCTGCTCCGTTGCAAGGCATGTACACCGCTATGTACCGTCTATCCTTTCTGTCCTGCCGTACATAGTATCGCTGCACCCAGCATGGCCCCACCCACGCTACGCAGTCCTCCTGCTCGAAGCGAACCTCCGCAACACATCAACCGCCGACAGTCGCGGCAGCAGCAGCAGCAGCAGCAGCAGCAGTAATATCAGCAGCAACAGTCTTCACGATCCTGCGACTGAAGCGACCGCCGCCTAAATAACACCAAACCATCCCAGCGCGCTCCAAGCGAAACAAAATGGGCTCCAGCACCAGGTGCATCCAATCCAGCAGACGCTGCGGTTGGTGATCGCAGGCCCGCAGGCATACGAGTTCTCTAGGCGGGCCCCGCCGAAAATTGAAAGCGTGCACTCCTAACTGCTGCTGCCCGGGTCCTGACCCCGGCAGTGTCCGCCTGCTGGCGGCCCCATCGACGCAGCCGCCGAGCTGGACCCCGTCACAGACCATGAACCCTCCCAAGGGTTAGCTCCCACGACGGTCCCGGTCATTGAGACATCCGAGCAATTCGAGGCCGAGATGTGTCTGGAAGGGCTGCGGCTAGTCCGCGCTATCACTACTGCGCCCGCGCCCGCGCCACACCCAAGTCACGACCGCGGCCCCCCCTCCCAACGGTCAGCCCGGCTCGCGGACCCTGCACATGTACGGTATGATCGCCGAGAAGTGGTTCGTGCATTGTGCGCTTTGAGCGGCTGACGGCAGCCCACTTCCTCGTCCCCACCCGCCGCCGCCATTCGGCAGATCCCCACCCCAACAGCACCCCCGAGGTCAGATGCGCTTCGTTGCTCCAACCCCCCCCCGCCGTGCCTGCGTCAACCCCTCCCCAACCCGTCTCGCCATGCACAGAGCTCTTCGAGCCTCCCCAACCGAGTCTTCGCTTCACGCCCCTGACATGGTTTGATCCCCCCTACGGTTTGATCCCCCCTACGCCCCCCGGAAGGAGGAGGATGTGGACGTCACCATCCATCCCACCCACGCGAACCCCCGCCCACAGGATCCCAACCTTTCGAGGGATGCCACCCCAGCTCCGCGGAGCGCACCTCCCCACGCCCACACCGCCGCTGCCCCCTCCATAGCGTCGCCACCGCAGCAGCCGTCTCTCTCCCTCCGACCGCTCCACACAGCTCCTCCAGGCCGCAGATCCACCGCTCAGCGGAGTCCGGTCAGGGACTCCGCGCCGGTCCCGCCCCCCCCTCGGAAGTGCAGAGTCCTCCAACCAGCCGAGGGCAGTACTGCCCCTGCAAGGGAAGTGCCCACCCACCCACCCACCCACCCACCCACCCACCCACCCACCCACCACCCACCCACCCACCCACCCACCCACCCACCCACCCACCCACCCACCCACCCACCCACCCACCCACCCACCCACCCACCCACCCACCCACCCACCCACCCACCACCCACCCACCCACCCACCCACCCACCCACCCACCCACCCACCCACCCACCCACCCACCCACCCACCCACCCACCCACCGGCCAACGACGGGTTCGCCTGGGCCGCCCCCTGCGCGGTCCCCCTCATACGCCACTGAGGGCCCCACGTGTCGCCAACTTCACGGAGGGAGGGCAAGCGCGGACTTCCCCCGCCGCGCAGCCTGCGACCCGCGACCCGCTATCCGCACCCCCCCTCGCGACATCCGCGACCTGCCGGCCCACGGGTTGGCCGCCCAGTGTCGCCCGTCGCCGCTGCAACAGCAGCAGCACAGGGGCCTTGCGCGGCCGACGGGCCGCGCCCTACGCGCCATGCAGCCGCCGACCCGACCCGTGCCCTGACCCCGACCCGGACCCCGCACTCCAGCCCTGGCCGTGGTGGCCCTGCCCCTGCCCCTGGCCCAACCGGCTGCCCTGCCGCGCCCACGAGCTCCTCACCGCCGCCAACCCACCTACACCCGTCCCGGAGCCCACACCCGAACCAGTTCGGGACTCCGGTCCCCACTCGGACGCGCCGCTGGCGCCTGCTCCGGGGATCCCCGAGCTGCTGCTGCGGCTGCCCTCCTCAGTCGCACCGGGGACAGCCCCGCCGGTGCCGCCGGCGGCCCCAGCCGCGGCGCCGCCGGCGCCGCCGCCCCCGGCCCCACCACCTGCGCGCTGGGCGCCGTCCACAAACGGCCGCAGCAGGTCCGACGCGCTCACGGCCTCTCTCATCCCCGACGAGGAGGACAGCAGGCGGCCCAGCCCGAAGGTCCGGAGGCTGGAGTCGTCGCCCGGCAGGCCCGCGTTGCTCATCCGGCCCACGCCCGCTCCGAAACCAAACCCGCCCGCCGCGGAGCCGGCCAGGCTGGAGCGCATCGACACGGTGATGTCGCACGTGTTGGCGGAGTCCATGCCGCCGACGCCGACGCCGCTCGTAATGGCGCCGACGCCGGTCGAGGAGGGCAGCGTCGAGGGCGCCGCGGCGCCCGCCGCAGTCGCGTTGGACGACGGGCCCTGCGCGGTGAGGCTGACGTACGACGGCACGTGGCTGCCGGGCATGAGCGCCACGCTGTCCTGGCTGGCAGTAGCACTGCCGCCACCGCCGCTGCCGCCGCCGCCGCCACCGCCCTCCTGGACAGCCCCAGCCGATGCGCCCATCAAGCCCGCCAGAGCTGGACCCGCCCCCCCGCGATGCGCCCCGGACCCCGCTGCCGCCGCCGCCGCCAGCGGCCTCTCTGCAGCGCCGGCTTCAGCCGCCGCTGCCACTGTCGCCCCTGCCGCCGCTCTCGTACCCGGCGGCCCCTCCGGCAAGTCGCCCGAGTCCGAGCCCCAGCCCGCGGCCGACACGCGGGGCTGCAGCGCCCTCAGGGACGCTTCCACCGAGGGGGGTGCGGGCGAAGGGCCGCGGGCCGCTGCAGGCGACCCCGGGCCCCGCGCCACCGCACCGGCTGCAGCCCCGGCGCCCCCTCCTCCTCCTCCCATCCGCAGCTCCCGCACCTCCCCGGCCGCGTCCTGCGGGGTATCGTCCTCCGGCGGGGAGTCCGCAGATGACACACGTTCCAGGGTTTGCGGCCGGGCGACAGCACCGTAGCGGTACCCGAGTCCGGGGTAACGCAGCTCCAGGGGGGTCCCTTGACCGGCGCCACTGCCGCTGCGTCGCGCCGGCGCCGGCAGCCCCTCCGGAACGCCGCTTTGAAGAGCCGCGTCCGGCCAATACCCCTCCGGACGAGGCGACGGGCCGCCAGAAACAGGGCCATCTGCGCCGCCGTTGGCTATCTCAACCTGTTCCTGTTGGTGCTGGTGCTGCTGGTAATGAGGCGAATGGTGTCGCATGCCACGCACGAAACGGCTGGGCGCGGCCGCGCCGATGCCACCGTCGTACGGCCCCGACGGCGACAATCGCTCCGGCAGCAGCTGCTGCAGCTGCTGGCCGTTGAGGGCCCCGGCGGCGCCTGCCATGCGGCCCTGGGGGGACAGCGCCGCAGGGTAGCTGCCGATCGTACCGGTCCCGCCGCCGCCGCCGCCGCCGCCGCCGCCCCGCCGCCGCCCCCGCCGCCGCCGCCGCCCCGCCGCCGCCGCCGCCCCAAGACGACCAGCCGTCACCGCCAGGCGGCAACCCGCTGGAAGACCGATCCGTACCCAGCAGCGCCTGCGGCACGTGCGCGCTGCCGTACCGCCCACTGGAGGACCGCTCCGTCAGGGCCGCCCCGGGTGTCTGGCTGCCGGACAGCGCGTGGTTGAAGCCCGAGGAGCTGCGGTCGATGACCAACACGGAGCGCGTGTGGGTGTTGGTGGTGGTGTGGGTGCCTCCAGAGCCGCGGTCTTGATGCAGCAGCGGCGAGGTGGGCGCGGGCCGCCAGGGGTAGCCCTGGTAGCGGTCGCCCGCCGCCGCCGCCGCCGCGTGGGTGAGCGTGCGCGACGACTGTGCGCCGGGGCTGGAACCCGTCGCGATGGCAGCGGCGGCGGCGGCCGCCGCCGCCGCCGGGTCCCCCTCGACGTCGTGTCCCGGGGCGACCGCGGCGGGCTCGTACGGCGTCAGCATGCCGTCGGTGGCCAGCAGCGGTGTGTTGACGGGGCTGCCCCCCGGGCTGCGGACGTCCATGCCGGCGGACAGCATCGCGGCGTAGGTGCTCATGGCGTCGCGTTGGCTCCGATGCGCCATGTACGACAAGCTGGAGGGCAGCAGCCCCGTGGAGAGCGGCGCCGCGGAGGTGGTCTCGCCACCCGGCCGGTGGGACACCGACGGCCTCTCGCTGCCGCCGGCACTGACGGCGCTGGGCCGCCCGTCGGCGGCGGAGCTGCTCGAGTTGAGGGAGTCCGCGCCGACGGAGGAAAAGCGCGGGATTCCCCCGGGCCGGCCACCGCGGCCGCCGCCGCCGCCGCCCAGCTCCTGCGGCTGCTCCGCCCGCGGCGGCCCGCCGACAGGGGCGCGGAAAGCACCGGAACCGAGGGACAGATTCGGCGCCGACCCACGCAAGCCCAACGTCCTGCGTCCTGCGCGCGGAGAATGCCGCACGTGCTGCGATAGCCCCGCCCCGGCGGCGGCGGCGGCGGCGGCGGCGGCGCCGCCGCCGCCAGTGCTGCTTTGTGCTCCTGCAATGGCATTCAGGTCTGGATCTGATCTCGCGATGTCGTCGAAGCCCGTGTCCCGGATGGCCAGGGCCGCCCCGCGGCCCCGCGACCCCGCCCCCGCCGCCGTCCCGACCCTGCCGCCGCCGCTGGCGACGCTGTGCAGTCCGCCGCGGGGCGTCAAGACCTCCCTGGAGCGCAACAGCGGACTGCTGACCGGGGTCACCACTTCGCTGATGGGCGGCAGACCCGCGTCCGAGGACTCCAGCTCGCCTGCGAGAGGGACAACGGAGGCGCGGGGGCCGAGGTGGGCCGAGGTGGGTCGGATCGCATCGGGTCGGGTCGGATCGGGCCGGATCTGATCGGGCCGGATCTGATCGGGCCGGATCGGGTCGGGTCGGGTCGTGTCGGCTGGGTCCCCACACACCGTACGGAGATCCACCACGCACCTCACGTGGAATCATAACCAGGTAACTGGGTTTCGGAGCTTAGTCACCGGCACACCTCGCGCGCGCCCGTGGGCTAAGGTTGGGTCGATCCTGCCGGCCCCTCCCAATGCCATCGCATGGGCCGTGCCCTTCCCAGATGTGCCACAACCGCAGCCTGCCAGCCTAAACTCTAAGACCTCTAGTGGGCACCGACGCGCCCGGTCACTCACGTAGCGGGCCGCTGCGCATCTGCATCTGCAACCCCGCCCAGCGCGCGCCCGCGTCGGCCGGCGACGTGGGCTGGCCCAAAATGATGGCCCCGCCCAAGCCGCCCAGCCCACCAGCCACGCCACTCCGTAACGCCGCGGCCGGCGGCACTGCCGTCGCTGCGCCCTCGTCCCCTCCGCCGCTCCTTCGCGGACCTTGCAGCAGATGGTGGTGCTGCTGTAGGTGCGCACCTAGCGTCGGCAGCGGTGCCGAGAAGGCGGCGACGCCGCCGCCGCCGCCGCCGCCGCTGCCGCGGTCATCCGCCGCGTCGATCTCATCGGAAAACCGGGTCGCGAAGCGGCCGTCACCGATGCCCTCGTCGCCGCTCTCGCCGCCGCCGGGCGAGTTGCCGCCGCCGGCGGTGTCGGCGCCGGCGGCCGCCGCCGCGACGTTCGCGTTGGCGGTGGCCACCGCGACGCACGACAGCTGTGAGACGTCGGGCAGTTGCAGCGTGACCACGTCCAGGCACGCCACCCGCCGCTCGATGCAGCGGGCCTTGCCCCTGTTCAGCCCCGCCTTGTTGAGGATGGCCAGGCGGCCCTCCAGCTCCACGGGCAGCACCTGCACGATCTTGATGGGCTCCGTGACGCCCTTGAGCCTGAGGGGTGGGGTGGGGTGGGGTGGGGTGGGGTGGGGTGGGTGGGGTGGGGTGGGGTGGGTGGGGTGGGGTGGGGTGGGGTGGGTGGGGTGGGGTGGGGTGGGGTGGGGTGGGTGGGGTGGGGTGGGGTGGGGTGGGGTGGGGTGGGGTGGGGTGGGGTGGGGTGGGGTGGGTCGGGTCGGGTGGGTCGGGTCGGGTGGGGTCGGGTCGGGGTGGGGTCGGGTCGGGTCGGGTCGGGTCGGGGAGATTCATACCACGCAGAGGCCTGTAGGTGCGGATAAGCGGGATAGCGGGACAGCCGTGCCCCGCGTGTCTGGGACCCTCCCCATCGTCCGAGCTCTGTTGGGCCCAAAGCAACCCATTGGTATACGGTATCCCATGTAAAGATGTAATGTGTTCTGCCCGCAGGGGGCCCCCCGCCGCCGCCCCGCCCTGCGCACCTGAAGCCGCCCAGGCTCCATACGGCCACCTCCACCGCCACTGTGGGGACCATCAGCATGTTGGTGGGGACCAGCACGTCGTCGGGCTCCTCGGCCTCGTCCCGCACGAACTCCTGCACAGCGGGGAGCGGGCCGGGGGCCGGGGAGAGGCGGGCGGGGGAGGAGGGCGGGCGAGGGGGCAATGACAGCAGCGAGAGGGGTGGGTGGGTGGGCGGGTGGGCGGGTGGACTCAATACGATGAATGCGGCGGCAGAGAGGGCATCTGCTGCTGCTGCTGCTACTCCTTGTTGCTGCTCTTTATCTTGCTGCTGCTGGTACCTTGGTGCATTTCAGTCTGGCCGCAACCACCGCGGCGTCCACGCCAATCGCATCCCCATCCCCAGTCCCATCACCCCCTCAACTCAATCCACCCCAACCCGTACTTCGCAACACCTCTGCCCCACCCCAGACCCCACCCCACCCCCACTTCCGCCAGTGACAGGGCGGAACGGGGTGCAGTACCTGTTTGAGGTTGGTGTACTTGATCATGGTGATGCTCTGAGCGACCTCGTTGCCGCCCGCGCCCGGGCCCCCCGCCGGCTGCTGAGTGATCTTGTAGCATTCAGCCATCACCGCCGGCCGGTTCTCCTTCTCCTTGTCCTTGTCCTTGTCAGCCTTAGGGGGCCCAGTCAAAGTGCGGTCGCAGGGGCCGACCGGCGCCGTCATGGTCCGGTCGGACGGCCCGGCCGGGGCCGTCATGGTGCGGTCGCCGACGCCAGCCTGTACGGCCCCGTCTGGAATCGCCGGGATGTACGACAGCTTTTCCAGCGACGTCCCGCCGCCGCCAACACCACCACCACCACCGCTCGGCCCCGCAATCTCGTCAGGGAGCATCGCCACGCTCTGCGCCCTGGGGGAGCGCCAGCGGGAGCCGCGACCGGACGCGGCGGCAATCGGTCCAGCCGCCGAGTCGAATGGACGCGCAAGCTCGCGCAACATCGAACCTGCCGTACTGGCGCCGCCGCCGTAGCCGCCGCCCGTGGCCGTCAAGATGTCCTCCGGCAACGACTGATTGCTGGCGCGCAGGCGGGCCATCGGAATGGAAGACACGACGCCGTGGCTGCCGCCGCCGCCGGATCCGGCGACGGCGGCGGCCGCGGGGCCGCTGCTGATGGCCGGCCCGTCAATGGGGCCCAACGCCGGCATGAACGGCAGCTGGGGGGTGCTCGTGCGCTGTATCGCGGTGCGGAAGGCCGAGGCGGTGCTGGAGGAGTTGTATCCGCCGCTGCTGCCCGCAGCAGCGGCCAGGCCGGTGTGGGGCGTGCTGGGCGTGGTGCGCGGCGCGGCCGCGCTGCCAGCGCTGCCGACGGCGCCAACGCCACCGGCCCCTGCCATGGAACTCGCGAGGCGCAGTCCGCCGCCGCCGCCGCCGCGACCGACGATGACGGGCACGGAGGCGACGGACGCGAGCTGCGGGCCCGCGTGCGTGGGTGTGAGCAGCGACTCGGCAGTGCCCAGGCGACTGAAGGCGGCGGAGCTGGAGGTAGCCATGGCCGCTTGGAGGGCGCCGGGCGGCTGGGGCAGCTGCCCATGCAGAGCCTGAGGGTACTGGGAAGCCACCGAGCCGCCGCCATGGTTAGGGCTGTTGGCACCGCCGCCGTACAGCATGTGGCTACCGGTTGAGGAGCGCCGCGATGTGGCCATGTAGCCGACGCCGACGGCGCCGTCGCCGCCGGCGGGGCCGCTGGCGACGGCGGCGGCGGCCGCCATGGCGCCCGCGGAGGTGTGGAAGGCGTGGATGGGCGGCAGGGACGTGCCTGCGGGGTCGAGGAAGCCGGTCTGGAAGGTGGGGGAGGGGCGCTGGGGCGGGCCCGTCGGGGCGGCGGTGCCGGCGCGGCCGCCACCGAAGGCGGCCTGCAGCTGGCGCGTCCCGGATACGGGTCCGGGGACGGACGACGGCCCCGCCAGCGCGCTGACGACGGCCGCGGTGGCGGTGGAGCGGGTGGGTGTACGGCGCGGGTCAGACGCGGGACAGGAGGCGCCGGTGGTGGAGGTGCTGCCCGAGGGCCCGCCGGGGCCGCAGGCGCCGGCGCTGGCGCCCGCTGCGGCGCTGTGGGTCGCCGGCAGCGGGTGCCCGGGGGCGCTGCGCCGCAGTGCCACGGCGGCCCGCACGCTGGCGGCCGTGAGCCCCCCGTCCGACCGCATCAGCGAGCCGACGACCGCCGCTGCGGTGCGGGTGCCGCCGGGCCCCGACCCGCCGGCCCGATCATACGGCGGTGACACGCGCAGGTCCAGGCCTCCCTGCGCCGAAACCATTGCCGCCAACTGCTCCACCGCCGGAGACAGGACCAACCCGGGCGATTCGGAGGCGGCGCGCGGCGGCCGCTGGGCGCTGCTACGGCCCTGCCGGGAGACGGCCGCGGCCACCGCCGCCGCCGCGGCGTTGAGGGCATGGCTCGACAGGGCGCCCGGCTCCAGGGGGGATCCCAACGAGGACAGGCCGCGCGACTCGCCGGTGGGGTGACGCCTGCGGCCGCGGGAGCTGGCGCTCTTCCGCAGGGCGCGGGAGGGCGACATGGCGGCGTGCTGCGACCCGCTGTTGCTGCTGAGAGTGCCGCCACCGCCGCCGCTGGGGTGTGCTTGCATTTGGCTGATTGCTACCTCCGCCGCGGCGCGGAGCGACACGCCGACGGCGCCGGAAGAGGCCCTGCGGCGCCCGGCGGCCGACGTGGCGCCCAGCGCCGCCGCCGCCGTCATCGTCGTCGTCGGCTGCGGCGCGCCTATCGACGCCACACTACGCCGCCCGACATGCACGGCGGGATAGCCGCCGCTGCTTCCGCCGAGCAGGAACCCATCAGATGCCATCGCCGCCGCTGACGCTGACACCGCCGCCGAGGCGGCAGCAGCCAGCGTCACTGCGTCCAAAGACGGTGTTTGTATCCGGGAGGACGTGCTGGCGCCATGGCCGTACAGGGATCCGGATCCCGTCTTGTGGCCTCGCGTCGCGGCGATGGGCGACGCCGCCGCCGTGCCCGCCGTCGCGGCGTAGCGCTGCGGCATCCCGCCGGCCCCTCCTGGCTGGGAGGCCACAAGCGACGCCGAATCTTCGTTCGTCGTACTGCGTACGAAGCCGTACCCGTCGCTAGCCGCGGGGCTTTCAACGCTGACGATTGTGGTCGACGGTCCTGTGCCGCCGCTGTCATTACGACTGAAGTGCCGCGGGCCACTGCCGCGGGCGGCAGCGGCGGCGGCGGCGGCAGCGGCGGTGGCGACGGCGGCCGCCGCGGTCACGACGGACGGTACGGCGCCAGGCGGCTGCTGCGAACCGGCGGCCGCTGGCCCGCTACGACTCCAGCTCGCCATCCCCTGGGCCCCTGCCATAGCCCCGGCATTTCCGCCACCGGCCGCCGCCGCCGCCGCCGCCATGCTGATGGTATCGTTGTTGCCGTTCGCTTGGCTGTACGGTGGCGCCAGCATGGGCGGCAGCCCCAACAGCAGACCACTCGCCGCCTCGGCGGCGCCTTTTCCTCCGCGCCAAGACAGCGGCGACGGCAGCGAAGCCGCCAGCGCCACCGCCGCCTCGGCCTGCTTCCTCGGCGTCGCCGCCGCGCTCACCCTCGCCGCCGGCGCCGTCACCCGCTGCGTCGATCGCGGGTTAGTCGGGACGATGAGCTCGAGGGTCTCGGCCTCCTGGACCTGCTCCGCCGCCGCCGCCGCCACCTCTGAGGCCATCCTGGACGACGTGCCCTCGTGCCCCTCCTCGTCATCCTCCGCGATCGCGACCTCCCCCGTCACGGACCGCTGCGCCAGGTACACGGGGTTGCCGTGCAGCGTCGCGAACCCGCGGCTGAGCATGTTGGCCGCCGCACTGCCGCGGCCGCTGTGGGCGCGCACCAGCGCCGCCGGCGGCAGCCCAAACAGGTCCGCCTCGGAGCGCATCGCGCCGCTGGTGTTCGCGCCGCTGTCGCCGACGGCGGCGGCGGCGGCGGCGGCGCCGCCGCCGCCGATGGGGCTGTCCGCGGCGTTGCGCTGCAGGTTCACTGCGAAGCTCGGCATAACGACCTCCGAGTCGCCCAGCGCGCCGGAGGCCGCGCTGGGGCTGGCGCGCTCGTACATCCGTGGCGCCGGGGAGGAGCTGGCGGTGGAGAGGGAGGGCGAGGGGAAGGCGTTCAGGCCCTGCGGCGAGGACCGCTCCGAGGCCAGCTGCGTGCGGGCAAGGATCGGCACCAGCGCCAGAGCGGTGGAGGGCGGCGAGGAGGGCGGGGAGGCGCGCGAGGTCAGCGACGTGCGCGAGGAGGAGTTGGTGGCCCCGGCGGAAGCGGCGGCGGCTGCGGCTGCGGCGGCTCCGCCTGCGGTTTCGGGACTGTCGTCGGGTGCGTATGCGGCCACCACCGGCGTCTGGCCGCCGCCGCGTTGGGCAAGCGGCGGCGACGGAGAAGCTGACGGCGGCTTCGGCGGCGGCGAAAGGCTGTCGCCGCCGGCAGTGAGGGCGAAGGAGCCTGTGACGCGCGAAATCTCCTCATTCGGAGGCTCTGTCGTGCTCAAGCTGCTGCCGCCGGCGCCGGCGCCGGCACCGCTGCCACCACGGCTGGCACCGGGTTCCTGTTCCGTGTCCCCCTGCTTCTGCGGCGTCGTCCCGCCCACAGCTACGGCAGCGGCCGAACCAGTGCCGCCCGGGTCAGCCGGCGTTGCGGCATTACGGCGACCCTCGCTAATCACAATGCCCGGGACCCTTCCAGCCTCCCCGCCGCCGCCGACGACGGGCTCATCCGCCGGCAGTGACGACAGTCGCCGGGAGTCGTACAGCGTGGAGGATTGCCCCGCGCTGCCGCCGTCGCCAGCGCCACCGCCTCCGCCGCCAGCACCGTACACCGCCGCGGCGCCGCCGAGGCTGCTTCGGCTGGAGAACAGCTGAGTGCTGGCGGCGGTGCCGGGACCCGCGCCGCCACCCGTGCCCGCCGTCGCCAAATGGGGCCCCGCGCTGTAGGCGGCGTCGGCCAGAGAGTCCGCCTGGGTGGTGGTCCAGATGCTCGGGTCGGCAACCCGCGGCGACGGCCGGTCGCCGTCATTGTACGACGACGGTGACGTCAGCACCGTCGGCGCGTTCGTCACGTGCGTGAACCGCACCGTGCCCCAGTCCACATCCAGAAAGGAGCTAGACGACGGCGGCCCCGCTTCCGCCACGGCCGACAACAAGCCGCCGCCGCCGCCGGAAGCAGCGCCGCCGCCGGCGGCGGCGGCCATAGTCCGATGCGGCAAGCTCGCCGACCAGCGGCCCTGGCCGAACGCCGCCGACGGACCCATGGGTCGCTGACATTCGACACTGGGCCGGGCCGGCAGGTCCCGTTGTGGCGCCTGCGACTGCGACGGGCCCGGCATCAGGCCCTGGTCCTGAAACCCTGGACCCTTCTGGCTGAGCATCAGCGACCGAGGAGCTTGCCGCGGCGACGCCCTGTCCATCAGGCTCTGCGGCGACTGCGGCTTGGACAGGCGCTCGGTCTGCAGCAGCGGGCCGCGCACCTGGGGCGCGGAGTTGTGGATCTGCTGCGCGCTGCTGCGGCTGCCGTGCGCGTGCGCCTGCGGGTGTGGCTGGTTTGGATGGCTGTGCGTGAGGGTCTGCTGCTGGAGATGGTTGTGATGCTGCCCAAAGGAGGAGGCGCCCGCGGGGGACCTGCCGACGGTGGGCGCGTAGCGCATGAGCCTGGGCTCCAGCTGCCCCCCGGCACCCAGTCGGTGGTGGGCGGACTGGTAGCGCTGCCGGCTGCTGCCGCCGCCACCGCCGGCGCCGCTGCCGGACTGGGTCCCCAGCACCGCCGCCGCGGCGGCGCTGCTCCAGCTGGGCGCGACGCTGCCGCCGCCGCTGTGGCTCCGCCGCCTGAGGGCGGCCGCGGCCGCCGAATCCCGTGAGCTCGGCGGCGGCGCGGTGACCGCGGTCGCAAGCTCTGGCGACATGCCGCCGCCGCCGCCGCCGCCGCCGCCGGCCGCGAGCCCCGCCAAGCCAAGTGGACTGGACCCCATGCGCCTCACGATGAGAGCCTTGCCGCTGGCGACGGACCTGGGGCTGGCCATTGCTGTGCTGGCGGAGGGCGACTCGGGCACGTCGACGTGCAGGCCCGCGGCCGCGCCGAAGGCAAGACCCTGGGGCGCGGCGCCGCTGCCGCTCACCCCCGGCCCGGCCGCGCCGCCGCTGCAGCTGCCGCCACTGGCGGTGCTCTGTGGCGAGCCGGGCAGCAGCCGCGCTCGCAGCGCGATACCCGCAGGACTGACCCGGCTGGACGGGGAGCGACCCGGGGTGTGCCAGCCCGGCGTCTGGTACCCGCTAGCTGCGCCCGCGGCAAGCGCGCCGCTGATGGCGCGGGAGCTGCCGCCGCCGCCGTCCAGGTTGTGGTTGCCGCCGTGACGGGAGCCGTAACCGAGGTTCGCCCGTGACGACGACACGCCGCCGGGCCCGCGCGCCGCCATCTGCAGCATGTTCTCGACAATCTCCCCAACGGAGGCCCGTCGCCGACGCCGCGTGCGAGCCATGTTGGCGCCGCGTGCAGCCGGGTCCCACCCCGCCGGCTGCAGCTCCAGTCCCGGCCCCGCCAGCCCCAACGCCCCCAGGTCAGTCGGGATGAGCCCAGCGCTGGCGCCGCCGGCCACGGACCCCTGCCGGCTGCCGCCGGGGCTGGTGCGCGTCTGGGCCGCGGCGCTGATCCAGGGCGGCACCTGCATCCCGGCGGTGGCGGCGGCGGCGGCGGCGCCGCCGCCGACGGCGACCGCACCGCCCACTATGCCGCCGCTGCCGCTGGACGTCTGGTTGCCGCCGCTGTGGGTGCTGCCCGCCGCCGCGTTGACGGCGGCGGCGCCCGTCGGCGTGGTGCGGAGGAAGTTCCCACCCAGCCCGAACAGGGACTGGAAAGGGCTGCGCGGGCTTCCAACCGGGCGATACACGCCCCCGGCCCCGGCTGCAGTCCCAGACCCGCCGCCGCCGCCGCCTCCGGGTCCCATGTTTGTGGTGGTGGAGGACCGGTGGAGAAAGGAGCTGCTGCGCACCCTGTGGGTCGCGATTGGCGGGCTGGCCGCTTCGGACTGCCAGGGAAACATCCCCGACGTCGAGATGATGAGGGAAGGCGAGGAGTGGGTCGGCACCGGCGCGGCGCGCGCGCCGCCGCCGACGGCAGCGCGAACGGCGGCAGCGGCGCCGCCGCCGCCGCCGCCGCGGCGGCTCGGGCTCCCGCTGGCACCGGCGCCGCCTATGCGGCTGCCACCGCCGCCGCCACCGCCACCGTCCCGACCGCCGCCGTCTTTACCGCCGCCAACGCCCCGCAGCACGCCCGTCAGACCCCCCAGGCCGAACCGAGTGACCCGCTGGATGCGCGGCTCGCTGCGCGCGCTGCGCTGCACCCGCTGGTCCATCAGCATCCGCTCCAGCGAGCGCACCAGGCTGCCGGTGTTGGAGTTCGACGTAGCGCCAGCCAGGCCGCCGCTGGTGCTGACAGTCCCGCCGCCGGCGCCGCAGGAGTTGCGCCCGTCCATCGCGCCGGCGCTGCCGTTGGCGAGGGCGGCGCCACCGCCGCCACCGGGCCCTCCCGTGGGCGCCGTGGGCGTGGCGCCGATGTTGGAGCTGCTCGCCCGGCTCATGGAGCGGTGTGTGGATACCCGCGGACTGATCGAGGTGTCCGTGGGGACGTCCTTCAGGGCGCTGCTTGATCGCATGTTGCTGAGCGTCTGGCTGTTGGGGCTGCTGAAGGGGCTGGACGGGGTACCGTCGGGGACGGCGCCAAGCGCGGACTTGGAGCCGCCGCCGGCGCCCGCAGCTCCGGTGTTACCGTTGCTGGCGGGGCCCGCGCCACCGCCGGTCGTGTTCCGGGGCGCCGCACCCTCGCCCGCGCTACCGCCGCCGCCGCCGACCCCGGCGTAGGGGCCACCGCTGGCTGGGCCGCCGATGCGGCCGCTGAAGTGCTGCAGCGACAGCTCCGCCGGCGCAGTGACGGAGGGATTCGAGCTGGCGGCTGCTGAGCCCGTGTGCCGCAGCAGGCGATTGCTGCGGGGCAGGGGCACGGGCGACAACAGTGATGCGTTGAAACACTCACGAAACATCAGACGCAGCGGAGCGCAGGGGCATCCCACGAGCAGCGCATAGGCCGACATCATGGGCTGAGACGCTGACGAATAGAGCTCAGATGACCAAGGGGCCGGGACGGGTTTCTGGAGAGGTTCTGGCATGCAGGGAGCAAGGAGTCCAGTCTGCCGCACGTGTGCGAGAGCGCTAATGCTGGACCGAGGGTCCATGGAGGCCTATCAGCGTGGCACACGGAGCCGGGGTGTCCAGCGATCCGGCGAGACACTGCACCAACGCCATTTGACGCCTCGCGGGGAGCAAGCAGTACTGCCGGACGCGGCTCCGCCCCTAGTGGGGGCTGCTCCCCGCCCTTCCCGGAGGCGGCTGCTCACGTGGACTTTGCCGACACGAAGGACCTCGCCAGCCGCATCTCCGACGGCGCGCGCAGGCTGCCCTCGTCCACCACCGAGCCCTCCTCCACGGAGGGGATGGTGGCCAGGCGCCGGACCTCCTGCCGCCGGCGCCACTCGTCAAGCACCTGCACACCGGCGGGCGGTCCCAGGACGACGCGGAAACGCCAACGCGCGGGTGTCAGGAAGTCGCCCTACCGGTCGGCAATTGGGCTCAGCGCCGGCGTCCCGCGGCAGCCGCGGACGCCCGGAACCCGCCCCCTCTTCACGAGGGCGCTGAGACCTCGCCTCCGCCCACCCTGACCGCAACCCCGGCGCCGTGTCTGGGCGGTTTCCATTCTAACCCCAGTCCCGTGGTCTGATCATGCAGAAGGCCTCGAGTGTGTTAAAATCAAGACAGCGAAACCCAAAAACGTCACCGCATGGGTAGCTCCCCCTCCCCTCCCCGCCCCTCCACCCGACCCACTTCGTCAAGCAGGCTCTGGTCCAGGACCACCTGGCCGCCGAGTGCCGCGGTCATGAGGCGAGCCGCGCGGTTGACCGGCTGCAACACATCGCAGCAACACATCGCAAGGCACAACATCGCAAGGCACAACAGGGCGGCAGGCGACAGATCAATCCTACCATCGTGAAGGCACCGGGCAGCCTCACTGCGCGACGGAAGCGCCGGACGTCACCGCAGATGATGAGCGGGGGCAGGGCGCCTACCACCGGGGATGCTGCCCCTGACACGAAAGAGACCCGGACACAAGTCCCACACCCGCAACAGCCGGAGGGCATGTAATGTGCTTGCTGCTCGGTGCGGAGCCGTGAGGGAGGTGCCTGACCCACCTGGCCAAAGTAGTCGGCGCGCCCCGTCTTGGCATGAGGCGTCACGCGGTCGATGGGCCCCGCGTAGATGCCCACCCGGCAGCGGAGGCCGCGGAACAGGACCTGCGTAAGCGGACGGCCGCGGGTGCTGAGGTGTCAAGGGAGGGGAGCAGACTCCGAGCCACGGACGCGGCAGGGCAGCGACAGGACAGGACAGCGGCAGGGGGATAATCTTCGTGCGCGAATGGAGAGGGATGGTGCGGTCCCACTCTGGCGCAGCGGCCGTGTGCAGCGGCCCGCATGACACGACCCCCGCAGAACACCGCTGCTGCACGGCGGGCAAAGTATGTGACCGAACGTGCAGGTATTTGACCCAGCACAGGACACAGGACACAACCTTCAAACGCCGTTGGATCCCACCGCTGTGAGCCACACAGACCAGGCGCCATGCCCCTCCGCCCGACCGCATCACCCGTACACCGCCCCAGCAAGGACCGCATCACCCCCCAGAGCACGCCATCCCCAAAACCCGCCTGGGATGTGCTCACTGCTGGCTGGGCTGCGGGACTCACCGCGTCGTTTTCGGGGTTGAGCACAACCGCCGCCGCCTCGCAGTTGAGTATATCCTCCGGCCACGGCATGGCCACCAACGCCAGCTGCAGCGTCAGCGCCCACTCCACCGCGTCTGCGGACGGCCACATGATGCGCGGTTCCACGAACATGCCGACGGAAAGCTCGAAAATGCCAACGCGAAGGTCGAAATGCCGACGGGACGGTGAGTCCGTCCCGATCGGAAACACCGCGACATCCCAGACCCCACACGGCGCGGTGCGGCTGGAACTCGCTCTACGCTCGACGCGGTGCCCGCTCGAAAACGCGTGTTCGGAGCCTTAATGCGGGTAATGTGTGCGACCCAATCCACGTGACAACGGCGCGGACACACACGTCGAGCTGCGCTGCGCTGCTATGGACGTGACCCACATGAGCACAGGGCAGCTTTTTCAATCCCCGGCGAGCGGCCTCCGTGACCCTCCGCTCGTTGCGTCGCCCGGCGCACTCACTGGTCGGGGACGCGAACGTGGTCATGAAGCTGCCGTTGAACTCCTTGCACTCGTAGCCGGAGCAGGTGGACAGCGTCTCCCGCACTGCCGCGTTGTGCAGCTGCAGCACGTCGCGACCCGCGTCCAAGCTGACTGCGGACAGCTCCTGCGGGAACGGGAACGATGGGTCGGGAGGGCACACGGCCGTTGCAAAACCACTTGCGAGCACGGTAGCTGTCCTGAGAGACCCTGGATACATAGGAGGTATATTGCAGGACCATGGAATCCGGCGTGTCCCTGCGTTTTCTTTAGCCCCACAACCCGCCTGCCCCGTCCATTCCTCGTACTTAGCCCCACAGCCCGCCTGCCCCGGGTCCGCCGGCCACCCCATCACTTGGTCCCTGAGGACCGCGTCCGTCCCTCACCTTGAAGCCCTCTATGGAGGAGAAGGCCACCGTCACGACGGGGCGCAGCGCCTGCAGGTCGCCGCCCATCAGCTCCCGCATGTCCGGGAACATCAGGCGGCTGGACCCCGGCGCGTCGAAGAACCCCGGCGAGATCTTCTCCCAGCCCGGCGGCAGGGACAGCGGCCAGGGGAACATCAGCACGCGCGCGGCCACCGGGGACGGCACGATCTGCATCAGGTGCACGTAGTTGCCGTTGGGGCCGCCCGCGGCGGCCGCCGCCGTGTTGTCGACGGAGGTGAAGTGGTAGTACCCCATGTCCACGAGCACGCCCTTGGTGTCCTGGGGTTTGGAGCCGCCCACAGCGGCGCGGTGCGCCCCCGGACCCACCGCCAGGCCGCCGCTGCTGTCATGGGGCTCCCACATGTCGACGTCCGCGGGGTCGTCGTCGGAGCTGGTCAGCAACCGCACGCATTTCAGGCAGCGGCGGAGCAGCTGCCAGAACGCCACCGCCAGCCTGCGCCACAGCAGCTGCAGCCGCTGCGGCAGGTGCCGCCATTGCAGCCGGGACGGGAGGTGCAGCGGCCGTTTCTCGCCGCCGGGTGCTCCGCCGCCGGTCCCGCCGCCGCCGGCGAGGTCGAAGTCCGTGCCCAGGCCGTCGGAAAGGAAATAGCCGGCCTGCTGGGGATACGAGAACTGTGCAGTTGGGCCGTTGAGCTGGTACCCCAGGCTCGGTGACTTGAAGAGATGCGAGCCACTGTCGCCGCGGGGCCCCCCTTGGGCAGTGCCGGAGGCACCCCCGCCCCCGCCCGGGCCTCCGACTCCGCCAGCTCCGCCACCAGCGTGGGCGGCAGTGCCGCTTCCCCCGAGGACGCCACCGCCGTCCATGCTGCCGCGCTGCGGCTCCGGCAGTGGCCGGTACACGGAGCCCAGCGTGATGCCGCGGACTACATTCCCAGCGCTGCTGATGGAGTCACCTGCAGCGGCAGTGCCGAGCCAGCAGCACCAGCATCGACAGCCACACAACACACAAGCTTAACGATTAGGGGTCGGCGCGGCGGACGGCCTGGAACAGGCTTTTGCTTCTTGTGGCGGAAAGGCAGCAGTATCTACGTCTGTGCCACTGCCACCGACACCTTGCCACCGACAAACAACTACGCAATATGGTTTCTGTCTGGCGGCTCAAATCTCCACTGAAAGACTCATGCACGGGTTCCAATCTAAGCACACATTGGACGGGTTTCTTTGCTGAAAGGAACACGGATTGACGAATTTTTTCGCCAGACACGTTGGCCCGCAACTACCTGTCCGTGCAAGAGGGTCAGGCACCGCCGCCGACGGCGGTCCCGTTCCGTTGTTGTCCACCCCGACGTTCCCCAAGGTGATCCCCAGCGGGCTCGGCACCGCCTGCCGCCCGGCCAGCTGCTGGGGGTGCCGCAGCATCAGCGGCATTCGCGGGCCCTGCAGCGCCGCCAGGGCTCCCGGCTGCATCGGGTTCAGCAGCAGCGGGTGCAGCCCGGCCTCGCTCGCCAGCGACATCCGCGGTGGCCCCGGCATGCCCACCAACGCACGTCGGCTGGGTCCCGACGACCTGGGCACGTCGAAGGACCCGGAGTGGTGCCCGGACAGTGACGGCGCGAGCGCCGGCGGAGCCGCCGGGTTCTGCTGCCCCGCGCCAGCCACATGCGCCGTACCGGACCGGCTGCCGCGGCCGCCGCCTCCAGGGCCGGCAGCGGCCTCGAGCCCCTCCTGCCATGGCGACGCCATCACCAGGCCGGCGCCTTGCTGCTGCTGCTGTTGCTGGAGTGGGTGCTGCGAGTGGACTCCGGAAGAGTCGATGCGGGCGGGCGTCGCCACGCCCTCACGGCTGCCCTCCCGGGAGTTGTTCCTGGGCGAGAACAGGTTGGCGAAGGGGCTGCGACTGGGGCTTGAGATTTGGCCCTGCTGGTGGCGCAGGGAGCCCTCCCGGGACGGCGCCTCCGAGGCAACGGCGCGGCGCTGCAGCAACGCTGCGCGGACGCCGCTGGTGGCGTTGGCGATGGCGGCACTCGGGAGGGAAAAGATGCGGTTGAGGCCCAGCCGGGTGTTGCGGCCAGCCCCGCCGCCGCCCGCCACGCGCTCGTCGTCGTCCAAAGGCACGATGGGAAGCGACGCCGGGCCCTCCGAGCTGCCGCCCGTGCTGAGCCCCACCGCCCCCATACCTTGCCCTCGGTGCAGATGCACCTGGTGGGCAGCGGACGCCGCAACAAGCCCCCCATGCGCCGCCAGTCCGCCGTTCAGGCGCGACCAGAGGACTCGCCCTGTAGGGATGCCCCCGTTGGCGTTGCGGGGGCCTGCGCCGCTGCCCCCGGCCACCCCAGCGTGCAGCTGGGCCCCGCCCGGGCTAGGGTTGGGGCTGCCGCCCATTCCTGAGACGGACAGCTCCAGGGCCGGCGGCGGCCCCACCTGCACGCGCGGCGGCAGCACAGGAACCTGCAGGCCACGCCATCCGTGCGAAAGCCAGCGCTGCAGCCCCGCCACCACCGGCATCGGTGCGCTGGCTCCCGATGTCCCAACGTACTCAGAGTCGTCACCGCGGCGGCGGGCTCCGCCACTGCCTCCGCTGCCGGCAGTCGGCACACCGCCTCCAGACCCACCCGGCCCGTCACCCATGCTACCCGTGCTAGCACGCACGTTAGATAGCCGCTGCGGGATCGCCAGCGGCCCAGAGACTTCCCGGTACGACGAGCGATGCGGTGCCGGCGAGCCCCGGTCGTCGTCAGAGCCTCCGTCCGGTGGGCCGCTGCGGCCGCCGTGGCGCGCAGCTGCCGCTGCGGCCCGGGCGGCGGCCGCCGCGGCAGCGGCCGCCGCCGCCATCTCTGCTGCGCGAGCTGCGTGCTGCCGCAGCAGCCCTTCCGTGCTGCTCACCCGCCGCATGGGCCGCGGCCCGCTGGACTCCTCGCCACCGGCTGACCCGGCCGTGGCGGCCGCGGCTGCCGCCGCCGCGGCGGCGGCGGTGGCCTGCCGTGACGGCGGCATGGCGTCATTGTACGACATGCTGCTGGATTGGGGCGCGCGCGGGCTGCCCAGCTTGGCGCGGTTAATCAACGCGTGGTGCGAGAGCGGGCTACCGAGTGTGGAAATGGGCTTGACGACGGGCAATGCGATGTGACCCCCCGTGATCGTCGCCGCCGTCCCCGACGACAATGCCCCGCCCGGGGCGGTCGCTGCCGTGCCGTCGCTGCTGTGGGCCCCGCCGACTCGAAAGATGGTGCCGCTCCGCAGCACACGGGATGGGCTGCTGGAGCGCTGCCCACGCAGGGACTTGGCGTGCGGCAGCGTGCTCAAGGCGGCGCCCGGGCCCGGCGTCGCCTGCGCCGGTGCGCTGGTTTCTTCGTCTGCAGGACATAACGGGTGTCAGGGCCGAGCCCCGACACTGTAAGCAGCGCGCAAGGCTTCCCGACAGCGCAAGGCCTCCAAAAGCAGGAAAAGGTCAAGGCGGAGGCCCTTCACGGTGGAATGCTGCTGTGAGATGTAGACAAGTATATCCAAACCTGGGCTGGGTCGGGCGGGTCCTCTTTATAAACACACGCAGTGAAGCCTCGCAGCAGGCCCTTGCTACAGGCCTTGTGCTCACCAAACTGACCCACGGGACAGCTGAATGGGGACGGCCTGCGCTGTCGCTTATCTCCACCCGCTTTCGACTACCGACAGCACCAGCAATTGAACCGGCGCGTCATCTTGCGCGCCTACGTGTAACGTATCTTCCGTGCCATCAGCAGCACAACGGGACAGCACAATGCAGCAGCCAATGAACACGCATGCGCCTCGACCCTTGTGTGTCTCCCTAAAACCCCTTGCTTCCGGCCCCAATTATCATCCCTGGGGCCCTTTGGTGCACGGCTTCCTCTCGACGACTATGACCTTCAACGTGCCCGGATTTTCGGATGCGCTTTTAACCTGCCCCGAGACAACCCCACTCCGGTGCAACACCCCGCGCAGCACTGGCCACGCACCCTGCCCCTCCTCGTCGCCGCTTAGCTGTCCCGACGCCGCCGGCCCCGGCACGTGCGGCACTGGCTGTGAATCGCTGTTCCGCCGGAGCGTGGGGAGGCTCGTCAGCGTGTGGGGCCCGCCACCCACAGCCGCGGACGGGACGCCGCTGAAGGTGCTGCCGTAGTACGCCTGCATCTGCTGCGTGCTCTCCCTGCCCAGGCCCAGCGTGCCGCCGCTGAGGCCGCCGAACCCAGTCATAGAGCCCCGGCGGCCCGAGGGGCCGTGCAGCAGCGGCGGTGGTCCGCCGCCCGGCTGCACGAAGGAGCCTCCCTGCTGGTCCCGCAGGATGTCCGGGTCGATCAGGGCCGAGTAGTTCACCTTGTTCCACCTGAGGGCATTGGGGTGTCCGTGCGTGTGCGTGTGCGTGTGGCCGCAGCGAATTCGCACACAAGCTGCATACCGCTCCAACTGGCAGAGCGGTTCACGTAGGTGCGGTTAGGACCCCCCTGACGAGACGCGGAGACGTGCGTGAGCACGCCAACGGCCCGCCACCACAGCGCGGCGGCCCCGCACCGGGCCCCGGCTCCCGCGCCCTCCCACCCCCACCCAGGGTTCCCTCCATCCGCGAGCGGGCTACCGCCACCGCCACAGCCGCACGCACCTCTGCAGCGTCCGCGGCCCCATCAGCACCTGGCCGCCCTCGGCCAGGTCGCATATCTCCCCCGCCAGGTCGTACTCCAGGCCCCGGTAGTCCACGTGGTCCGTCAGGTCGTGCAAGAAGATGTCGTCCGGGACACCTGCGGGCCAGTGCGGAACCGAGGGAGCGAGTGGCGCGTTGGGGGAGGTGGTTGGCTGCGCTGGCATCAAGAGGGCAAAAGTCCCGCGGTCGACACCACCGGACGAACCCCACCCAGCGCAGTTAGTATACAGCATCTACCAATGTCCGACACCCACCCAAGACCCAACCCTTCCTTAACCCAACCCTGCAATGGCCGCCCGTACCTGTGTTGATGCCCATGCGGACGCGCAGGCCCGCTATCAGCAGCGGGCCCTTGCCGGCTGCGTCCGGGTTGGACGTCACGTCCCCCACCGTCACAGCGCTGGTCCGGGGGTGCTCCGCCAGCTCCTTGGGCCAGTCCACCGACATGAGTTTCTCCTGGGCCTGAACCGGCGAGATATCAGATCAAGAGGGGCACGTAATCGCTAGCGGTCAGGTCTGCGGGGCACGATGCCCTTCCGAGGTGCCCGTGACTGGCACGGCGGCCGGCGAGGCAAAGCCCGTACCCGCATACGCAGCATCACCCGTGGCGCGATCCCTTCCTCACGCGGTCCCCTCAAAACCTATTGCTCTCAAAGGACATGCACCCTGTGTCCGCACCTTCAGGCAGAACATGACCGCGTCCACCGCGTCGTGGAAGGACAGCGTGAAGGAGTCCTGGGGAGTCCAAGGGAGGCGGTAAGGGACGGTGACAGCACGCACGGGTGCGGGTCGCAAGGCGGACGCGGGGTGGTGGCCTGGTCCGCGACAGGATGGCGCGCTTGCGTGGACGCCGCCGCCACACGCCCACTGCCGTCGTCCATCGGAAAGGTGGTGCCGCATTGTCAGGGTGTTGCGGTACCAACAGGCGATGGCCGTATGCATGCCTGCACCCAGCCACCTCTCCCAACCGCCTCTCCCAACCACCATGGCCTCTCACCCCCTCGTTGCGAATCTCGTGGCCGCCAAACTCGTCGATGAGGCTACGCAGCACTGCGTTGTGCAGGTCGATCGCCCGGTCCATGACATCCGGCTTCCACTCCCACAGCTGCGTGCTGGCCGCCACGTCCGTCACCACCCACGTCACCATCACATCCGACAGCGACAGCAGGCCCCGACCGTTCTGCAGCGCCACGCCCGGGGTGCCCGGCACCTTGCTGCGCTTGCGGGCCATCTCAGCCTCCTTGCGCCGCACCAGGCGGTTCACGGTTGCCTTGTGACTGAGGGAACAGGGTACGCAGGCGGGCCGAGGACGCGGAACAGGGCCATTCACTAACATGTAAACTCCACCGGACCACCGTTTGACCTCCGGGGGACCGTTCAACGGCAAGGTTAGCAAGCCTGCCGGAGACGACCGAAAATCAAGACAGGGACCTGCGGGGCCCCAAGCTCACTCCAGCCAAGCAACTTTCCAGCGGCTCGCTCCCCAGCCCACAACATACCACTCCCGCACGGCAATCCCGGTCCCCCACTCACACAACGCAGATGTACACGCCGGCGGCCACCAGCAGCCAGGGCAGCGTGCTGGAGATGACGATCCCGATGATGAGGCCCACGTCCCGGCGCCCCGCGGCAGGCGGGGACACGCACTGAGCTCCATCGCCCGACACCACAAGCGCGCCGGGCGGCAGGTCGCGGCAGGAGCAGTTGAAGAAGCGCGTGAAGCTGGGCCCCGCGATCACGGTGCCTACGGGCCGGGTGCGCCACGGGCGCGTGCAAATCGGGCGGACACAGAATCGAGCGGTGAGGACGTGCGGCTATAGGCGCGCGAGGTGAACGGACAACGAGGCTACCGCCTGTGGCTGTCAGGCGGCCGGACTCGTGATGGGCACGTGCGCGGGTAGGCGCGGCAGCTTGCAGCCAGGTGCGCAGCTGCCACACGCGTCCTCGCGCTGCGACCGCCGCTGCCCCGCGAAGCTTCTCTCCTCTCGGCCACGCTCGTCAGCAAAGCCATGCGTCGGTTCCGCTGCTGCATACGGACTTGCGCGCGCACAGCTGTTGCTGCCCAGGCTGCGAGCAGTCGATCGGCCGCCCAGGCGATGAACGCAGAGGCCCCGGTGTTTGATTGACCACCCTTCCCAGATTGGAGGTAGCAGTGACACACGGCCCAAACGCGGACTGTCTCTCAGCAGCACCCCGCACTCGGATGGACCTGACCCAGATGGCGTGCATCTCATCCCCACCCAAGTACCCCAAAATGGGTTCGAATTCGTTCGCTCCACCCAAAATGGTGTGGGCAGAGCACATAGTGCTCCACACCACATTAGCATCCGCCCCGATCCCACGAGTCGCAGCAGGCCCAGCCCGCCCCGCTGCGGGCTGCACCTGGAATCGGAGGCGGTGGGAAAGGCGATGTAATCAAGTCCCACGTGTCGGGGGCCAGGTCCGAGGTAAAAGCAAGGAAGGACGACATGACCGCGAGCGGGCAGGACAGCTCGCTGGAGCCGAACGGGCTGGCCGGGACGCTGAACACAAAGCCTGCGGGCAACGCGCACGGCCCTGACACCGGCTGCGAAAGAGACTTGCCGCCGCTGCCAGATTCGAGCGAGGTCTCCTTGCAGGCGATGATCCCCGTGTCCTGCGGACGAGGCACAGGTTGTAGTGCGGGGGAGTTCATTGTTATACTCTCACTGGCCAGGTGAGTGGAACAGCTTCGGCAAGAAGGCGCATGTGGGTCAGAACACGGATGCCCAGTGTCGCGAAGGAAGCACGGCTGTCACCCGTTTGCCATGATGTTATCAAAAGGCAACAGAAGGCAATGTGCTGGGGACCAGCCCGCATGGCCGATGCCCCACCCGCTGCACTCATGTTCGCGTGGACCCCCTTCGGCCCCGGCTGCGTCCACCGCCCCCCCCCCCACCGCGCAACCACCGCCCCGCAGCCGAATGCAGGCGCGCAATCGTATCGACTGTCCGACGCAACAAATGCAGTGACCCTGGGCAACGCAACAGCAACCCCGCTCAAGGAACGCTCCTGATTGGCGCGCCAGTCCCGGCGTCCCCATCTTTTCCGCAGCGATGCGCGCGCGTTAGACCGGCAGCTATCCTTTGAACTGGGCCCCAGCGCGCGCTTGCCAGCTGGCGTGGGATCAGCCCCGGCAAGGTAACTGCGGCTGCTGCCGCAAGTGACCCGGGTATCCTTACACCCTTGGAATTCGAACGCCGCAAAGCCAAACCACTGGGTCATGCCATGTCTCTTGGGGCCCTGCGATGTCCATAAGATCCTCTGTACCCGTATATCCCTGTTGACAGCTTTTCTCCTTGCCCTTATCGCACTTAGTATCCTTTTGACAGTGGTGCCGGCCACCTGTTCCAGTACCGGCTGCAGCCTCAGTTATGTCAATGCCGTACCACTGTGCGAGCGTACACCGCCCTATCGCGCGCCCCCGCCCTGCCAAATGGTCTCAAGCAGTCAACTGCCCCACCTGACCCGTGCAGCCCCGGCAACTTCCCCGCCAGACACCAGACCATCCCCTGCGCTGCAGTCTGCAACCCATGGCGGCATGCGCGTCTTCGCGTACGCACCTCTACGGACATCCACAGCATGTGCTGCAGCTGCGCCAGCGAGTCCGGCAGGGCCCCAACGAGGCGTGGGTTGTTCCCAAGCGCCAGCACGGTGAGCTCCGGCAGGTTGCCCAGGGATTGCGGCAACGAGCCAGCCAATCCGAAGCTGTCCAGACTGAGGATGGCCACGCTGTGGTCATCCGCGCAGTCCACGAGAAACAGCGGCGAAGTGGCACAGCATGTAACCCCATACCATCTGAGCGCGGGCGAATAAGTGGAGCGGGCGGGAGTGTAAGCACATACCAGAGCCGAGGAGGATTGGAGGGTGGGTAGGTAGGAAGGCATGGGCGGGGTTGCGGTTAGGAAACGGTTGGTGTCGGTTGCCTAGCGGTGGGCACACACGGCATTGTCGAGTGCTCGCGCATAGCAGTGAGACAGCTACGGGGCGATGGGCACACCAAGGCTGACCCTGCAATGGCAGCGTGTCCCAGTGTCAGCGTGTCACACGCTGACACGACCTAAGAAACCCCACGGCAGGACTTGCGCGCGGTACAAGTGGTTGCAGTATGGTGCCACATGCTGACGACAGCCTGTGTGCAAGCAAATAGGCTCCCGCAGAGGCAAGTATGGCTTGGTTTCGGCCACGCCAGGATGACATAAACAAAGGAAAGTTACCGGAAAGCAAGGCTCACCTGCAATACGATATGCCTTCAGTTCCCCAAGGCACTGTATCTTTAGATGACACATTCGCCACTCGCCAGGAGGTGCCGTGAGTTGCTTTGTACAAGTCCAAGAGCGCCTCCCGCTGTCGGCTGTCATCCAAAGACACATTTGTATATACTTGGCTCAGCTGCCTTCTCCGATGCTGCTCCAAAAGCTTCTCCTCCGGTCCCGACTGCTCGTCCCGATGCTGGCCGCTTGGAGCATTTGGGTAAAGTGCTGGACAAACCAGTTCCCAAATAATCCAAGCAAGTATGACCACTGCAGCCAGCAGGGTCGTGGGGCCTTTGGAGGCCCCCATACCAGTCAAGTCCTGCTTAGCCCTGTCCAGTCGCTTGGAGGCCCCATCCCTCCTAGCAGATGTCCGACCACAAAGGGCCGGCCCACCTAATAAAGATTATTGTACCGCGTAGAATAGGCAGCGGAAACGCCAAATTTCAAGTCCGAACACCTTTATGAAAGTCAGTATGCCGCAAGGGAATCGATTTCCAAGGCAGGTCGTTTTTCCAACGGTCACAGCGGACGCAGGTCCAGCTTCAAGCTACAAAAGAACGACTGTCGTACATGGACGTAGAAAAACTGCGTTTTGTTCTTTCTGTATTTCAGCAGAGCAGCGTAATTTGTACACACTGCCTATAAGAAATCCAGGGACGCGAGGACGCGTTGATGCGTGTCCCAGTCATGGGGTGGTATGTTACACAGGGTTACACAAGGGCGGGGGCAGCGCGACAGCAGCTGGCAACATGCGCTGCACCCCCGCCAAGTTTCTGCACACCGCAGCAAATATGGGAGTTGATAAATCAACCCTTGCAGAGCGCGAGTTGGCGAGCGTCCAAACGATGCCGGTATTAGGCAACGCCAAGAATCTAGAGAGGCAATCCAGGCAGCTCAAGCAAATTTTTGGATCAGAAATCCTCGTGGGGAATGCCTATCTTGTGCCTGCATTTCTTCCGTGCAGGTATATGACCCGTGTCCCCCGCTTGCAGGCACAGGCAGGAGCCAGGTAAGTCACACTCTCAGATGAGGAAGTGAAAGGAAAATGCCAGGAAGTGTCATCACAGACGCGACCACCACGATCAGATAGGAGCAAGGTCGTACACGTTATGCAGGCAGTTCGTGCATGACATCCGGCGCATGCACCCGAAGGCACGAGCCGCGCCATTGCAACGGCGAGTTAGCAACGGCTCGCATTGCTGCTCACAGGTCAATGACCATCTGCAACTTAATCCCTTTGCGGGGCAGTACAAATCCGATAAATTTCCCGAACGCCATGTGCACAAAGTAAATCTCCGACCGGACTTTTTGTTCCTGGGCCAGGCTGAGCCTGACGCCGATGCGCAGGTCGCATCAGGCCGTGACGCGCCAGCAGGTGCAGGTACCCGGGTGGGAAGCGTCCTGCATCCAAACGCGAACTTGGCGATCTTGTTATCAGTGAGGCAATGCCCAACAGTTGGGCATTAGCACGGATGGCGAGGCATGACGAAGCTGCCCCCACTTCCCTCAGCTTCCCTCGTGCCAGGAGGGTAGGTGTAGCTCACAGCGGGTGGAGGTCCAGCCGGTCTGCAGCAAAGCAGGGCGTCTGTGCCGCTCCTGTCTTTATTGTGCAACGCAAGGCGAGGATTTACATTGATGACAACGACTTCCATGGAAACGTGGGACATACCAGCCACACTGCTTCGTTGTTCTTAACGCGGTCCGTTGCAACGGCCGTCTGACTGTCCTCGACCATCAAGTTTGGCACATAAGGTCTGACCCGACGTGCTGGATGAGATGCAAGCGCAACGGCTCATGAAACGGCGTCGCAGGAAGAAACCAATCGCCGTCGTCCAAGCGACTGCCATGGCCTCAGTCACCGCAATCAGTACATACAGATACCACTTCGGACCGTGCTGGTCGTTTCAGGACATGGACGTCCAACCGCCGCGTGCCACCGTCTTCCTGCACTGCCCGTTCCTTGGTTGAGAGGCCAATTCAGCAGCAGGGGCCCGTGGCCGGCCTTGGCCGGCTGGCCAAGGTCGGTCTTTTCCATGTGAGGTAGTGTGCTACAACCTGTCGTGACATGGTCGTGAAGGCAGTTATGCTGGGGTAGTCACGACTACGCCTGACGTACGACGCCAAGTACTGGTTGTGTGCTCATGCTGACGCTCGCCGTGTTTGTTGCGTTAGGCGCTGCCTGGAACTGCATACGGAGGCGATGCAGCGCCTACATGTGCTGGTGAAAGCGCTCATCCACATACACAGCGTTGTGGAGTTGCGTTCCGAATGGCGTCCATACCCGGTAAGGTGCATCAGGGTGCATCGGTGGTGCCATCGGCCTTGCCGGAACTCCCCGACATTGCCATCAGGTTGGGGCTTCGCTAACAAGCAGAAAGGACCGACAAAGTTTGCCCTGCGAACTTGGATTGGGATCCAATCCCAATCCCAGATTAGTAAGGATGAGTCGAATCGGGAGACCGCCTTCAGGCCAGGTCACGCGCCGCTGCTCGGTCGACTGGTAAGATGTTATGGATCCTTATGCATACCTGGGCTGCCCTAACCCATGTGCATCACTTGGCATTATGCAGCTGGACTGGTGGAGGCAGTGGGCGGCATGGGGAGGGACGAAGTCCCTGTTCTTGAGTAAACGTTGAAGACCATGCCCGCTCAATGCGCCGTCGGACAGGGTCGGACACGGAATTCCCGTGCGTCTCCGCACTGTTGATGGCGGCGGACGCCGGCGGACGTTGATGTAACGGAGTTTAGTGGCCTGCTCCTGCAGGCACCTGCGAGACAGGGGTGATATAATCCTATGCTTGTACGGAAACATATTTTTTAGCTGTCCGAACACCATACAGCAGCGCGAACCCAGATCAGCGGGGGCAGGAGTAGCGGCACGGGTTGCGCGGGAGCAAAGAGGCGGCTCGTCGTGCAAAATCTTGCGGGCCAACCCTGACCAACTTTCCATTTGCTAATAGTTGTTCTGCTTAAGCACTGTAGCCTCAATGCACAACTGAGTTCCAAATTGTTAATAGTTTATCGGCCAACAATCATTCATGAGGCTCCTGTACGACTTGCCCGCTTTCCAAACTGCTTTTGACGAGAACTCCTGACATGCAATATCTTGTTCAAGCGTTGCGAAGGACACAGCGCTTGTGGCCTGAGGTGCAGATTGCGGGTCGACTTGCGTCTCGGGTCACGGCGGATAGCTCGCCATCTTGGTCGCTTGGCAGGCTTTTGATTAGTACCATGTCAGAGCCGACTCCCAAGAAGGCTCGCGTTGGATATGCGAATACACGCGAGGTGCGGCTGCAACGCATGTCGATCGTCAGCGCGCCAATTTGTTCACACTCTCGGCGATCCGTGTGTGAGCCAAGAGATTTTTGCGAGTTCCATATGTTACTGAACGTGATGGTGCGACTTATGTCACTGATCTTGAGCTCAAGGGGCCGTTCTTCTGAAAACAGGAATTCCTGAAGGTCTACGACGTCTTGCGTGATGAGCTGCTGAATGACGACAGCCTCACAAATGCAAATGAGAGCGCGCAAGCCAAGGTCGCACAGGAATGGTTCAAGGAGGTGTGTAAGGCGACCGGTAGCGGGCACTGGGTAGTCACCAGCAAGTGCATCAGCGGGTCATGGCTTCATCAACTCGCCTCTTGCGGTCCCCAGCATTTGCTGTTTCGAGCAGAATGGTGGGCCTTGCGCCGTACAGGTCAACGATTACAACGTGCCTGGTGGCAAGCTGAACCGTGGCATGGCCGTGTACGACACCCTGGCGTCCATTAAGAGCTCGGAGGTGAGCTTGGTGTTTGGGTCACCGTCTCGGTGTGCCGCCTGTGCTGTGTGGTCACACCAGCGCGCCCGCGTGTCTGTCGTGTCAACGACAGACGGATGGCAAACCAACCCAGTGCCTGCCCAACCAAGCGCAGGTGCCTTGGATTAAGGGTGGGCCCAGCACGTGTGTGCCATTCCTCTGAAACCCATAATGTTGCAACCGCAGTACCTCAGCCTGAAGGAGCAGCGCATTCATGCTTTGATGAGCACATTCGAGCTGAGATTGGGGGCAACCGCTCGGACACAGCGAAATGCCTGAAGTTCCCTTGAATCCTCTCACGTCGCTGAACAGTGCGGGGTGGAAAGAGCGCGCCGTGGCCGCTGTGTCCAACGGCCTCCCTGTTGGGCTGCACAACCGGCCTCACCGGCCGAGGCTGTCCCACGCTCCGCTGAGTTATATGACCTGACCTGGCCTGACCTCACCTTATGCCTCGTATGTCGGCCGTCCGCTGCGGCAGTCCCTTTCGGAGGAGGAGGTCTTCAAGGCGAACGCGGTGGGCTGGTGCATCGAATGGGTGAGTCGGGAAGCTGCATGGGTAGTGGGGCAGGGTAAGGCCACAGGGGGGTGGGGCAGGGTAAGGCCACACGGCTGGTGGGGCCTAGGGGGCATGGACCGGGAGGGTCCTCTGTGTGTGTGTCTGGAGGCGGCAGGAGCGTGGGAGATGGTGGGTCCGGGTTTGGTGTGGGGCCGGGTTGCGCGAAACAAATTGGGCGGGGGATCTGGGGCGACGCGCAGCGCGTGGCGTGCGGGGGGGCTGAGCGTTGGGGCAATCTCGCGCGGGAGGCCTAACGCGTGCTGCCCGAAATGTATTATGTCATTCTGCTCATAACACTCGCGATGATGAATTATATCATGTAGTTATTACTGTTTGTGTCGTCGACTCTTGGAAGCTGATTCCCACCCAGCCACCGACAAAACACGCGGCGACGACACCCAATTTGCAAGCAACCAATCTGCACGCACGTCCCCCTCCCCCGGGTTCAGCTCCAAGCCTTCTTCCTCGTGGCTGACGACATCATGGACGGGTCGATCACCCGCCGGGGTCAACCCTGCTGGTACAAGGTGCCCAAGGTGGGGCCTGCGGTTGGGGTTTGGGGGGAGGTGTTGGTGTTCCAGTTGCACAGAACAAGAATGCTGGGTTTCAGGCACTACACGATCATCAAGGTGGCGGGGTTAGGGACCGTCATGGATTCCGCGGAGGGGATAAGGAGGACGGGCGGGTGGGGCCCACACGTGCTGCGCCGACGGGTGCATGGTCGTCTAGGTCCTGGGGGGCCGCGGGGCCCGCCGGGCGGCGCTGCGTTTCGTCCGGATGTGGTGTGGCGACGGATCGCCGGCCCCGCGGTTGTCGACCGGGCGGGTGCTCCGTGCACCGCCAACCATTTCCCCAACGGACATCCCGCCACGTCCCTTGCCATGCCAGGTGGGCATGATTGCCTGCAATGACTACATCCTGATCGAGTGCTGCATCTACCGCATCCTCAAGAAGCACTTCGGCGCGCACCCCGAGTACGTGCAGCTGGTGGACCTCTTCCACGAGGTGGGGCGGGGCGGGGCGGGGGGTTGACGGCAGAGGTGGGGCGGCTGGGAAGGCACGGGGGGTTACTTACCAAAGAGATGGCAAAACGTGCAATTATTCCAACAAGGCAAGACGACCGCGCCACTACCGTTGTCCTGTGCAAGGATGAATCGAACCAAGGATACCGTAAGAACGCAGACGGACCACCGAGCTGTGTAATGAGGGGAAGGAAGCTAGAGGGCCACGACGGAAGCGAAACCGACGAGATGGTAAATGCGAGCGAACGTAGGGGCGGCGGAACGCGAGTGCAGAGGATCGACATGAAGGACGCTGCAAGTAACTTGAAAAGGAAAGAAGTAGCCTGCGGTGATGGCGCAGAGTGGTGAGACGTAGCGCGAGAGCTGCGTGAGATGTAGCGCTGGGACATGTAATTAATTGGTAGTACGGGAGGCAGCTACTATGTCGTACATGGGGTGGGCAGGCAGCGCGTGAAGGGATATCGTGTGCCAGTGACGAACGGGCCGCGGTGGTACACGTATGGGGAGGCCCCCGCACGAGCGCGGGGCGCAAGGCGTTCGACAGACAGCGGGCGGTGCAGTCACTCCCACGCCGGTGGTGCAGGCTGAGAGGCGGACCTGCTCCCCCTTGGCCTTTTCATTTACACGAGGTGTGATGCCGCCACTGCACTGGCTGCCTCCGCTGGGGCTGATACCCCAGCAGATTGCAACCCGACCGGTCGGGGAGGACGACGACGCAGGGGGTAGGATCCCGGCGCCCTGGCGCGGGTGTTGTCGGACCGTGGCCCGACCTGTGACCGGGGGGGACAGGTAGCCAGCCGGGGGAAGCGGGGCCCTCGGTGACGCTGCGCCGTGATGCGGACGCCGTGGCGCGCTGTCGCTTCCTGGCGTCGCGGCCACCGCCGTGGTCTTGTCCCCAAATGCCCGTCCCCGAGTCACCCACACGGTCAACAGCGGCGCGGCCCCCCTTGTTCCCCCCTTGTTCCCCCCTTGTTCTTGATATATTACATCACATCGCATGACTGGGTTTCGTTTTCGAACCAACGACAATCTGGCCGCCCCAACCCTTCGATTCCCCTGCCCACCAACCCCACACCACTGGGTTTCGTTTTCGAACCAACGACCACATTGGGGTTGGTTTTTCTTTCGAACTAACTCCACACCCGCCCATCCCTACTCGCCCCCACCCACCTGCGCCCCCAGGTGACCTTCCAGACCAGCCACGGCCAGCTGCTCGACCTGACAACCGCCCCCATCGGCTCCGTCGACCTGTCCAAGTACACGTCGGACAACTACCTGCGCATCGTCACCTACAAGACCGCCTACTACTCGTTTTACCTGCCGGTGGCGTGCGGCATGGTGCTGGCGGGGATCAAGGTGCGTGGCTTCGTCGCTGGGCCAGGCTGTGTGCGTGCGTGTGTGCTTGGTGTGCGTGCGTGGGTTCGTTGGAAGGCAAAGCGGGAGTGTGTACTTCGCTTGGGGCACAGCTAGGCGCCCCACCACCGCTTCAATTTGTGATCTGGCTTGAACCCGCACCCACGGATCCTCCGAACGTGCCCCGTCCATGTTTTGCAGGACCCGGCCGCCTTCGATCTGGCCAAGAACATCTGTGTGGAGATGGGGCAGTACTTCCAGGTGTGGCAGGTGGCGGGGTCGTGGGGGCTTCCACCTCCTTTCGCTTACTCCCTGCGTTCTTTTATTCGAGCACTCGCAAGGCAGTTCCGGACCCTTCCCCTGACAGATCCGTACGCCCACCCGCACCCCAACCCGCACCCCAACCCGCAGCCCAACCCGCACCCCAACCCGCAACCCCACCCGCATTCCCAAACGCGCTCCCACAGATCCAGGACGACTACCTGGACTGCTACGGCGACCCCGAGGTGATTGGCAAGATCGGCACCGACATCGAGGACAACAAGTGCTCCTGGCTGGTGTGCACCGCGCTGCAGATCGCGACCGACGAGCAGAAGGAGGTCATCAAGGTGAGGGTGGGGGGCAGCAGGGGCTGCGTCGTGTGGGGTGGGCGGGAGAGGCGGGGAGATTGCTAGGGACAGGGAAGGTATCAGAGTGTGACAGCAGACGCCACTCGACCACGGCATCTTTCCTTGACCGGAGTGCAAGGGCACACAAACTGTACCTCCGTCATCTAACCACTCTCCCCTTCGCTCAGAGCTTCCCTGCCACTCCACCGCCTCTGCCAGGCCAACTACGGCAAGAAGGACCCCGAGGCAGTGGCCGCCATCAAGGCGCTCTACGTGGAGCTGGGAGTGGAGCAGCGCTTCAAGGACTACGAGGCGTCCTCGTACGCCAAGCTCGAAGTGAGAGGGGCGCGCGCGGGCTGCGCGGGGGGGGCGGCCGAGGAAAGGGCCGGATATCGGTTGTAGTGGGTTGTTGTTTTCAGTGCAGGGTTGCGGGACACAACACACCGACGCACGCGGCCCGGACCGCTCCAGCATTACACTTTCCGACGAGGCCGGATTTGAAGAAAGGCCCTCCTCAGTCCGTTGATGCTTCAAGCGAAATCATTTTCCTCCTCAGTCCATGTCATAGGGTTATTAGCTTATTACCCGAGTTACATGCCATGACGCCTCCCTCGCTGGGCATTCGTGCTCACACGCCCTATGTGCCCACCTGCCGCTCTGCCCTTGCCCACCAGGCGACCATCTCGGAGCAGACCCTGCTGCCCAAGGAGGTCTTCTCCGCACTGCTCGCGAAGATCTACAAGCGCAAGAAGTGAGGGGGGCACAGGCAGAGGCGCGCTCGCGCGCGCGTGGGCTGCGTGGGCAGGGCCCCAGCCACACGCCCCAAGTCCCCGAATGACGGGGCGAGCGGCGCGGCCCTTGTGAGGGAGGCGGGGCCGTTGGATCGCCCTGCTGCTGCGGGAGGGTGACCAGCTGGTGCTGCCTCACCCCGCGGCCCGGCCGCCGCCGGCATTTGCCATCGCGAGGACGGTTCAGGATCTTGAGCTAGGTAGGGATGATGCGATGGCGGTTCAGGCGGCGGTCGGGTGGTGTGCCCTCAGGCGGTGTTCCAGGGGCATTGCAGTGCGCGTGGGAGCAACAGGTGTTTAACCCAGCCGACGTAGGTGATCGGGGAACGCCCTGCTGCCACCTGGTCAGAGCGCCTGGCTGGTACGGCCCCGCCTATGTGATGAGCTGGCCGCGGTGACGACGATGTCACCTTTCCCTGTCCCAGCAGCTCTTGGGAAGCCCTGTTGGGCGCGTGAGAGGAACGGATGCGGGGGGGCCGCTGAGTGACGCAGGCAGTGCTTTGGAGGACATGGAGTTAAAGGCCCCGGGCCCGGGGAGGCACACCTCCGCCCTTGGACAGATTGATGATCGCTGCAATGCAGTCGCCAAGAGTCCCCAGAGATGTTACTCGGGGGGAAGCCAGACGCGATTACCGAGATCTCGTGTGTCGAGAGTGGTGCAACGGCTGTTTATATGTTATATATGTATCACCAGCTGGGGGCGTGAAACTGATTAACAATATTGTCGCCTGGCGCGCGTTGCTCTAGGACCAGCTCATGCTCTAAAGGGTATGTATCGTGTGGTTTGCCGCGATGGTTGGCTCGTTGGTATTTCAATCGCCGGTGTACGGCAGCGGGGGTGTGTTTCTCGTGTACGGCGGCCGGGTCACGGCAGCTTGTGATCCTTATGCTGCGTTGCTTTGGGGCCGCAGCACTGGTTCTTCTGCTTGTACAGTTGTTTGCTTGTGCGGCTGCTGCAATTGTTTCGGCTGTTGCGTTAGCTGCTTCAGTATCGAGCAGTGAACTCTCTGGTAGGAGGTGATTTGCAGGTTGGAGAGGCTGTCCGGCAAGCGACTTACAACGCCTACCGACGGATGTTGAACTGCCCCGTGCCTTGAGATGGTAGCAGACGGCCGTGTCAGGGCATCTCTCAGATGAGAGAGCGTTAGCAAACCCGGGTAAGGTATGCTCCAGACCCACACGCCTCGCCTGTTCCGCGTTGCATGGTGACCGCGTCAGGCCCACAGGTCCGGTCATGTGATGCACCGAACGACGGGATGAATAAGTCCTGGCGTTTCAAATTTCCCAGAGGATCCTCCAACGTCGCTGGTGCGCACAAGCATGAAGCCTTACATGATGGACTCTGGCTCTCGCAGGTGCGGTGCAACGGACCCGGGTAGCTTCTTGTGTATGTCGCATAATGCGCATTGGATCGCGAGAAGCGTGCTGTGAACATTCACGTCGCAGTGAGCCCGCTTTACCCAGGCCGTCGCGACCGCAGACCGGAATAGCTTACCCTGACTGAAAACAAAAAGGGGGGCGCGCTTCGCAGCGTAGTGCCGTAGCTCTTTAGCACGTTTCCCTTCATCAACGGCCGTCCTGCAATAATCATCATGAAGTTCCCTTCATCAACTCAGCAAGCGCTGGCCATCCAAATCGGCCAATACGTTTCGCATCTGTCCGATGCCCACTACCACATCACACAGACCACAGCGGGCCGGGCGGTACTCAAGTCGTACCCGAATGCCGCGGGGCCCGTCAGACAGCCGTGCCCATCCAAATACGCCACGATTCTATTTGATGCCCCTGTGGGCAAATCATTCATAATTCGTAAATCCATTCATTCGTTCATCCATCGTTCCATCCATTCATTCACTTGATGCAGAAGGTCAACGTGGCATCAGAGCCCGCGCGGCTGCCGTCGCCGTCGCCGCCGCCGCTCCGTCCTCCGGTAAGAGGACGCAACCGTCATCCAACCCTGACCAACCATGTCTCCCAGATAAGTGCTTGACGGGTTTCTTCCTGACACAATGTCTGCTGTGCCGCTGTGCTGGCTTCGTCAACCTGCCGATCTCTAACTGACTTACTGCCCATCCAACCACCCCACCCCAATCCCAGTCGTCATGGCCGACCAAGGGGGACGATCGGCGCCCAGCTTGAGCGCCGGCATGCTCACAGCCCACTGCTCTCCACCAGCGTCGCTCTGTACGACAGATCCACGAACTGGATCGCAGCGCGTACCTCCGCAACCGTGACCGCCCCCGGCGCCGCCCACAGCAGCACCTGCTTGCTAGCAAAATCCACGACGCAGCGCTGCACACCCTCCAGCCGCATCAGCGCCGCCTTAAGCCGCGCCGCGCAGCCCTCACACTTGATGCCCTCCACCTCAAACCGCATGTACACGGCCCTGGCGGCAGCAGCAGCCAAGGCGTCGGACCTCGCCGCGGCAGCAGCAGCCAAGGCGTCGGAAGCACTAGCGTGTGGGCCCCCGGTGCTTGCCGCTGCACCTTCCCTGAGGTGCACATCCGACTTGGCCGGGGAAGAATTGGAGCGAAGTGAGCTGCTCTGGGATGTTGCGTAAGCCGGGATGACTGGGACGCGTGGTGCGTTGTCCTGGTCGGATGAGGAGCGTGTGTCAGGGCTGGCCGAGGAAGACACCTGGGCATTCTCAGCGGAGGACGCCGCTGTGTCGTGGCTGGGTGCCGTCCACGACAACGCAGGCTTGGTAACCGTCGCATGCGCCGCCTGTTGATTCTGCTTCGGGAGTTCCTCGCCATCGGGCCGGGGCCCCTTGGAAACAGGTACCGGTAGTGGGCTGGAGCCGGCGTACAGGTTGTAGCCACGGACGACGTCCTGACTAAACATGAGTCCAGCGGTTAATGCGACGGTAAGTGTACTGCGCCGGCTGAGCCCTTCCCTGTAAATGAGGTGTGCCAACGTCAGGACTGTCAACGTGCGGAAATGAGCTTGCCATGGCGTCAATATCGCAAAGCCAGCACAACCGAGCTGAAGCGAGTTTAATAATAATTGGATGACACAGCATGAGCTGGACAGCAACCCGCCAAGGAGGCTGAGCCCAGTGAAAACCCCAAAACGGCCAGATGTTTCTTTCCTGGCAAATAGCAGTGGGCTGGATTGGCACTGGCAGGCCATTTTCGAAATCACATCTACCAAGGTTAGCTACATACCGAATGCTTAGGCATGTGCACATGTCAAGTTATGGTGCCGTGCAACGCCGAACGGAAAGTTCATGAAAATTGCGTCATAACCAAGGCGCAATACTAAATCGGTCAGTATTATGTGCCATTACCCACACCTGCTACTTCTTGAGCATTTCGTCTAAAAGGAAGCGTGTTGTTGGTCGTCAACCACATTCGACTGTCCTGGCTCGGAGGAACGCATCCGTTACCACTCCGACACTGTGCACCTTGTTGGTCTACGTCAACGTGTCTGCAAAATGCGGTCTTTGGCTCCAAAGGGCTGCGGCGGTCAACTAGGTCTTGGTATTCACCAGAGACGAAACAGAGTGCCAACGGCCGTCAAACACTCTCGACGCTTGGCAGTCACGCCACGTGCACTTTACCATAATCCGGGGCCAAGGGAGTCAGGTCGTGCGAAGGCGGCGCAGCATTCGCTTCAACGGGTGCTGGACCTGGTGCAGAAAGGGGAACGCGATGCGCTGGTGGACTACTTTGCGACGACGAATCTTACTGACACTCCCACACTCAAATTGGCGAGGTAAGTAGGCGCTTGGGGGCATCGTTGTGCGGTGGCACTTTTTGAACTTGGACCGTTGGCGCGCAGCGTTGAAGTTCCCTACCACGCATTGTAGGCCAGCTAGTTTTCATGAAATAGGGTATACTTATCAAACCTTAACATGCCGTGCTTGGTTTACGCATGCTTTAACCAATCCGACACCGCCGACCGCTGGACTCCCACATCCCGTGCAGCGGCTGCGAGGTCATCGTGTTCGAGGACGTCATGGAGCGCATGCTGTTGCTTTCTCCAAACCGCCATTTCCTTGACAGCTACGCCATCAGACACCTAATCCTGTCATCGCCCGCTTCCACACAGGCAAGTGCCGGCGATGCAAGCGCAAGCGACATATGTATGCAGGACGCCCTGCCTGCACCAGGTGTCGGCCCACGTCATATCAACCGCATGTCCTGTCCCTGCATCCCTGCACCTGCGGTCAGCAAACGCGTTCTCCCGGCGTCACATATGTACTGGCGTCGGGCGTGCTGTTGTTCGCTGAGTACCCAGGTCCTCGTGGCGCCCTCCGGTACCGCAGATCCTGTCGGGCCTCATGCTCGGACCCAACAAGTACGTCCAGCGAATGGCCGTCTCCTCCGCCCTCGGCGAGAACTGCATCCTCACCTTCACCATGACCGCGACGCAGCCGCCCATCCCCGCGCAGCCCACGGAGTCTGTGAGTGAGGACACCGCCGCGGCCGTCGCCAAGGACCCGGAGGCCCCGGCGGCTGAGCCCGTGTGGCGGCTGAAGAGCGTCCGCGGCGAGCCGCAGTACGGCGTGGGTGGCGTACAGCCGACGGGCCCAAGTCCGGAGTTGGCACCGGAGCAGATTGTGGAGGCGCAGCTTGCGGCGCTGCAGTGAGTGGCACCGTTGGCATCGAAGTATGAGTCTGATGAGACACAGCGCATGTGATGCAGTTCCCGGCAACCCTCTTCTGTCATATTCCTCGTCGGTGCACGCTGTCGGCCCATGACCTCGCCGAGGTCTGGTCAAGCGCCGCCGCTTAACTCCCATCCGGGGGATGAGCCGCGTTGCGGCTCCGTCCCGCAGTCAGTTCGCAGCGAGCCACGGGGGTTTGACTTGAGATGCAGGTCTGACCCACGGGACGCACCTCCGTGTGTGTGTGTGTGTGTGTGTTAAAATAAACCGAGAGACACTACTTGCGAGGACCCTAATTGCGCACGCGGACGAGTGAGGCCGTTGGCTGCGCATTTCCGACAGGCCGGGGACGGGTATATAGAAAAGAGGGGCGACATGCGATAAAGCAGAAGCAAAGACATTGTGTCCCCGTAATGGATAGTCGCGGCTGTGCGGGCGGCTTACGCGGGGCTGCAACGGACATGCAAGGGACAGCAGGACCCGACCCAGCCCGAGGTCAAACCGGTTGCTGGAGATGCAGCTGGGGAGGAACGTCGAGATTACGGTGCCAGCGTCCGGGCTCCAAGGCGTGTGTGCGCGCCGCGCCGCCTCGGCGATGGGCGTGCGCAAACAAGGATGCAACAGCAGACCCACGATCAAAGCAGCGAAAGGACAGCAAACGCGAACCCGAAAGCTACAATACCCACCTAACCGGATTCGGAAGGCCAGCGGTAGGGTAGTCGCCGGCATTGCACATGTAGGGGGGCAAGGCAGAGAGGACGTGAAGGCAGGCTAAAGATGGGAAAAATTGACCAAAGACAGGAACAAGTGACCAGTGTGCGTGACGGGGAGGCGGCGCGGCGAAAGAGGCGGGGAGGGACGCGCGGCAGGGATAAATGGTGTGTGTGTGTGTGTGTGTGTGTGCACCGCAGGCGCAATGATATCTCGTCCGCGTTCCAGTTTCTGAGCGAGGGCAGCCAGAAGGTAGTGGGCAGCGAGCAGAAGTTCGCGCAGAGCTTGGCCAAGCACCGCCGATACGGCGGCCTGCTGGTACGTTGCGCCTGCTGGTGCGCCCTTCCCTTGGCGGCACCTCGCTGCGGTGTGTCACCTCGCTGCCGAGTCTTCGGCGGCCCTGGTCGTGCGTATCTCCTGATCGTTTACTCCCAACCATTGCACGTGGGATGTTGATCGCTCTGTCGCTGTAACCAGCTAGCACGTATGGATGTCTACGACTTGCAACCCGTCACTGCAGCTGCACTTCCCCCACTGGTACTGAAAGGGTTTCGTTTGATCCCGCGTGGGTCGGGGGGGGCGGAAACCGGGGCCTGGCTGCTGCAGGGCCACATCGCGGCGACCAGCGTGCGGCGCTGCATGGCGCGACCCACCACCTACATGGAGATCGTGTCCGTCACGTCCGCCAGCGGAAGTGAGTACTGTGCGGTGCAGCGCCCAGCCGGCTTTTCACCGCCCTGGCGGCAGCTCAATGATTCCGTGCGGGGCTGGCCTTGCGCACCTGCCACCCTGCGGCATCACGTTGCTTATTTACGTTGCTGTTTTGAGGGCTATGGTGCAGTCGTGTGCCCCAGGGTTGCACCGTAGTATCCTCTGCGCCGGATGGCGGGAGGCAGTGGGCGTGCCCTGGTTCAGACCGCCCTAATTTCTCTTCCCCAAACGCTATCCCGGAAAAGAGCACCACTTGTGACCTGGTATCGGCTGCCGCGCTGCTGCTCGCTCGCGTGGCGTGCTTGGGCGCGTGACCACATGCAACCCAGGCGAGGAGAAGTCCTCTCAAACCCGTCGGCAGCTGCGCCTTGCCTGGCCTGCCGACGCGGTCTCTCAACCCCGCGCCACCCGCTCCGCCCCGCCCCTGTTGTCCGCAGCCCGCTTCGTGTTCTGCTATATCCTCAGCCAGGAGACCCAGGGTCCGGGCGCGGGCTGCTGGAGCATCGACTTCGTCAAGGTGGTGGACGACCCGCGGCTGGTGGCGGCGGTGGACACGAGCTGCGCGGCGCAGCGCCGTGCCCCCCCAGCGGAGGACGAATGAGGGCCGAGTCGACTGGGAACCCGAACGGAGCCCGAACCCTCGGCCCCCTCCTGTGTATGTCTGTGGGCATGGGGGTGGGCGGGGACCCGCACCAGCGTCCGTGGCGGGCACCGAGTTGGGTCCGCCATGGTACGCATGCGGCGGCGGCGGCGTGAGGTCCTGCAGCTGAGCGTTCGCGTCCGGGCGCCGGGAGGACGACGAGCGGGCGTCGTATTATTGAGTTGGCGGAGGAGGAGGCTCATCAGCGGGCCCCCCTGGGCCCACCCCGACCGACTCGAGACCAAGCCGGGGGCCGTGGTGCCAGGTGGGCGTGAGCGTGGGCACCGCGTCGGTGATGCCGGCTGCGCGCTGCGGCAAGGCAGAGGGTGGTGGGGTCGTGGTGGTAGAGGGCTCATCGTTGGGGCGGGGAGCGCAGTCGCCAGGTGCAGAAGAAGAACCCTAGTTTCACCGCATCATCCAGGAAGATTGATTGATCATCGAATTCCTCGCACGCGTCAGGAGGCACCGGATCAGCATGCGGGCAGGATGGATGGATGGATGGATGAGAGAAGGGAGGGAGGCGCCGAGCGGGGAGACCAGCGGCGAGCCGGCCCGGCACGCGGCCACAGTGACCGGGGCGGGCGGGCGGGCGGGCGGGCGGCCTTCTCGCCAGCGATCGGCCCGCAGATAACATGGGTCGGGCACAAGTTTCCTTGACACGATTTGCTGTAGAGGCGGGTAAGGTCACGGGCTACATGGAGGGGTTGACGGTCCAGGGAGGCACTACGTCGAAAGAGAGATGAGGTGGTTTGCAGTGCTCGCTCGCGCGGCCGTGTACTGGTATCCCTCGATCAATGGCTGTGTAGAGTGGACTCGCTAATGATACAAGCCGTGAGACTGCAAGCTGTGCGGTGCGCACGTCCCATGTACCTGGAAGGGGTGCCCCTATTGGTTTCTCGGAGAAGGCGGCGAGCATGGCTCATGCAACTCAATCGGGTAGTTTCCTGTCGTTCTTGACAGCGCATTTACGGCGCTGGATGCTGGTAGGCCATCCTAGTCTTCACCACAGCGACGGAGGCGATGAGGGCAGGACCTGGTTGGGGTGCGGTTGCGGTGACGGAGAGGAGCTTGCCCGGCTTGCGAACCTCGCATCAGCCATTGCATGCTCGTGGATCATGGAAGGAAAGTGACGGGTTAGGCATGGGGGGCCCGCTCCGGGTGGAGGAAAATGGTCTTGAAGGAGCTGCGGGGACGTGAGAGGATGGGGGCAACACAGCGGGCGCCTCCCTGGTCTTTGCCCAGGGGCGCCTGGTCGCCAGGGCCGCGGGTGCCCTGTCGGTTGCATGCGGCCGTCGATGCGCGCCGGGGCTCTCCACGAAGATACACACCCAGGCGCATCTACGACGACCCGGCAGTAATGTTGCCCAATTTATGATTGGGGATGCAAGTTGCCTTTGTTGACGGCTGTCGTTGTCGGGGCATCGCTGTTGCTGTATGAAATCCATTCATGTGGTGCTGTTCAGCCTGTCGGGAGCGAGGATACAGCTGCTGGGGTGGCGGCAACCATTTCGCTTCCGGAGCACCAGCAACACCCACACCCCTGCACCTTGTTCCCTGCAAACACGACCGCGCTGCCCATGACCGAGCTCTCACGGCCGACGGCCGAGCCATTTGCGTGATCTTGGGGGAAGTGTCAACACCAAGCTCCACCATTGGGGCGCTCAATGCATCCCGCAGTCGCCCAATGGCAGCCATCGACCCCCACATTGTACCTTATTTGCTTGTTGTAAACCGAAGTCATTTTGTAGGAGGTAGTGGTGCTGACGGATGGGATGGGAACTGGGCGCGTCAGCCTCTCCCAGTCGTTGGAAGTTGCGATGACGGACGCTTGTTGCGGTCGTTGTGACGCGGTTGGTTCGGGGCAGGCATCTGCGGCTCGCTGCCGCCGGTGGCCCCCGTTTAATGTACCTATACCTGTACTTGCACCTGTACCTGTAGAGGCGGCCCGCCCATGCCAGGGCCGACGATGACGCCGCAACCATTCCGGCCACTGGCTGGAACCCATGCGGGCGCTGTTTGACCGACTCGCAGCAGCAGCAGCTACCGACGTGTCATGGAGGGTCCCGCAGCTGTCCCCCTGATGGTCTCTGCATTGAGCTTGGAGCCGGAGGCGTCGTTGTCGTGCGTCGGTGGCGATGAGTTCCCAGGGGTATTTCATTTTCTGGAATGGAACGTGATCAAACGGCGGGGAGCCGGTGGGGACGATTGGACGGTGCCTCATGGCCTGGGCTGTGTTGGTGATGGCGTAATGGTCCGCGTCGGGTATGGACTGGTGGTGCGTGAGACAGGGGCGTACGTTTCGAGGCTCGCCGCATGCGCGGGAGAGCTCGGCGGCATGCTCGTCGAAATGCGGCAGGGTCAGGAGAGGTGACGAGACAAGGCGAGGTATCCTAGGGCGACTGCTGATGGTCGGTGGGCAAGGGGTGTGTTAAGATCAGAGACCCGCCCGACCAAACCAAGACGGTCTGAGGACGACGGCTGTCAACAGCGAACGTGAGTGCGGTAGGAAGGCGAGGCGCGCATCATGCGCCCGGAAATGCCCTTGTGTGGTTGTGTCGGTCTGCACGTGCAGTTGTCTCTCGGGAGCACCCCTTTGCCCCAGGCTGGGGAGGGGACGTCCCAAACGGACACTGTGTGTCCATCGGTCCTGGTCTAGTCGGTGTCCGGGTGCTGCACGGGCGCTTGGGGGCGACACCGCCTCCGGGTTGTCCGGTGTGCGGGAACCTGTTGAATGTGGGCCGCGCCCGACCCAGACGGCCCTGGCCGTTGTCGCTGTATGGATACAAGTAGCCCCAACTTGTTGCAACTGGTCGCCTTCAACAAGTTGAAGAAGGCAAGCGTTACATGAACCTTCAGGCTCCCTCCTCAAGCGGCAAGCCCCTGGACGGGTTCGCAGGCGGCGGTGTATCTGCAGACAACTAGCGACATCCCCGGGACCCATCCAGTCAGCCGCGAGCTACCAGCCTACCACACAGGCCATCGGCCAGGTCCCTTGCCCGGCACCTCAAGAGCTCAAGCGTCCGGCGCCGACGCAGAGATGCGGTCAATTGCTTTTGCGCGGATTTATTACCGTACTATTACCGTACTGCGGCCCTTCAGCGGCACCTTGAGCGGCACGCAGGTACCCAGGTCCTAGGGCCTCCGACTGTGCACACCACAGCTACACTCCGGGACACTCGAGGAGTTGCGGCGCTCTGCTGCGGCGCCCCTCAGCCGCTGTGCATGTTGGACGACCGCATGTTGTGCCCCACGATGCCGAGCACGATCGCCACGACGATGTAGGCGGTTGCGGCGAGGAAGCTGGCGACAGCTGCCCACCGCACGTTGCGCCCGGGTAGGCAGCAGGGCAGCAGCACCGAGACCAGCCAGAAGATCGGGAAAAAGAAGCCTGGGGGCAGGGATTGGCGTTGGCGTGAAGTCCCAGTGATGTACGGGCGATGTACAGGGGATGTACGGGTAACGCACACGTGTGTCAGTGGGAGCTCCACGCTGCCGGGCCTCGCTGCCCGCAAATGGGATAAGGGATGCGAACCTAAAACTCCGTAAAAACGTACGGAGGGGCTTATCTTCCGCAAACTGGTTGTCTGAGACGTGCTGTATCCCAGGTGCAGGTTTGGACATGCCGCTACTCCGCTCGCGGCATATGCTGACGAGCGGGGAGCGCAGCCGCCTGCAGCAGCAGGCGCCACAATAACGATGCGAGTACCGTATTCCCGACCACGCACCCAGTACGAACATCGTCCACGCGCAGCAGGCGAAGCGCCAGTCCCGGGTGTCGTCGTCCTGCCCCCACATTGGGTGTCCGTTCAGGTACTCCACGCTCTGGCCCAGCACCGGCACCCCCCACACTGGTTGGGGGTGCGGCTGCTGCTGCGGCTGGGGCTGCTGCGGGTGCTGGGCCGGGGGATACGAGTACTGCTGCTGCTGCTGCTGCTGCTGCTGTTGCTGCTGCTGCCCGATAGTCTGTTGTCCCGTCCCTGGAGTTATGTGGGGGTATGCGGGGGTGCCGGATGCAGCGCCTGGCGGCACGGGCGGGTAACCCCCCGCGCCTGCCGGTGGATACCCGGTTGCCGCCTGCCCCTCTGGCACGTACGACGGGGTTGGAGGGTACGGCGGGTAGGTGATCGGAGGGTAGGCCTGAGCAGGTGTAGCCTGCGGTTGGGGCTGCCCTTGCTGCGACTGCTGCTGCTGCTGCGGCGGCGGCGGCGGCTGTAGGGTGTCGTAGTTCCACTGCGTGGCCACATTCTCGCCTTCACCTAGGGCAGCGGCAGCAGCAGCTCCCGATGGCCCCTGCGCAAGCGACACAAGGACGCGAGGCAACAACGCAACAACGACATGGAACAGTCGAGTCTTTGAAAGTCGAAGGCTGCGAGAAAGGGCCGACGTGAAAGGCAAGGTAACTCTTCATGCGGTATATGTCCGAAAGGCGAGGAAGTGGCTGGCCACGATGCGGTGGGTGCACACCATTCCGTGTTGACCGACCCGTGGGTCAGTGCCCTCACCCGCGGCACAGAAGCGAGCATAAACGCGATCGACAGGCAACGAGGCCATCGAATACTGTTACGATGTTATTTTCATCTGCTCTGCCGAATCTCGTGGGAACTGTGGGCCGAAGCTGGGCAAATAAGAAGCCCTGATGAGTGAGTACCGCGCGCACCTGCGGGTAGCCGGGCGGTGGGGGCTGGCCCGTCGTCATGTCGTTCGTTTAGGGTGACAAATTGAAACTCCAACGCTTCCTGTAGGTATTGGCTAAGGGGGATGCAGGTCCCCGGGAGAGCTTCAAACGCAAGGTTTATGATGAAGGCTTCCTTGGAAGACAAGGACGCAGCGCCTTCACAGCTTAGGGCCTGTTTTGTTTCTAGCCTTGTATTTGTTTGTCAAAAATCGGTACACAAAGTGTTCTTGTAGCGGTAGGTGGTATCCTCGTGCAAGGAGTAACGAAGCTAACGGCGTACATGCAACAACCAACAACGACAGCCCAGTGCGTGGGTACTAGGGGTTGGTGTGGTGGCACAGGTGGCAATCATGCAAGTACAAATTCAATCGGACGCAGTTTGTATGGGCCTCAGTACCGTATGTGTCGTAGTTTCCGGCGACACTGCCCTTGATCAGGAGCCTCGTAGGTTCGCACCTCGGCCTGCAAAGATCGAATCGGCGGCGTCGCTGTCCCCGCGTTGATCCTGCCTGACTGGCAGCTGGCAGTGCCCTGTAGCGCTGTGCAGCGACTTGATTGGCCGGGCGGGTCGTGGACACAAAACCCATTGCCACCCAACTCCATCAAGAGCCCAGTCAGCTCTCAAGAGGGCGGTACACACCTCTCGTGTAATGCGGGACGTACGAGCGGGCGAGTCAGCGATCAGAGCAAGGTGGTGCACGAGGTGTCCTGATGCTGCCCGTTGCATCACGGCATGGCGCGTACCGCACCTGTCAGTGAGCTCGCCGACGCCACTTCGCAATGCCATGGGCACATTGACAGTCGACACCAAATCATGTCCGCAGCAGATAGATACGACTCGCTCTTTGAGACGAGGTGAACGTAACTGTCACAACGATGCAGACTGCCCACTTGGAACGACGGAGCAACGACTGTCGTCCGCGCGCTGTAAAGCACGCCACCTGATTTGAGTTGCGCCACCTGTTCCCAAATGTCGCGGCGGGGGTTGTGCACGATTGATTGGGCGGGTTAGTCGCTCGCATCGTTGCGCAAACGACCTGCGGCCCCGGTCTGCCTGCAGCAGCAGCCGTCGAGTCCCGCGCCCACACCCCCTACGAGGCGCATGGGCCTTCAGAGCACACACACTACTACCACCATACACAAGCACCACCCGAACGCCGCCGCTACTACTGCGCTTAATGCGGCAAACCTTTCTAGCCACAGCCGCGACTCCAATTTGGAGCCCCGGCTGTCCAGAATGCGTTTGCAGAGCACATGGCTGCCTTGCAGTCAACAAATAAGACCCAAGAACGCATGACAGACTAGAGGCCTCGGCTGTTAACCGCCGGGCCAGACCGTACTCCACAGGTCGTCGTCGTCCTCACCGGCACGAACGTCAAACCCACTATAATTATTCCGCCTTGGACTTCCTTTCCAGCAATACAAAAATAATGTGAAAGCGCAAAGCCGACGAAAGGCCATGCCAAGAGCCACTGCTGCGCGCTCGCTGCATCGCCGTACCGTTCATCGTACGATAAACGGTACGGACTTCAAGGTGCCCTCTGTTGGCGCTTGAGGTGACATGCAGCTTGCAGGACACCACGTTATTACTTAGAAACCAATTCGACTGCGCTTTGCGTAACCCGTAATACATAATGATTAAGGGAAGTGCTGCGCTTACGTACCCAATCGGAATCGAAATCGACCCAGACCGCGTCTTAAACCACGCCCATCGCCATCGCTGGCAGATCGCTTGCAGGAGGCGCCTGACACCGGTGTGCTGCCGCACCTTGCTGCCAGCGCCCACGACTTTGGACGCGCAAGCAACCCTGCAACCTTGCTGCCTAGGATCTATCCTAGAATCTATCCTAGGATCACATGGTGCGGTAATCTATCTACAGACAGATGCAGGCATAACCCCAACACTCCGCGTACGTGTACACGGGCGTCTTCGACACAACAAGGCGTTGCGAACTCGCACGCGGCGCAGCCGTGGGACGCCGCTTCTTCCGCGCCACACACGGCTGATCTCCGCGCGAGCAACGGACCCGCCGTGTTCGGCCGCCTCGATCCATCAAAGCCCCTCGGCCTACCCGAGGGGCCTCGACGGCCTTTCCCCTGCCCGACGGCTGCTGCTACCTCGACCCCCGGGTGGGCAGCACACCGGTCTTGGAGACGTCGTTCTTGGCCTCCACCTTCTTGCGACGGGCCTGTGCGACCCGACCACGGCGATCAACGGGTTTAGGTAGCGGCGTGGAGAGATGCGTGATTTCGGGTTTGCACGCGGGTATGTGCCACTGCTCGTTCATCCAAGCTGTCACTCCTGTTCTGTGTTGCCGCCTACGTGTTGACCCCACCCAGCCATGCGCCCAGCCATCCGTCTCCCCACAAGCTGCCAGCTGCCAGCCCCACAACCCGATATGTCGCCGGGCTGGGTGTTTCTGGGCAGGGTTTGTGGTCACCATACCCCACCCCACACCCCACCTCACCTCCTCCTGCCGGCGCTTCTCATGCGCCAGGTTGGCCAGCCGGCGCCGCGCGTTGCCCTCCACGTCATCCCAGTCCAGCTGGAAGGCCGACTCGGCCTGCAGGGTGCAAGCAGGATCGGGCAATCGGGGGCACCATCTCGCATTTGGAGCCCAGCAGCCCAGCAGCCCGGATGCGATACCGTACGGAGCGCAACTGTTGCTGTTTCTGTCGCCACCGTGTGTGTGTGTGTGTGTGTGTGTGTGTGTGTGTGTGTGTGTGTGTGTGTGTGTGTGTGTGTGTGTGTGTGTGTGTGTGTGTGTGTGTGTGTGTGTGTGTGTGTGTGTGTGTGTGTGTGTGTGTGTGTGTGTGTGTGTGTGTGTGTGTGTGTGTGTGTGTGTGTGTGTGTGTGTGTGTGTGTGTGTGTGTGTGTGTGTTTGCGTTCGCAGGGGAGGGCGGCAGCTGTGCGCCTCGCGCAGCCGCGGCAGCCGCCATCACCAGGGCGGGGTTAAAAAGAAAAGCGTTTCATTCGCTCCAGGGCCATTTTCTCCTCCGAGTCATTTCGTGATGAACCGTCAAGCCGTGGCGGAGCAACCTCCTCCTGCTCTCAGACTCCGCCCTGCTGCGACACGTGCGCACCTTCCTCCCCTGCCAAAAACGCTGCCAAAGCCTCCTGTATCCATCCATCTCGAGTCCGCGACCCCCATGGCCGCCAACCTCCCATCGCCCCACGAGACAGACCCCGACGAGGCCCCGGGCCCACCTGTACGGACGCCCAGTTCTCAAACGTGCTCACCAGCACCTGCGTCAAGCATCCATGGAGCCGCAGGACACACGCACGGCACGGGCAGCACGCGGTTTCACGAACGCGAAAGCGCCCGGTGTCATAGCGTGTCCGAAAACGACTGCAACACGTGCACGCGCACGAGCAAACCATGCACACGCAAAGAGTGTTTCTGCCTGCCTAAGAACACAAAGAGTGGGCGGGTTGCTTGTACGGTATTCACAAAAACGGGACCCCCATGGCCCCTATAGACCCCCATAGACCCCCATGGACCCCCACAGCCGCTCACCTCGACCTTGCCGTTGGGGAGGTAGTTGGTGCACAGCGCGCGCAGCACGGCGGGGTCTGCCCGCTTCTTCTCGGGCGACCCGACCACCAGGCCGTGCACCCGCAGACCCAGCCCCTCCTTGGCGCCCGCCAGCTTGCGCATAATGGCGGGCGCGGGCTGCCGCAGCTCGCCGTCTGAATGGCAGTAGTGTGGGGGGTTGGGCGGTTGAGCGGTTGTGCGGGTGGGCCGTGCGCTTCGAGCAGTGGAGACCTCCAACCCCGGGCCGCCGAGCTTATCCGTGCGGCAGGTATGCTGACGGGATATCGGTTGCGAGCATGCGTACCATGACACGGGACCTGACGAGAACGGGACCAGATGAGGACCAGATGCGCCTGTGTATGCCGTTTGCCGCACTTCATTTGGTTGTTGAGTCCACCAGTGCACCGACACACGCACCCGACACTAGGAGGATGTCGCTGTTGGCCCACTTGGAGTCCGTCAGGCGGTCCAGGCAGCGCTTCACGGGTTCGTTGAAGTCCGAGCCACCGTTGAACATCTGGTCAACGAGCCGACGGAAGGCAGCAAGGTACCAGTCAGGGGTCCGATGAAGAGGGGCCACGGTTGTTGTGCAAACGGTAGCTGGGCAATCTACAGGCAACGGCAGATCTGCGCGGCCGCCTCGCCCCGCCTCGCGACATCCGCCCCGCCACCAGCAGAAGAGTTCACGCTTGCTCATGTTGCCCCTGCCGCGTTGAATCGCACCTCCGCCCCAACCAACCAACCAACCAACCAACCAACAACGAGCCCCTTCAACCTCTTCCTCTCTCTCACACACACACATTCATTTCCTACCTCAGTTCGGAGACCAAACACAGCATGTGCTTCTTCCGTTTCAAGTCCCCAAAGCGATGTCGTTACTACCCCCCCGTCCCCGTCCCACCTTCTCCAGGAAGCCCAGCAGGTTGTCCAGGGAGGCCGCATCCATGTTCAGCTCCAGCTCCCTGACCTCCTGGGGGCCCGAGAACGCAAACACGTAGCAGCCCCGCTCCTGCTGCCGGGCGGCGCGCATGCACTCCAGGGCGAGAGCCTGTCGGGGCGGGGGGCAGTCGGGGCAAGGCGCGGGAGGGGAAGGCACGGGATGGGGAAGGCAGGGGAGTTGGAAGGCACGGGATGGAGAGGCTCGGGAGGGGAAGGCACGGGATGGAGAGGCTCGGGAGGGGAAGGCACGGGATGGAGAGGCTCGGGAGGGGAAGGCACGGGAGGGGAAGGCTCGGGAGGGGAAGGCACGGGAGGGGGAGGCAGGGAGTTGGAAGGCACGGGAGGGGAAGGCGCGGGAGGGGAAGGCAGGGGATGGGGAAGGCCAAATAGATGGGAGTTCACACGAATCTACCCATCCACTCGACACAGCACGGCCAGCCCGTATGGCCAACAAAGTGCGGCGCAAGGCAGCAAACGGCTCGGGCGGTGTCTCGGTGCGGGATGCAGCCCACGCTGCGGTCTGCCAGCAAGTGCAAAGTGCACCCAACAGCGCCCCGACGTCAAAACGCGGCGTCCTTGTCTGTCTGTACCCCAGCGACCCCCTTAACACCCAAACCCCTGCGCTCTCCCCATATGCCCCGCTCGCCTCGCCCGCCCGCGCGTGCCCGGCCCATGATCTCGAGGCTTCGCGAAAGACATCACAGTAAGGCCGAGACGCCCCCAAAGCCGCAAGGAAGCCAAAGGTGGAGCCAACGGGCCAGCATGCCCCCGGCCAACACCATCGCTCATGCCCTGGTCAGCCTCATCCCCCCCTGCTTGCCCGCCCGCCTGCGCAGTCATTTGCATCATTCCGCTGTACTCCATATTGCCACCGGTAAACCCCCCCCCTACACACACACACCTAACCCCACACCCCGATTCATTTTCGATTCTGGGTTTCCTGGATGTTTTCCCAACCCCGGTGCAGTCCGCACCTTGGCCACCGTCTCCCGGGCCCCCCTCATGGAGCCCGAAGTGTCCACGCACAGAAGGATAGGGCCCCGGTCGGCGGTGGGGCGGATCTCCCGCCGGTCGGGCTCCACCTGGGTGGGGTACTCGCCCCAGCCGTCGCGCTCGTACGTCTGCAGGGCCTTCTCGGCCAGTCGTGCGTAGAACAGCAGCTTGGCCTGCCGCACCTGGGGGGCGGGGGGAGCCGAGCGGGCGCACGCGCGGGTGAGGGACGCAGTGTGGGTTGGGAGATACGGTAAGAGGGTTCTCAGGGCTGCGTGGCTGAGTGCGGCTTTGGGGATTCGGGTTGGGGCTCGCGGTGCGGCGGTCGCCTCGGGATGGGAGGGCGCCTGCTGGCCCGGGGCAGGGCCGTGCGGTCGAGAGGGTTCAGTGAAACCAGCAGCCGCGAGCACAGCGAGGGGGGCGGGAGGGAGCCAAACGCAGACGGGTGGAATGCCAGGGCCAGGGCTACGCGAGGGATGGATGGATGAATAGAGATTGCGAATGGATGTTTACGGGTATGTGGATGTAAATGACTGGATGCGAACAAGGCAATCTATTTGTTGCGCAAGCAGCTCCCGATGCCCGGACCCAACTCCTTGCCCGGTCCGAACCGCCCCACTGGGGGCGACTGCTGTCTCACCTGCCGGCCCCGGGCCAACATGGCGGCCTCAGCGGGCAGCAGGCGGCTGATGTCGTCGGAGCGGGTCAGCCCGCGGGTCTCCTGGGCCTCCAGGACGGTGCGCAGCAGACCCGGCCGGGCGTTCAGGTCCAGGTACTGCACGGGTGGGGTTGGGGGCAAAGGAACTCTAGGATGATGTAATAGATTAATACTTGCAATCGATGAGCCCTTGGGTGTTGAGGTTGTTGAGGCGGGTTACAGTTTCCAAGCACACATCGCTGTGTGCGCAACCCGGCACGTATGGCCCCCATGCAGGTGCCAGGTGTCCCGACTGACTGACTGACTGACTGACTGACTGACTGACTGACTGACTGACTGACTGACTGACTGACTGACTGACTGACTGACTGACTGACTGACTGACTGACTGACTGACTGACTGACTGACTGACTGACTGACTGACTGACTGACTGACTGACTGACTGACTGACTGACTGACTGACTGACTGGCACCGCACCCCGTTGAAACCGCCCGACGCAGTCTGAGTGCCCGCCGTTTCGCTGCTGCTATTCATAAAACGCCCACCTGCACGGGCGCCCTCCGCAGCGGGCCCCAGCCGCCTCCCCGGCCCAGGCTGCGGACCAGGTCCCGCAGCTCCTTCAGGTCCTGCGGATCCAGAGAATCCAGGGAGGGACGGACGGCGCATCCTGAGAACGACAAAGTCGAGAATCCATGGGCGGGCATTCAGGGAGCGGGGAATGACTGACAAGTAATGGCGAACAAGACTGCGTGGAGGGATGTCGTGGAAGGGGAGAGGTGACCATGTAGCGCCCCGTGGGGATTGGTTTGCGTATGGAAGCCACAGTCGGGCACCGGCTGCAAGGTCAGGATTGCGTCCATTGGGAGCAGTCCCTAGCCGCAGAGGAGACAGGTTACATGGTAAAGAATGTCTGTAACTGGGCTCGGTCGGGCAGGTTCCTTTCCTAATCACACGCCCTCTCAGCGGCCCTGCGGATCGGGCTCAGCGGCCGCAGTCGCACCTCCAGTTTGCGCCTCAGCTCGTCCAGTTGCGCCCAGCCCTGCCGCTTCCAAACGGTGCCCTGCGCGTCGGGGCGAAGGGGGCGAGCCCGATTAAGACGCGAGGGGGATATGAGACATGATCCAGAAATGTTTGCTTTCCGATTCAGGATCGGAGGAGTACCTTCTGGACGGTTTGGACCGGTGAAACCTGCGGGCAGCAGGCAGCTCCGGGTAGTCCCCATCTGCTGTCTTGAGCTACCAGCGCTCACCAGGGGAAACAAAGCCAACCTCAGTCCAGACGCTGCGGGGCCCCGCGGCCGCACAGCGCCAAACCCGCCCCCTAGTCAACCATCCCTTCCTCCCTGCCACGCCCTCCCTCAACGACCCCCGAACGCATCCGGCCCTTCCCAACTAGCACCCACGCCATCGGCACCTCCGCGGCGCCGTCGCGCGTGCGGGCTCCCTCCAGGACGGTACCGCATTCCGAACACGGGTGGACTAGGAACATGTACTCAGGCACCACAGGATCAACCACGTTCAAGAAACTCAGCAAAACTCACTCCTGGTGGCTGGCGACCAATTATGGCACCAATTTCCTATACCACCCCCCGGGACGACGCACCTCGAGGTCGAACCCGTCGGCTCCTAGCAGCGCCTCCAGCCCCTCAAAAGCTCGCCCCGCCTTGCCCAGCGTCTCCACAGGCGCCTGCCACACGCCGTACAGCTCCTTGACCAGGGCGAACGCGGTGGCCTTCTCTGGAGTGGCGCCCGAGGAAGTGGCGGCGGCCACAGCGGCCCGCAGTCGGAGCGCGGCGGCGTCCGCGGCGGAGAGAGCTGCGGGCGCGTGCGCCGTCTTGCTGCCCTGCTGGGTTGCGTTTCGTTGCGTTGCGCGGTAAGCGAAGGCGGAGCCGCGCACCGGGCGGGAGTGTGATTCGTGAGCGATCCAGATCGACAACGCAGGGCGACATCTGCTTCAACCGCGCAGGCCGATCTGGCCATCTCCGCCAAGTCTCGGATTGGCCCCTGCCCACCGACCAACCGAGCACCGACCCACATGACTTACCCCATGACTGCCCCTCGATGCCGCTCGCCTCGCCTCCTCCTCCGCCTGCAAGCCAGGCCGGTGCGCACGCGCGGCAAAGCATGCCACCCGATTCCATCAGAACACACACATGTGCGCATGGGATGTGCGAAAGTGTGAAAGGATAATGCACCTTGGGCGTTGGGCCACGCACCAAAGAACCGTATCCGGAAAGAGGCCCCCAGGTTGTGGCCTTTGGCCTAGGTACGTGTGGCCTGCTGCCTGCAACTTCATTGCCAAGCAAGACCGCGAAATCGTGGAAGACCTGCACCCAGCCCATGAGCCATGCCTTCCCCGCCCCATGCGGCCCCCTACACATTACCAACCTGGAGCTCAGCAACAGTCTTGAAGACGTTCCCGTGGATGTCCCGTTCGCGCTCCTCCTGCTCCTCCTGGAGGCCGTAACACGCGGTGCGCAAGGGCAGGAACGCACTGCTTTGATTGGCTCAGGAAGTCAGGATGGGGGAGCGCATGGGCGATGGGGCAGGGAGCAGGTTAGTGAGTGCCAACCAGCACCGGCGCGCGGCCGACGAAAGTCCGGGACCGTCCGTTACGCTGTTTACTCGGTTGGACAAGGACGCGGCTTTGTCGATTGGCTGGGACAAGGACGACCCGTCCCCCACGTCCGGAGCCGGGCCTGCGTGCGAGGCAGCGACAGGCTTCATCGCCCGCTCGCCCAGGTCCGCTCGCATTGCACCAGGCCCAGCAGCGCAACACGCAAAGCGCAGAGAATTCCCGGGGTGGATTGGTGCACCGTGCATTGAGTCTCAGTTGTTGTAGTCTGCAGCAGTCGTCCCTCTCCTCAAGGGCACATCGAGACGGCCCCATCGAGAGGGCCCTCCACTACCCAAACCCACCTCCATGCCCGCCAACATCTTGTGGTACCGCACCACCGTCTCCAAGACGCTCTTCAGCAGGGCGTCCCGCACGGCCGGGTACTTCTTACACAGCCTGCGGTGATCAAACCAAGACTCGCTTCACTGGACTGAGAACGCCTACCTATGCCGACACAGGCGATGACCGGCGGCGCTGGGCGCACCGCCATCAGGCACAGCCTAGCTACTTCATGACTTGCCATGGTACCTCCTCAACCGACAATAACGTTCCCGCGCGAAATTTAAAGTTTTGTGAACCTGTCCCCCGACTTGTTTCAGGAGACCCGTCTGTTGCACATAGATATCAAAGACCCACATCAGCACCTGTCCGCACGTACCTGCTCACCCCCAGTTTGGCCAGAGCGCGTATCATCATGGTTCGCAGGGGCTCCTCGGGCCAGGCCATGAGCTCCAGGGGGGCATGAGCACAGGCCGCCGCGAAATCGTCCCCCTCCGCCACGAGCTGTTGCAGGGTCGAGTCATCCGGCAGCAGGCCTCTGGACAGGGCCGCGGACCAAGCAGCCAGGCCACGGGAGGAGGCCTGGCGGCAGGGGACCCGGCCGGCAGTGGGCGGTCAGCGAGCTGCGTGGGGGTCGAGGTGCTCAGGCGGTTCAATGGCAGCGTAGCCATGTGACGCAACACAAATACAGTACCTCCAGATAGGACAGCGTTGGATGCCGTCGGGGAACTGCAGACCATCCATAGCAGGCATATGTGCAAAGGTGCTTTGAGACTGGAGGTGGCGATCGATGTACGATGGCACAGAAGCAGAAGCTTGCTGGGTCTGCCGACAGGGTCATGGCCGTGCTGGACCGCGGGATTGATGTGCTGTTGTCGGAGTCCGGACGGACGGACGCGGTTCCCACTGAGCCAGACCCACCACAGAAGCCACATGCTACCGGTTACCGCCGGGTGACTTCTGACATCGTTGATCCCTTTGGGGTCCGGTGTAACGTTAATTCATTCATGCGGGTAGAAGGCAGTCGATCGCGTTCGGCCTACGCCCTGTGCACTGAACTGAGTCACGAATGCCACGCTAAGCGTGAGCCACTTCTGCCCACCTGCAGGGCCTCGCCCGAATCCCCGCCGGATGTCTTGGAGCGGACGTGGGCGAGCCGCAATAACCAAGGGAGATGCGCGGCATTGACTTCCCCGACGGTACCCAGACCGTGCAGCAGGGATGAGTGCTGGACGGCTTGGTTTCCAGATTCCCGGTGACCAAGGTGTGAACTTCCGGCGGGTGCTAACACTGCTGGACAGCGCACTGACTGGTGCCGACCAACTTGTGAAAGGCCGCGCTTGGGCAGCGGCAAGCTACCGGCGACACGCGACGAAGGCGCGGTCGAGCAACGGCCAGGAGTCATGGACCGCATCCTCATGGCTAAGTTAAGCCTGTGTGATCAGCTGATCTTGGTCGCCTACGGCAGAAGGAAGTCGTGACTTCTAGGCAAACGTGTCGAGCAATCGTTAACAGTCCAGGAGGCTGCTTCAGTCGAAAGGACAACTTCTGACGAACAAAACCCACCCTAGCTGCAGGAGCGTACGCAATAACCAACCAACCAATAAAGTGAAAAGCAAGATTGTGGCGGATCGTACGGCAATCTTTTTAGGTGTCGTGTTACTTGTCCCCACCTGAAGCACCAATACTCCGATAGAGTGGAGTTGGATTTCCGATTTGGTATACACATAATATATTCAAGCTGTGCGTGCACTAGCTTGCAATCCGCCTGGGTTCTGGTAATATGCAAAGGTTGTTCGGCAGCAAATCTGCATGATTTTGTTATTTACAAATCAATTGGACTCGGGCTGTTGGACCCGCCCTGGTTGGACTAAGCCTGGTTGGACTGAACGAAGGGATTGTCCATACATAGGAGGGAGAAAAAGTTTCTTGCCGGAATTCGTTGTCGTGATCAGTGCGAGTGATTGGGCAGTGGGACGCATTTCGCTGGCTGGCCGGTTCTGGTTAGTGGACCGCTGCGTGGTTTCGTTTCCGTATTTCGGTTGCAGCACGTGGGGCACTTGCGGCCGTAACCCGAGATCCTCTTTGTCATGCCATCTCGGTATTAGTTGCTGATCAGCAGGTGCGCGCAGGCCCCTGAGTTCGGTAGTGGAGCACCCATCGACCTTGGGTGTCGGTCTCGGGGTCGCATCATTTTTGTCAACCACACATCCGGGAAACAAAATGGAACACGCATCGTTCACCAGCTTAGACTGGAGCACGCGCACACACACACACACCACGCGGCGGCACACCGGGGGCACCACCCCCGGTTGAAGTGGCTTAGTCGTGCGCGGTGCTAGAATTCTGGCCGCGTCGCAGAGGGTTCGCGGACCTAGGCGCAACTGGGAGGGGGTGGGGCCAAACCACACTCCATTCTGGCAGTGGTTGAGGGACGTCTGCAATGGTGCAACGCGCTGTCTTAGATGGTGCAGGTGACGAGGTGACGAGGGGGAGTCAGGGACAAGGAGGGATGCGGTCGGGACCCCGTCACAGACAGCGCGGGAGGGGAGGTCCGATGAATAGGGACGGGGTACGGGACCAGGGAGGCCAGAGTGAGTCTGAGTGGTGGGGCTGGACGGATCGTGGATTAAGAAATGCGAAGGCGGTACCGTATTCGGGTACAACAGGGGTACGTGATTGTCGAGCCGTGTAAGCCGCCACGGGTCATGGTCAGGGTCACGCTTGGGGGGTTCTAGCTAGCCGGTGCTGCCGATAGCTCAACATAGGGCACTACAGCGCACCCTAGGGCACCGTGGTGGCCGATAGGTCACCATGCCGCTCCCTCGACGGCCTGCCGCGTCTGGGCAGGATCCCCGGGCAGATCTGTGATAGCCCGAAGGCGCCTCATCTCGTCAACCCCTACCAAGGACTGCGCACACACCCACCATCACCCGCGGGGAGGTCATGCAGCCATACCGGCCAGCACACCAGGTTACCAGCGCGCCGCTCCTGGAGACCGCACCAGACCAGCGTTACGTGGCGGGGATGTGGCCGGGGTGACGATCGTTTCAGTCGCCTTCCTTTGGCGTTCACGCACCTGACTAAGCGTGACCTTATGTGAAGTTGTCCCGATGACGCCGGGGGTCCAATGAAGCATTGTTTATCAAAAATGTTGTCGTGGTCGTATTTCAAACGGTCAGCCCTTTGGTAACATGCGAATTCCCAGCTGAATATTTGATATCCAGAGCTGTATTTGGCGTCAGGGTTGGCTAATTTGTCACGGGTGGACCAGGCGCCCCCAGTGTCGCCCGACCCCATCGGACCGTTCGCTGGCCGTTCACTTTCATTGACCTTTCACAATCACTGACCCGAAGTATGACTCAATGTGGGGATAAGTAAATGTGATATCATTGATTTATGCGGGGTGTGCTTCGGTGCACTTGTGGAGCCTGTCCCGTGCGCCACGGACGGCCACGGTGGCTCGGTTTCGTTTCTGCAGTGTGTTTGTGGTGAAGAGTCCGGCCGTCACCAATGCCCCATGGGGGCCATTATAACGTCACTAATAATGGTGTCGTAAAATTGCAACTGTCCATCGTGTGACAGCTCCAGCATTTGATCCGCTTTTGGACTCTTCGAAGGCCTGTACGGGACTGTCGAGCACGGTCTATCCGGCCTATGGGTCAGAGATGCGAATCACTGACCCGTGGATTCCTAATGATCTCGTAGCTCCCTTATGTTCCATTTATGAATCGACGACATGTATCATCTGAACGGATCTGCAACGCCTCAGGCCGGGTAACCCCTTCGCAATAACAGTTCAGCTGCGGGCTGATGTGCAATAGTAGACACCATTAATAATTTGAGGTAGTTTAATTTCAATCAGAAATATTTATTTGTTTAGCTGTTTGAACCGTCTGCTTGATGTCGATCGTACGTGGCATATCGAAGCCGTTGGCAACCGATGCTGTTACACAAGTCATGAGTGACAATCTTAACAGTCAAATAGTACGAGAATAATGAAAAGTAACTCCAGTTATGCAGCTGCGACTTCGCGACGCCGCAGCGGTTAACAGTGGTCAACCGAGTCCGTTGCCGGCTCTTGCCCACAGCTCACTGCCTGTGCCTAACATACGATGCCAGGCATCCATAAGATAATCGTATAATTCCATTCATTATTGTCATTTCTTGCACCGGCTTCAACGACGACTTCGACAAACGCGACGTTGCACAGGCCGTCGTACCCCCCGGAGAAGCATCGATGACGAAATGGAGCCCTCCTGGAGCAATAGAGTGATAAAAAGCAAGATGTTGCCTCTGTAGATTCATCATTGGGTCAAGGTGACCAACTAAAACCGAGGTGTACTCAGGCTGCAACGACACTGAGCTGTAAATTGACATTAAACTTTATGATCAAGCTTAGAGCTTAATTCAGTCGCCATCAAAGGTGAGAACGGCTGGATGGGCGAAGGTCGGTCGCGAAACGTCGTAACAACGACAAACAAGGATCAGCTTGCGGACAACCGAAATCGTAATTTGCACTTGATAGTATTCATTATGGTATGCTTTGACGAATGCATTAATTCGTTACTGAATATCCCATCGTCGGCCATGTTGGTTCTGTTGCCTTGGCAGGTGCAGCTGACCTGAGCTGACAAGAACGCGGTAGCTGTGTTCCCATGGCGCGCTTCAATGTGCGTACCGCAATGTTTGCGGCGGCATTGTTAAGCTGCGCATTTGCAAGCTCGGCTTTTGCCGCATGGGGTCCGGATCCGTCAGGGACATCTCCGTTGCCGTCGGCGACCAAACTACCTCCACCACCGATTCGCCGCCCGCCGCGCCAGCCGGCGCCACCACGCCCACCACCTCCTTCGCCGGCCCCGCCCAGCCCGCCGCCATCGCCACCGCCGCCGCCGCCCCCCAGCCCACCGCCGCCGTCGCCACCGCCTCCTGAAGTCCCACCGCCGCCGTCGCCACCGCCACCAAGCCCGCCGCCGCCGCCGCCCCCGTCACCGCCGCCACCAAGCCCGCCGCCGCCTTCGCCACCATCGCCGCCGCCATCACCGCCGGCTCCACGCACTCCTCCTTCTCCACGGCCACCACCCAGGCCCAGGAACCCGCCCCGGCTTCCATCGCCGCCGCCCTCGCCACCGCCTTCCCCCCCGCCTCCACCTCCGGGTTTCCCGCCCCCGCCGCCACCGTCGCCGCCGCCGCCGCCCCCGCCGTCACCCCCACCACCGTCGCCATCACCACCGCCGCCACCGCAGCCCCCATCGCCTCCGCCGTCGCCGCCTCCGCCGTCCCCGCCGCCACCCCCACCTCCTCCCGCCAACAATGACATCGTCGCGAACTTTCCGTTCGCGTACTGTACGGCACGCAATCTGACGGGGGCGCCGTACCGCCTGACGCCACCTCAGGGCCCTGTCAACCAGACCGCCACTGAGGTCTCCTACTGCTTCAATGTCACCGCCGCCGCTAAGCCGTACGCGGGGAGCCCGTGCGCCAATATGGCCCTCAACAAAGTCGAGTTCGTCATCAGTAAGTATTAGTGTAATGAATGAATGAATGAATGAATGAATGAATGAATGAATGAATGAATGAATGAATGAATGAATGAATGAATGAATGAATGAATGAATGAATGAATGAATGAATGAATGAACGTTACAGCGGACCCAGTGTATTGTTATGGTACGGCTCCACCCACGGAAGTGCGGTACAGGGAGTGCAGTCGTGCATTGCAGGGTTTGGCGCACTCGCACTCCCGATCATCGATGAGCAGCGCATACGTCTTGCGTACTAGGGGTGGATGACTGGAATTCGAGGAGCTTGGTGTCGTGTTTACATGTACGGCGTGCAACCGATGTCAACCACATGTTGTCCTGTGTGTACCGCGTGCGTTACGCGTTCCTAGCGGCATGATGACTCTTTATTTGTTTATTATTGAAGTTAGTTGAGGTTGTCACCGATGGCAACCCCGCGGGGTCATCGGTGACAGCCGTAGATAGGCTCTTCGCCACACACTGCAAAACGAAACCGCGGCTTGTGCCCGCCTTCACACGCCGCCACGCAACCAGGCCATGACTGTCCCCCCCATCCCCTCGTCGAAACCCCAACCCGCAGACCCGGTCTGCCTGACAGCGGTCCCCAAGTCCGTCCGCCTGGCAAACGTCCAAAACTCCTTGACTGTGTACCCGTACTACGGCACCCGTACCTATGGCGGCCTCACGTACGGCACCATGGCGATCAGCCGCCTGCAGGACAACTTCCCCAGCCTGCCCACCGACGGACTGCGCATCTGCGTGGTGCTCCGCCGCAGCAGCGCCTGCAACTCCATCGCCAAGCTCTGCTCCGGAGAGAGCTGCGTCTTCTCGCTCTTCAACGAGGACCGCACCTGCTGCCCCGTCGGCCAGGTGCCGTACTAAAGGGCCGGGCCTAAGCATCAATGCCGTACTTTAAGGCGTCATACAACTGACGCGGCGCCCGCTTGGAATGCACGCGCTCGCAGCATTTTATTCGTATGCTTTGTGCTTGCATCAATGTAATTGACTGCATGGCCCTGTTTGGTAGGGAGTGAAGGCAACACCACAGTGAAACAGCACAGGTTATCACCGGGTGTCGTACAGTAGCAGCCGCCACAGGTGGGGTGGGGCTTTTTTGGCCTACCCAATTCATACCGTGCTGTAGACGCTGTTTTCTCAGGGTTTGCCGCAGCTCACAGACGGGCCCCGCGTGTGTGGGTGTCTTTCAACTGTATAGGACGGTTAGGACGGTTATTTAGCTGTTGTACAGGACCGACGACGGCTCTTAGTCAGCGTTACACCAGAGGGCCGAGTGAAGCCATGCGTGCGTGCGCATTGAGGATGCATGTGTGTGGGTCATCATTCATTGCAGGCGGTAAATAGGTTAAAAGAAAACGTCTGTATGTACGTGCGTGCGACCGTGCGTGCGTGGGTGCGGTGGCCGAGGCTTGGCTGTTAGGGAAAAACCAAAGGGGGGCCGGACTGTTGCGAGTCGCTGCAGGCTGCTGCAGTTGGGATGGCTGTAGCAGCAGACCGATGTGATGGTTGTAGCAGGATGGCTGTAGCAGCCAAGGTGTCATAGCTGTAGCAGCCGCCACGCCCAGCAGCCGAAGGACCGGGTTGGTACTGCCCCTTCTGAACCCCCGCTGGGTGTGCGCCGCCACGCCCAGCAGCCGAAGGACCGGGTTGGTACTGCCCCTTCTGAACCCCCGCTGGGTGTGCGCCGGCAGCAGCAGCCGCACGCGTCGCTGCCCGTGTGATTTATTCCGGACGTGGATGGAACCAACAATACCCACTCCGTAACGAATGATGAATGAAACCGCAGCTATTAGCGCTCGAGCTCCCGCAGGGATGATGACGTGTACAAAACGCTTGTTTGGTTGACGTGTCGCATTTGCTTTCGAGCGATTCGAGAGCTGCGCTGCTGCGGCTGGGTTTTGTGGGAATGAAAAAAGACCCAGAGACGAACCCGGTTTGGTTTTGCGGGGAGATGAGAAGTTGATGGCGCGTCGGAAGGGCGGTGACAGGCAAGTTTGGTTTGGAGGCGCTGACCGCATGTGTTGATTCAGAGAGCTTTTGACAGTGGAGCGGTGGTCCAAAGCCCCCAACAGTCCCCAACAGCACGGCTATCGCTGTGCGCTTTGCTTCGTCGATTGGCGATGCGTCGCTACCGTACCGTGCTTGTAACTTGCCACAGCCCGTCACATGACCGCACGTTCGGCCGCATGGCCCGTGCTTTTCCACCGAGGGTCCCCGAGGGTCCCCGAAGGTCCCCGAGCGTCCCCGAGGTCCACAGAGGGGCCTCGAGGGTCCCCGAGGGTCCCGCAGAGCCCATCGTTCCGTCCGTCACACCACGCCGCCGCCGCCAAGCCTTCATTCATATGCATGCCCGCCCATCGTGCGCGGCGCACACCGCGGGCGCACGGGGAAAACTAACGCACGGAAGACCGATTCTCTTAATGCGTCAATGCGTCCTCGCGCCGGCCGAGATTGCCCGTGCGCGATACGTTATCGTGAGTCTCGATTACGGCAGGCGCCGCGGTAGCGGACCTGGCATAGGGCCCCCGAAAAGACACGCCCCCGGATGCCGTCCGTGCCCAGCATCACAGCGTCACCTGAAACAACGCCCCCACGACCCCAAGGAGAAACCTCGCATACCGTAAGCCAAGACCACGAAACAGCGAAACAAAATATAAACAGAGGTCGCCAGCTGCCCAGGAGGAGGCGCACGCACATGCTCGCACGCGCAGGAGTTGCGCGTGCCGCCCCGCCACGACGTTGCAGGTTGGCATCCGGCGCCCAGCTGCATCTCAGCTGCAGCATCCCTCCACAACGAAAACAAAAACAGTACAGCAGCAGTTCACGGATGACGCACGCGGTTGCCGCCCGCGTCATGTACGGCATCCCAAGCCGCACGGGTGCACGGTTTGGGATAACCAAGCAGGATGGTTGGCGGGGACACACCGGGTGCAGCGGTGTCGCTTTTGCAGTGTGTGGTTAGCGAGGAGGCTGCGGCTGTCACCGATGACCCTAGCGGCGTCCACTGTAACATCATTAATAACACAATTCGCCATGTACATACACGCAGACACACAGTCACGACCACCGTCGGTTTGTGATTTCCAGCCCACGAGAGCTGACCGGCCAATTACCCAACCGCCCAACCGACCAGCCAGGAGCAGCCGTCCCACCACCGCTGCAACACAGATCCTGCCTCGGATGTGGGTCACACGTCACCACCGCAAATCACCGAGAGATGTGGATCGCGTCGCGGAGGCGCCCACCTTTGGACAACATCAGAGGCGTGGTGTACTGCATGTTACCTGGTGAGCATCTTGGGCCTGGGTGGTTGGGTTGTTGGATGGTTGGGGTTTCTCGTCAACCACAGTCAGCAAACTGTCGGCTGAGCCTGACAGGTGGGCCCGCGCCTCCCTCACCCTCCCCGGGGTTAAAAATCCCCGTGTTAAAAAGAAAAACACCCTCCCCGGGGCGTCGATAATGGCGTCCGAGGTGGAGAATGTTGTACATGCAGTAGTTGCCTGACTGCTTTTCTTCTGTCTGTCTGGACAGCAGCAGCACACGATGCCGCCAGACCGTCCCATGGGTCCACGAAAGTCAATGCATGTACGATGTACGACGCTGAGAATGCAGCAGCGACCGTGTCAACACATCGCGGTGCCCACTGTGCTACGGCCCGGTAGTTTCCGCGGGCAGAGCGCCGCTCTATGCCGTACACTCACCTGCATCATCAACACGGACCGGCCCCCCTCCATCATCAACACAGGCCGCCTCCTCCCCTCGACCTCCAGGACCACCGCCCCCGCCATTCACCCCCCAGCCGAGCTGGTTGGTTCCGGTGTCCGGCTTCCTAACCCCCCTCCTCCTCCCACAGCAACATCAGCACTGGTCACAGCCCTGACCCTCTTTCTTCTCTCCTCCATCGCCTGCTGCCTCCACCCTTCCACCGCTCCGGCAGGGGCCGCCCGCCTCTCCCACGGGCACCTTGCCGTTCCCATCTCCCTGGCGGCCCCCGTAACGGCCCCGCCTCAACCCCAAACTTACAACGACGATGAATTCACGACAGGCGGCATGGCACCGGCGGGTCGCATCTCTCAGCGGAAACCCATCCGGCCATGCATGCACCCATGCATCCATCCAGTGTTCCCGTCCCGATGGGCCGGCCGCCTTTGCCCCATTTCCCCCCCTCCCCGCACGCGCATTAGTACAGTACAGCATTCACAGTTACGGGAACAGCACCTCAGCAGCTCTCCCACCCACCGCCGTGACACCCGCGCTCCTCGCCCTGTGTAACCGCTGGGCTGCTGGGAGCACACCCACACGGCGCCCGCCCATCCCCCCGACCAGCAGTTGACGTGGACACAACGCGCCCACACAGCTTCTCCCAGCTGCGTTCGCTCGGCCCGGCAACCAGCCAGCCCGCGACAGCCTCGTCACGGCGGGTCCTACCCGTAGCTTACAACATGAAGACACCTGGACAGATAACCCTTGCACGCCCCGTCCCCATTCGGTGGACGGTCGCGCTTCGGTTCACTTGAATGAATTCCGATTGCCACGTCGCGGTACAGCGCCCGCCACACCTCCACCCTGGGTGCGCCTGGGCCATTCCTCGCTTTGGCGACCAGGCGTCCCCACCGAAATGCGAAGCCAGAGGTCCCCAACGCTGTGCCCCTCATTCTGACCAGCCGCGCCACGCAGGCCCACAGCCGCCGCAGCACCAGCATCATCAACTGCTGCGTGTGGCCGCGCACTGCTGCAGCTGTAGCTGGTGCCGCAGCAAACCAGCAGGTGCTGTTGTTGCTGCTTCTGATGGCCGCTACTACTCCCCCTCCTGCCCCGCTGCAAACCAGGGCAGCCGCAGCAACTCCGCGACCGACAGCCTGCGTTCCGGCTCCGCCGCCAACATGCCCGCCAGCACCTCCCTGCACGCCGCGCTGACGCGCGCCTCCAGGGCTGCCTGCACGACGAGCTCCAGAAGCGCGTTGCGGGGCGCCGCCTGCTCGGGAGGAGACTGAGACTGGGACTGGGACCGGGATTGGGACCGGGATTGGGACCGGGATGGGCATGCCGGCCCCTGGGACTGCTGCTGCGGGGTCCCCCATCCGGCACCCCCGAAGCTGATGCTGGTACGGCGGACCGCCGACCCCGCGTCGCTGGTGCGTCCCACGGGCTCGCCCGTCGAGTCGGCGCCGCCGCCGCCGCCGCCGCAGTCTCCGCCGCCAGTACTGCCGCCTCCGCTGTCGCTGCCGCCGCCGCTGCCCCCGCCAGTGCTGCCGCCCCCGCCGCTGCCGCAGCTACTGCCGCCGCCGCCGCTGTTTCTCCGGTGCCCCGGTGTCCCCTGGTCGGCCAGCTTCGGGGCAGTCTCCTGTGGCTGTCCGGGCAGCTGAGAGGCCTGGGACCCGGATTCCGGGCTGACAGACGCTGGTGCGGCGCCGCACGGACGCGGCTGCCTCCCGGGCTCTGCCGGCTTGTCGGCCGGTGGCCAGCAGCGGCTCTCGGCAGCGGCCAGCAGCGCCCGGGTCATGACCTCCAGCTCGTTACGGCCCGGAAAGGGCGGTCGTCCCGTCAGCAGCATGTACAGCAAAACGCCTGCGAGGAGTGCCGTGGCGGGCAGGAGCGGGCAGGGGGGATTGCCGCGGCCCGGCAGACGTCAAACTTCGGAGCCGTCGGGAGGTGGGGTATGCCGGCTAGGTGGGCCGGAGGGTGGGCCTGCCGGGCGGTCAGCGGGGGCAGGACGTAAGGGGGGGCCGTTCGTACGGAACGAAGTCCCAACGTTAACCTCGTCGGTGGATGCCCTCAACCCGCTGGCGGGTCGACAGCCCGAAGGAGAACATCGCAGGCCCCCCCCACATGCACAGCCATCCTTTCGCCCTTAACAACCGCTTCGAGGTGCGACCCGAACCACCCCGCAGACAAGCCTCCCCGCTTCCAGGCTGCCTGCCGCTCCTCAGGAACCCGGGTCCTGCCGCCCCGCGCTTATCGCTCTCCCTGCCCCGCCTGCATGGCTGCCAGTATGCAGCCAGGAAGGTGCTGCACACACACACACAGAGCTCAGTTCTCTTTTACACACACAGAGCTCAGTTCTCTTTTACACACAAAGCGCTCAGTTCTCTTTTACACACACAGAGCTCAGTTCTCTTTTGCACGCACAGAGCGAGGTGCGGGTCGACGAAACTTGAGCACAGCCCACCTGTGGACCACACGTCAGCGGGCCGGCCGTACCCCGCCCCGCTGATCGCCTCCGGCGCCAGGTGGTACGCGCACCCCACGAGCTCCCGCAGCGGCACCTCTTGCCCGCTGCCCGGATCCACCTCGGGCCGCACCGCCAGCGCCAGGCCCCCCAGCTTCACGTGCAGCTGCTGCGGGGGCTGCTGCGGGGGCCGCTGCCGGCGCTGATGCCGCCCAGAGGGAGCAGAGCCGGTTGCGGCTGCTGGTGAGCTGCCGCTGCAGCAGCTGAAACTGCTGGTGCTACTGCCCGAGCAAGAGAGCCGCGGGTTCGCGACCACGCCCGGGCCCGTGGCGTTCCCCTGCCCCGCGGGCGCGGCGGCTGCTGCCGCGGGGGGGGCTTCCGCCGCCGACAGCCACCCGGCGTTGAGCCGGCTGCCCTGCCCGTCCGTGCCGGCAGCAGCTTCGTTACTGCTGCCGCTTCTGCGTCTGCCACCGTCGTCCGCGGTCTTCGGCCCCGCTCCACCCCCGGAGGGGTCCCCGGCAGGTCGGCCACCCTCAAGGAAGGCCGCCGTGGGGGCAGTTCCGGGTTCTGGGGATGGCGCGGCCTCACCGACGCTCAGGACGTCAGCCTCCTCGGGTGCTTCCGAGGAGAAAGGCTCCGTCGCTGTTGGGTTCGGCATCTGCGGGTGTGGGTGCGGTCGGCTGGGGGCGGTACCCCGCCTGGCGGCCGGCGGCAGGCCCGGGCCTGAGAAGCGGGCCTGCGGCGCCGCCGCCGCCGCCGACCCCTCCGCGACCCACACCGTCTCCGTGCTGATGTTGCGGTGCACCCAGCGCCGCTCGTGGAGCACGGAGAGGGCCTGTGGGCGGGTGGGCGAGTGTGCGAGGGCAAGTGGCAGGGCGGACGGGCTGGGTAAGGGCGGTCGCTTGGCCGCACACGATTGCAAGGATGAAGCAGTGCGGGCATGCAGATCATGCAACTCTGCACCCCCGTCTGCCGGTGGCGCCAGAGGTTGAGGTGGAGGTGGAGGACGTCCGCGGGATTGGGGGACGTGCGCGCTGCAGCACCTCGCGCCACCTGGACAGTCCGTCCCTGCCCATTTTCCAGATCAGGCCAGGCCAAGCCAGGCCAGACGATGGCAAAGCGCGGGCTCCGCCGCACACGACACGGCGCAAAAGCCAACCATCCAGCCGCACGGGAGGCCCACGTACGTCTCTAGGACCGCAATCGGCTGTTCGCGGGCGCGTCACAGCCGTGGCCCGGAATGCCCGCTGACCAACACCGTCGACCCAAATCGCACCGTTTCCAAGCTCCGGAACCACGACCATACCGTCCGACCGTACGACCGCGGCATCTCAAGCCAGACACTGTCCTCCAACTTCCAGCAGGGGCCCTCCTGTGCTGCTGGACTCCTTCTTCGACCCCCATGGGCGCCTCGACCCCAGCCAGGCGCGATGCGGCCGACCCGAATACTCCACACATCCCACACCGGGTTCATGGAAACTCTTTTCACGGCCGGTCTCTTTTCACAGTTGCTCCGAATCCCCACCTGCAGCACCTGGCGCATGACCCTACGGCACGAGCCCTCCGGCAGCCGCTGCTGCGCCTGCAGGTACGTGTACAGGTCCACGTAATCGCCGCTGCCGTCGTACACGAGGTGCACGCCGTTGGGCTGCTCGTACACTCTGTGCGGCAGCAGGAGCAGCGGGCAAAGCGGCAGCGCCTCCGCCGCGTCGAGCTCCCGCTGCAGCTGCTGCAGCGCGACGGCGGCACACGCGCTCCGCGATGGCCGAACTGCCGCTGATGCTGGTGCTGGTGGTGGCGCTGGTGGTGCGGGTACTGGTGGAAGCGAGCCCTCCGTGCCGTCCTTACTCCGCCGGGCCATCGCCGACGGAGCGACCGCTGCCGCCGTTGCTGGAGCAGCCGCAGCTGTCCCCGCAGTGGGAGGTGATGTGGGTATGTCCAGGAACTGCACGCGTGGGCCCGGCGCCGGCGCCGCCACTGGTGATGGCCCCGTTGCTAGCCCGTCCGGCGTCCCTGGCCCGTCCGGCTCCGGGAAGGGAAAGTGGCGGTACAGTCGCCGTTGGCCGGACGACCGGGAAATGGAGCGCAGCAGAGGGGGTTGGAGGAGAAGCCACAGGCTGTCCAGGCTGGGGGCCCCTGACGATGCACCGTCTGCACCGTTGCGGCCGCCCAAAGGTTGGGACAACGGCGATTCGCTGAAAGATGCGGGTGTCATGATCTGCTCGCCATCGCGGTAGTCAAGGGAGAAGGCCGCCGAGGCGCCCTGCAGGTGGGCTGGAACGCGCAGCGTGCGCGTGGGGGCGTGCGCGGAGGGGAGTGCCGCTGGCAAGGGATCGTGGGCCCTGTCCTTGTCGTCAAGAGCCGGTGCATAGCACCGCGCGTTCGTGATGCGGGAGAGAGTGTCCTCGAGGAGCGGAACACCCGTCTTCTTGTCGTCATCGATGCTACGACCGAGAGCCGCGTCCCGCGTTGGGTCTGGAAGCTGTCCAGGCAAGAGGGTTTCATCGAGCAGCACCTGTAATTTGTAGGTGTGCTTAGATGCCAACGTGGCTTCGCCATGGACGTCGCTTACTGAGTCGTCCGGGGCTGCCTTGGCTGACGACCGAACAACTTGAATAGTTTGCTCAGGCGATATAGGAAATGAACGCGCTGAAGAGGAGCAACAAAGAAAATGGGTCATTCGAGATGTCGGTCCTACGTCCCATACAACGAAGACCCATCGGAGCCGTTGAGGTAGATAATACGCTGGTATAGCATCTGCACAAAGACAGCTTCTGGCTGCGGTAAGGCCGAAAGTCAGAGTACTTGTTATGCAGGAATAACAGCTTGTTTGATATGCTTGCAAACATACTCGTATGTTCTAAGTTTGTATCCATTCGCTTTACACGGTGCTTCCATGTTGCGACTGTCGAGGTTGTCACATCGTGAAACTGATACCAACCCGTACACCCGAACAAGTTACAGGTTCGGTTGTCCTTGTTAATTGAACAAACATGATATTAGTCTAGCGATTGGATACGCGAAGCACAACAAGCAGTGTCGGCTGCCTTACTCTCCTGGCTCCACTCACACAGCGTTTATGTGCAGACCCGCCAAGTGGGCGTGCGTCGCCACGCCCATACAGCATTTATGGTCTACGTAGCACCTCCTAAAGGCGCACGGGGTGGAAAGGCCGGTGAGCAACTGGGGTATGGGGCTTCTTGTTCGGGTCTCCGTTGAAGCTTCCGGACCACTTTCACACTGGGTCTCTACTGTTTGGTACATAATTATTTATGAATGATGCACAGGTGCCGCGAAAAATGGCAACAAGGGGGCAAATAAAGCGGGCCGCGGCAAGCAGAGCGAACAGGAGGCCAAGGCAGACCTGCTCGCCAAACTTAGTAAGAAATCTGTCTCGGATAGCATTCCATGCAATGATGCTTTGAGGTATGACAATAGGGGTAACTTCCGCCACTGCACGGACCGACCCAGATGATGTATGTATACTTTTGTGTTGAAAACCTGGTTATACATTCGCTTAAGTTCGGAGCCTGGAGTTCTGGCTCGAGCTCCTGCGCTGGACATAGCTAGGGTCCGGCATCTAACTACTGCCGTGGAGCCGTTCCTCTAAAGCACCCCTCCCCATTTCTCATTTGATTTCCAGCGCGAGAGGCTGAAGAGCACACTCGTATCTTGGAGCGAGAGCGGGCTGCCCTCGGTTTGCCGGTGCGTCGGTCGGTTCCAACCGCGTCGCTGCTCGGTTGTGCGTTGACTTTGACGGCCAAAACTTGATCTGCACGATTCTCCCTCGCTGGGCGGCTTCAACTCTAAATGCGAACTCTAAAGCATACCTCCAGGTTGTTAATGCATCGTCACGAGCGCGTTTGCGGCGCCTTTCTTGTTTGTGACTCTGCGCAGAGCCGCGTAGCCCCCAACGACCCGCAGCAGCAGCACCACGGCCAGCAGCCGCCAGCCGCCAACCAGCGCAACCGCCGCGGCGGCAACTACCATGTCTATACAGACCACGGAAACAAGAAGGTCTTCGACCCGCGTCAGATCCCGGGCCTGGGCGGCGGCGATGGCGGCGGCGGCGGCGGCGGGCCACCCGGCGGTCCTCCGCCCGGAGGCGTGGACGCCTTCAACCAGACGTTCCCAGACAGTCCCAACTTCTACCCCGGGCGCGTCTTCGCCATCCCCGGCACCATCCCGCCGGCCCCCAACCAGCCGTCGCAACCCAAACCCGACGGCGGGACCATCGTGGTCGCCCCATGGGGCGGCCCGCCACAGCTGCAGTACACCGGCGGCGCGCTCCTGACCGACGTCCTGGGGCCCGCGCCGCCGCACCCGCACCCTCACCCGCAGCCGCACCCCGGTCAGCAACCTCCGCCGTGGGCTCAACAGGGTCCGGGGCCATCCCCGCGGGCGCGTGGCCAGCAGGCGCCCATGGGCATGGGGATGCCACTAGGGCCGCGGGGCGGGCCCATGGGTCAGCCACCGACCGCGATGGGACAGAATCCACTGTCCCCCGGGCACCGGGGCGCGGGGCCGATGGGCGTGGTGGGCGGCCCACCAGGGCCGCCGCCGCCGCCGCCACCCCAGGCGTTCGGGGCCCCGCCGCCGTCGGGGGCCATGGGCGGTGCGTTCGGCGGTGGGCCGCCCGGGCTCGACCCGGCGGCGGGGGCCGACCCGCGGGTCGCAGCACGCATGGAAGCGGAGGCCCGGAAGGAGGCGTACCGGCGGGAGCTGGAGGAGCAGATCCGCGCGAAGAAGCACGCCAAGGAGGCGGAGCAGCGGCGGCGGCGGGAGGAGGACGCGGCGTGGGAGGCGCGCGCGGCCGCGCCGTTGCCCTGGGACCCAGAGGCGCGTGCGGCGCGGCGGGGCGGCGGCGGTGAACCCGTGCGGGACGACTTTGGCCGGCCCGTGGCGAACCTGCGGCAGCGGGGCGGCGGGCCGGGATCGCCCCACGGCCTGGGGCCCGGGGGCGGGATGTCGCCGGGTATGCCGCCTGCGCCGCCCATGGGACCGGGGATCCTAGGTGGGTACGGCGCGGGGAGGACTAATTGGGGACGAGGGGGAGGGGGGGGAAGCCGGGAGCTGGGCTGGGCCGACGGGGGCCTCTGGCGGGTGCATCTTGAGGGGCTGCAGTGAGGGTTGGGGTGGGGGTGGGGGAACGCGGCTGAGCGGTGGTGGGGTCGGGCGGTAGATGGGGCCGCGCGCGGCCGTTGCGCGGTGTGGGGAACCAACCCGCAGTCCGGAGGGGAGAAGGAAGGGGCGCGGATGTGACAAATGTGTTTGTTAGTGTGTGTTTGTGAGAGAACTGAGCCGCGAGAAACGATGTCCAGCGATGCAGGCGGCGGCGTGTGCAGCACCTGTCAAGCTGGACATCGCTTCTCGGGGCGCTGGTCGCGGTTGCGGATGCTTTGGGGACGTGTGGGCGGCGGCTTGCGATCCATGGCGAGAGCGGCCCCGGGTGCTGGGAGGGAGCAGGTGCAGGAGTCAGGCCTGGGGTCCCGGCACGCGGCCGACCCCGCGGTGATGGCGCCGAGGTGCCGAGCGCGAGGCCGCGGGAGCGACCCGCTGCCGCTCCGGTGCCGCTGATGCCTGGGACGACATCTCGACACTGCACCCTTCCCGCGCCTGTACCGCTGCACCCGCACCCTACTTCACAACCCGCCCCTGCCTGCCGTCGTTGCCGCCCAGGTCCCTTCCCTGGGCCCCACGGCCCCGCGGGTCGGCTGACCGTGGAGGTCCCTGGCGGCGGCGCCGGTGCCTTCCCCGGTGGCGGCGGCGGCGGCATCATCCCGCTGAACAGGCCCGACGGGGGCCTGCCGGGCGGCGGGTCGGGGCTCTTACCTGGACCGGGGGGCCCGCTGGCGCCGCTGCCGCTGGGCATGCTGCCGCCGCCGGGCAGCCCAGGCGGCGGCCCGGGGGGCCCCTTCGATGTGCCGCCGGGGGCGCTGCTGTCCCCCAGCGCCATCCCTCCGGTGAGCCCGGGCAACCGGCGGTTCATGGCGGCCATGAACGACCTGATCGCGGGGCCCAGCGACGAGCAGCGGCGGCAGAAGGAGATGGCGAGACAGCGGCTGCAGATGGACCTGGAGGAGCAGATCCGGGAGAAGAGGGAGCGGCAGGTGGGGGCGCCCGGAGGCCGCACACCACGGTCTGGTCTGGGCGGGGCGGGTCTGGGTGGGGCGGGTCTGGGCGGTCAGGAGCTTGTCCTCCGCGATGTGCACCGCGAGCAGTGGGGGGTCGGTTCAGTGGCCTTGACTGCCCGCGCCTGACACGCACAGCCTGCTGAACCCCGACCGCACCCGACCCGGCCCAACCCGACCCGATCCAATCCGACCCGACCCGACCGGACCGGACCGGACCTGATCGTGTGCCCCGTCCGGGCCCTACAGGAACGCGAGCGCGCCGAGATGGAGCGGCAGCGGCTGAAGGAGGAGGCGGACATGAAGGTGCGGGTGCGGGTGCCTGTGCGTGTTGGTGTCTACTCGTGGCCGCAGCGCCCCGCCCCGCTGCGTGCAGTCTGGGTCAGATGTTGAGAGGCGCTACCACCACGGACACTCCCTCCTCATCGGGGCGCCACCGGCTCCGACCTACCCTGTCCTGCCCGTCCGTCACCTCACCGTAGGGACCCGCCCCTGCCGGGCTGCCGGCTGTGTCTGGTCTGTTTTCCCTGTAAACCCCCTCCCCCCGCAGCACAGTTGATTCTTCTCCGGACCATGGCTCTGGCAGCTGCGCAGTTTGAACATGTCTACCAATTTCCTGTATCGCCCTCCCCCCGCAGGCCTTCCAGGACCATCTGGCGGCGCAGCGACAGGCGGAGCTGCAGCGCATGGGGTCGGTGGGCGCCGGCGGCGGGGCAGCGCAGCCGTCCCCGCAGCAGCCCCCGCAAGTGCTGCGGCGGGAGAGCTCCGTCGGCGGCGGGGATGGCGGGCGGCCGCCGCTGCCGCCGCGGCGGGGCAAGGGGAAGATCATTGACGCGTCGTGGCTGGACGCGCCCAAGGCGCCGCCGCAGCCGGCGGCGGCGCTGCCGCCGCTGTCGCCGCCGCCGCAGGTGCAGCAGCCCGCCCTTCGGCCGCCGCTGTTCCGGCGGGCGAGTGCGGGCATACTGGACGGTGCGTGGGACTGAGGATGGGATGACGGATGAGTCTTGAGCCTGAGCGGCGGCGGATTAGCAAAACACGGCATCAGCATTGTCTTAGTCTGTGCCAGTGATGTGTGGATGTCCGGGTGTGCGTGGGTCATTCTCTGACAGCATTGCGGCGCCCCGGGGAGGTCCCCGTACCCGTACTTGATGGGTACGGCAATGTCTCCGTCGCGTGGCGTGCCATGCCTGCTGACTCGCCGTACCCTTCCGTGTCCACCAACTCGCCGTACCCCCGTAACCCTGCGCTCCCCGCGTTGGCGCCCCCTCCCCCCGTTGGTTGCGTGCCGCCGTACAGATGAGATGGGCGGCGGCGCGCCGTTGTCCCCGGTGGCGCCCGGCGCTGTCGTCATGCCGCGCGGCCCGAGCCACGACGGCGGCGTCGGCGGCCGCGGCGGCGGCGGCGGTGTCACCACGCTGCTCCACGCGCTGCAGGTACGGCCGTGTACGGCTCCACACATGGGCGGTACTTACTGTACTACCCTCGAGGACCCTGCAGGGGTTCCGCGATGCGCGCCCGCGCGGCTGTGTGCTTAGCGAAACCGGCCCAGGGGCATGGAGCGCCGTGGTTCTCCGCACCCAACCGATTCCTAACCACACGAGGCCCGAAAAATCCTACCCACCCAAACCGTCCCTGGCCGTACATCCCCTGGGCTGCCGTACATCACCTGGAGGCGATTACCCTGGCGTTGGTTGGGGCTTGGTGAGCCTTGACCCGGCTGGGACTGACGAGCCCGGCCGCACCCGTCGTACATTTGCCGCTCCCCAAGATTGTGGATACCGCAAAAAAATATGGATGGCGGCAAGATGTTCTTCGAGTATTTTTTTAATGCATAACATGGCCTGTTTGTTTTATAATGATATAAATTATTATAATCTATATACATATATGTATATTACTATTGGGATTTATAACTTAGTTCTGGTTCAGGTCAGTAACACCGTGATTCATTCGCTCCCGGGTGCACCTCAGGAGGAACAGTCCCGCATGCGCGAGGAGGTGGCCCGGCAGGCGGCCGCCATGGAGAAACTGGCCACCGACGCCAGTCGGGCGCTGGCGGACCGCGACGAGGCGTGGAAGGAGCTGCGGCGCGTCAGGGCCGTGCTCTCCGCCGGCCCCGGCGGCGGCCTCGCCACCGCCGCCGCAGCCGCCGCCGACGATGACGACGCCTCCGTCGAGCTTCTGGACCTGGGCACCGTCATCGTGGACACGCACCTGCTGCCCAAGACCGCCAACGCCATCCCCGACCCGCTGCCGAAGCCCGTGGCGTCGGAGGTGCTGCGCCGGGGCCTGACGGACCCAGGGCAGCGGGCCGGAGGTGGTGGAGGAGGAGGCGGGTTGCTCGGGGGGGAGGGCAACGGCAGGCTGCTGTCGCCGCTGGGTCGCGGCGACGGCTTCGGCGGCGGGCTGTACGGCGGAGGGTTTGGGTACGGCGAGCTGGGACAGCTGCAGGTGAGGCGGCGGCAATCGGGGTTGTGTGGAGTGGGCGGGCGGGGGAGGGGGGTTTGGCGGGGAGCCGCCGCGCGCACACGAGTCCGTGGCGGGGCGGCGGCGGCGGCGTACTCTGTGTCGGCACCGTGGTTTCTCAGCTCAGTCGAGGTCCTGGGCACATCGATGACGGGGAGACGGCGTTGCTCCCAGTCAGTGTACAGGGCTGCACGTGTCCTTGGGCTGAGCCCTGCTGTGGAACCCCGCCCGACCCCGACCCAGAATGTGCGTTAAGCAAGGCAAGGAACCCGCCCGATCAACTCGAACCCAAATATGCCCCTCGTGTGAGTGTGTGTATTTGGAAAAAGACCAGCCCCCCGTGTGTGTATGTGTGTTGTGTTACGTATCTGACCGGGCCTGGCACCGGCCAGAGGCTGCTAACCCAGCCCTAACAGAAAGACCGCCGAAGCACTCTCCCCCGGATACGGGGGAGGGGGGGAAGGGGCCTCTGTCTCCTCGCTCTCAAACCAAGGGTGTGCGCCCGATCCCCATTTTACCGAGGACCGGCGACAGCTGTGCCCCCATGAGGGATTGGGCAGCAGCCCATCCTGGGCTGTGTGTGTTTAGAAACGCAACCCGCCCGCTGTGTGTGTGTGTATGTGTGCGCTGAAAGGGAAGACTGAGCCGCCCGTGTCTAAATGTCGTAACTGGTGAGGCAGGCGTGCGTGCGGGCAGCTATGCCGGGGTCCGGTCGCGACGATACTGCGGTGCGGTGCGTCCTTGCTGCCGCAGGCCCCTCCGGCGAACAGAGGCGGCCGCCGCAGCGGCATCCCGCTACCCCCCGGGCTGAGCCCGCCGCGGCGGGCCGGGTCCGGATCCGCCGGCGCCGCGCAGCAGCCGCTCCGGGCGCCGCCGCCGCGCATTCAGTCCGTGTACGGCTACGCGCTGGACTCGTCGCCGCCCAAGAGCCGTTACAACGGCTTCTTCGGAATGGACCCACGGGACGGCGGGTCGCCGGGACACGGCCGCGGTGGCGGCGGCGGCGGCGGGGGGCTGCCGGCGCTGGGCGCGCGCCGGCCGCCGCCGCTGAAGCCGCCCTCCTCCCCGGCAATTCTGCGAGGTGACCACCTGCCGAGCCCCGTGAAGCAAACCAGGGGCGGGCCCCAGCAGCAGCAGCAGCAGGCGGGGGGTGCCCGCGCGCGCAGCGGCCGGCCGGCGGGGCCCGCACGCGGCCGCGCGGCGTCGGCGACGCCGCAGCCGACGCAGCCTCGATCGCCGCCGGAGCTGCCGCCGGTGGCGGGGGCGCCCTCAGTGGCGGCGGCGGCGGCCGGTGCTGGCGGCGGCGGCGGCGCCGGCGGCGGCCTCCGTCAGGTGTCCCGCCGCAGTCTGGACGGGATGCAGAAGCTGATCCGGCGGGGGCATGAGGAGAGGCTCCTGCGGGGCCCTCTGTTGGGTGTGGGCAGCGAGGACGGCAGCGGCAGCACAGGTACGACATTGGAGTACGTGGCGGAGGAGGTGCCGCAGACGGCGCGGTCGGACGTGGAGCGTGGCCGTCGGTCCCGGGAGCCGTCCCTGCCGGGGCACGCCGAGATGATGACTCCGCGTACCGCCGCCGACTGGGCGGCGGGCAGTGGTGCCGCCGCCGCCGGCGCGGCGGCGGCGGCCGGCGAGGCGAAGGGCGCGGGGCGGTCGTTTTTTTCGGACAGTATCGCGTCGTACAAGTCGCTGCTGTCGCACCAGACCGGGCCGTCGATGGCGACCGCGGCGGCGGCGGCGCCGTCGGGCGCGGCGGGTACGGACGCTGTTCCCGCCGCGGGCCCGTCGGCTCCAGCGACCCACGGGCCTGCGAGCGCGCTCGCGACCGGCGCGACCAGCGTCACCAGCAGCGGCGGTGACGGCGGCAGCGCCGCCGCTGGTGTACGGACGGGCAGCGCGGCCAGTGTGGCGGAGTCGTTCTTGTCTGACGTCCCAATGCAGCGCCCCGTGAGGGCGGGCCGACGGATGAACTCGTCGTCGAGAGGTTCACCGTCGGCCGACAGCGCGGCTCCCGCCGCGGCCGCCTCCTCTCCCGCCGTCACCTCCCCAAGCGCATCACCCGCGGACAACACCTGACTGACGCCCCGGGGTGTGATCAACGGCCCCGTCGTTATCAACGGCCCCGGTATAATGAACGAACGGCCCAGATATTCTTTACGAATGAGGAAGCGCGGGGGGGATGTCTGGGGGCGGGTTGATGGATGGGGTGGTGCGTGGATGGGTTTTGGGTGAACCGCAGCGGCCGAACGAGCAGACACCGTATCGCCGGGGAGGAGGGGTCTCCGGACGGGGAGCGCATTGGAAGGGGCGCGCCCGTCGTCGAGCGAGCGGTCGGGGTCGGGGTCGGGGTCGCGGTGGTGTGGACTATAAAGAGGCGGCCGGCCGCGCAACCAAGACCGGCGCGCGGGGGTGTGGTGTCGCGCGGCATGTGTACGGACGCGCCGGATGGCGCCGTCGTGGCTCGGGTGGCCCAGCCGTTTACCCACCGGGTCGGGGCACCGCCGGCACGGGTCGCAGCACACCGCGCGCCGGGTGTGTGTCTCCCCCTGCTTTGGCATACCCGATGCGCGGTATGCCGCCCTTGTGTCTTCTCTTCCGCACTCCCTCCCTCCCGTCCCGTCCTGTCCCGTCCTTGGATGACATATCCGGGGCTTGACGGGCCGAGACCGCGTCGCGCGGTCCGCGTCAGCGGTTTCGGAGATTGGCGCGCGCGCGCGCGCGCCAGGGGAGCCAGGACGGCGGCCGGGCGCGGACGCTGCGGGGGCTGGGCTGGGGTGGGGGTGATGGGTGACCACAACGGATACCGCACCGCATACTATAGACGCCGTGGAGATATACCGGTAGGGCATAATAATTGTACGACACTGTACTAGACTGTACTGCATGCACATCTCTTGACCTGCATGTGAGCGGCTTGGCTTCCCGGGGCCATCGGGGCAACCCTCCCTGGACAACTCACGCACGCACTCAAACACCCCCTCACCCAGCATCTTGGACTCCGCCGCCTCTCTGGTTTTGACGACCTGACAATGACATGTGTATGGATGTGGCATATGTCAGCTCGCTGTTGGGCCCATTACACGTGTGCCTGACGAGAAGTGCAGGGGCTGTTGAGTGCGTGTGTGTGTGTTAAAGAGAACGCGTGCGTGCGTGTGTGTGTGTTTAGAAATGGAACCCGTGCGTGCGTGTGTGTGTGTGTGTGTCCAGGAGCATTTGAACCTGAAGGTATTCTTGTGAGGCATCCGGTGTGATCAGGTCGGGATCCGGGCACTGCCACCAGCACCGGCACCAGCATCCATCCACCCGGACACAGCGAGTGGGCGGCGCGGCGGGACCCGGCCCCCCTGGACCGACCGCGCGCCGGTCCACCTGGAGGCTGTACAGCAGGCGACCTCTCTCGAGCTGCACCCCGCCCCAGCCCCCGCCTTACGGACGACAGCCCTGACCTGCTGACCTCCCCCCAAGTGGGGTGGGGTGCGGCCGCACGGGCGCCGCCCCTTCCACCCCCCCCCCGCGCCGGTCTTTGACACACCGTCCTGGACACGCATCACGACCCGGCACTGGGTGGGTGCTGCCGCCAACCAACCCAACCGCAACCGCAATCAGAACCCAATGCTCTGCACGACCGCCGCACGCCCTTGGGTGTGTGTCTCCTCTCCGGGCACACGTACACACACGTGGGTGTGTGTGCGCGGTCTGTCGGTCTGTCGCGTTCTTCCTACGACGTGATAGATACACCTGTCCGAACAGTAACTGTTGTCCGTGTTGCTTTGTGCGTCTCTTTTATATTGGCCTGGCTTGACCCTTGACGAGCACGCGAAGAAACGCATTGTTGTGTGCGGACGTTGAGAACATCCAAGTACGGTGGATTGAAGTACAGATATGGGCCAGCTGGGCGGTTGGTCGATCCGGGGTACGACATCGGAATTTGTGGGGCCACCGTCCCTCGAGGGAGGTCAGGCTGGGTCAGGATCGCATGCCCTGTCACCGACGCCCGCGGGGGTCCACTGTAACATGATTCATAAACCCGTGATATATATCCGTGCGTTTGGCAAGTAAACCGCCCGACCCAGCCCGTATTCGCTTACTTGAGTGTGTGTTCGACGGCAGGCAGAGCGGGAGTCCGTGAGGTGCGGAGGGCATCGCTCAGCCCGGGCAGGCCCGCAAGTGCGCCACACGACTACCCGTGCACCAGACCGTGAATTGCTGAGCGAGATACGGTACAGCGTCACATGTCGGCAGGGTGTCGGAGTTTAGCACATACCGGTACTGGCGTACGCGTGTGGAGGTTGGGGTGGGCCGGGGGTTTAGAACTAAACAGCCCCGGGGGTGTTCGCTCTTCGCTGCGTGACTCGTGCGGTTCGGACGGGGAGCCGCACGAGGGTGGCCGCCCTGGCTGAACGCGGAATGCTGGAGGAGCAGGCGGGGGAGGGGGAAGGGGGAGGGTAGGAGGATGATGGGAGGCTGCAGGAGTGCAGTCCTCCTCGAGGGGGCTGTGCTGAGGAGGGCGATCCTGGACACGCACCCAGACCGCCGGCCAGCCGACTATCGCCACCGGCGGCCACTGACCTGACGACACCACACACCCGCAATTTCGCGCAACGCACCGCAACGGCACCGCAACGCGCAGGGGGACTCCCAACAGGGACTCTGCGGGCTCCGACAGCTCCTTCCTTTTATCGCTGGGGGCCGCTGACGTGGCACGTTGGAACACCCGACCGGACCGGAGACGCCTCTTGGACCGCCGCCGCCGCCTTGATAAATGCAACGACAAGGCAAAACATTGCGGATGGATGGATGGATGGATGGATAAGCTGTCGTGAATGTGGCGGTAGTGCCGGTCGGATGTTTTGGCGGGTGCGTTCTGCGTTGCAGCCAGTGCTGCCTGCGCCACGAACGGAGCCCCCGGTCGGCGGTCGAGTCTATCGTCCTTGACCGCACAGCCGCGGTATGAAGATGGGTCAGTGCTGTGCCAGTCAGTACATGTGCTCCCGTGGATATTCTTACCAAACCCGGCGGCGTTTGGAAGGGATGGTGTTCTTGGGGTTTTAACTTACACGCGGATCGGAAGCGCCGGGGCCCGAGCGTCGCGGCCTGTCTTCGGGTTGCATAGCAGTAACTATTCAGTACTCATGCCGGTAACAAACAGCCTCCGGTAACAAACTGTCTCATCCACAAACGAGGTATGCCAATGCCGTCAGGCCAGCCAGGGCACCCCAGATGGCTTAGGGAGAGACCTGGCGATGCCGTATCTTCAGGCGTAACATGTCGTTCGCACAATGTCGCGGCGCGGCCGCCTGACGCCACCGAGTTTAGTCGAGAAGGCTGTGAACCCGTACTGTTGCGGGCTGCGTTCCAAGCCAGCGACGCGTCCAGATGACCTCATGCCCTTGCTGGCGCACAAATGTCGTACAGTCCTGACGCTTGTCCAGCAGTGCATACGAAGGCGCCGCAACGGCCCCAGAAAACACACGCACACGCACACACATGCCGTACACACATGTCGTACCGAGACGGCCGCAACCGCTAGGACCAGCTGTTTATCTCTTCGTCACCAGCGCAGATCACCAGCCGCGCTCCCGGCAGTTGGCCATAGTCAGCGTCCCCACACGACACATCAGCACGGCACACCACGGCACACCACGGCACACCACCTTTGGCATATGTGTGCAATGATCCCGTTGGGGTCCGCTGTAACATTCATTCATATTCATTCATATGTGTGCAAACATACATACACACCGACCAATCATACACACCGTCAAATTTGTCGCACATGTCGTACATCCCGTACATGTCGTACAGGCAAACACCGACCGGACATCGAAAGATCACTTGCCCCGTTGCCCGGCCCCGCAGACCGCGCGTGCATAAATATCGTGCTCTTGCAGGTCATATTCAAATAGAATGCTGAAACAGAGACGCATTAGGAGTGAAAAAGGCGCCGCCGCAGAGACGCGCGAGGGGTTTTAATGATAAACGGTAAACGATCGGAGACCGTATGGCACCCCTTCTCTATCTCAATGCTACGGGGCTGCTCCCCAAACCCCCATCCTGCGGTGCGGCTCTTCTGACACGTGGGGCATTAAACACAGAACGCAGCCAGGCAGAGTCCATTTCGGATGGCGGCACACACCCAGGCAATTCCAGGGCACCTCATGCGGCCGCAATCGACGACCTCTCAGCCGCGCTGCCATCATGGCTACATATGACTACATGTACACCGAGCTCTCTTCAGGGCGCAGCCGGGGCTCGCGGCCCGAGCGCACGCGCCCGCGCGCAAAGCATTGCCCCCGGGGCTAGCAAAGCAAATAGGCTTGCTTCCCGGGGGCCAGCAAACAGTGCGAAACGAAATGCTGTCGCCAACGCCAACGCCGCCGCCGCCGCTGCCTGGGCTATTCGCTTAGGACAATGCACCAATAGTGGGCGACCATGCGTTTATGTACACGAACCTTCAGTAACTTATATGTGCAGCAACTTCAGAGAAGCCCCACGTAGCCCCGCCTGAGGCCCCGCTGAGGCCCGAATGAACCCCGCTGGAACGAAGTCCCTTTGACGTCACAAAAACTGCCTGCCGGCTGTGGCTGGTTCCTGGCAGATCCCCAGAGCCGACGTGGAGTCATCCGCAGCCCCTTCTCAAACCAGGGGTGTGCAGGTGTCACCCACCCGCCCATTGGGGCCACTTGGGGCCGGGAAAGGGGTCGGTCGCAGTGGGCAGCATGTTATGAGGTCGCATGACGCGTCGGGCGGGGATCGATGATGAGTGTGCAATGTGCTGACGACGGCAGAGCCAACCGACCTGCCGTACACCCAGCCGCCAAAGCGCGCGGCGTACCCGTGCAGCTGCCGTGCACAGCTCCAGGGTTGCACACCTAGTCGTACGCTGTCGTGTCGTCGTACGTACACCTTTCTACGTAGAGAACGCTAGACGCGTTATACATATTCGTTGTCGTGCACGTTACGGAGCTTCATGCACTTGTTGTAAATACACGGTAATGAGGAGATTCCTCGCAGGGTTCAAATGTTAGCAAAGATCATATGTACTGTACAAGCTGCGAAGGATGCGATTGCCATTTGCGAGGGCGGGATCTGGAAGGCTCATTAGGAAGGCTGAGCCGGCTGGGCAGCATCACCCGCCGTACTCCGCCGTACTACGCCGTGCTCCGCCGTGCTCCGAAAGGCTGTGAGGAGGATGCTGCGCACTAGCGGCCGGTCAGGAATGGGCCCCGCCCCCGCCCCGTCCGGCGGCCTCGACCATCAGTCCGTCAGTCCGTCCATCTGTCCGTCCGTCCATCCGTCCATCACGCAGAGCCGGTTCGATAGACGGGACAACAATTCCTGCCCGTGTTGAATGTGCTCACGAAGCTGCGGAGGACAGATGAGGGCGGAACGGCATCGGAGGGCAGCGCGGTTGTGAGAGGCGACCGTCCAAGTTGTGTGTTTTTATCCAGGAAACTGCCCGACCCAAAACCAAAACCAATGTGTTTGGGGAAGAGACCCGCCCGAACAGTGTGTAAAAAAGCACTGAACCGCCCGAACTGTGTGTGTGTATGTGTGTGTATGTGTGTGTATGTGTGTGTATGTGTGTGTATGTGTGTGTATGTGTGTGTATGTGTGTGTATGTGTGTGTATGTGTGTGTGTGAATGTGTGCATCTACGTCTTGTGTTCGATAGCAGGCAAGGCAGGAGTGCGTGACCCGCGGCCCCAGCGTCCCGTCTCACCACTGGCCTCCAAATCCAAGGCACAGCTCCTGCATGGTGTGGGGCTTCTTGAGCTCCACACACACCTCACCGCCGTTGGCCTGGGCCAAGCTCCAGTTGATGGGCGTTGCTGTGGGCGGGCGGGGATGGGGGCGGCGAGCAGCACGCGGCGGCAGCGCAGTTCCGTTGCGCCAAGCCGTACATATGCGCGCATGCGCAACCCATCAGCCTACGCCGCATCAGTCAACGCCGAGCGGTCTCGAAGAAAAAAAAGGAAAACCACTGGAGAGCCTGCCCGGTGCGTCACGACGGCGCGATTGTTTCGTTCATGCAGTGTGTGGGAAGGCGGCGGCTACGGCTGTCACCGATGACCAACGCACGGGGTTCATTGCATATAACATCACTCATGCAATCGTCCATTCGCACTCAGCGCACATAGTGTTGTCACTGACATAACAGTGCAATCAGCCCGCGCAAACAGACCGCGCAATCAGCCCGCGCGAATAGACCGCGCAATCAGCCCGCGCAAACAGACCGCGCAATCAGCCCGCGCAAACAGACTGCGCAATCAGCCCTAGCGCTAGCTGCATGGACCTGGGCGCGTGACTTACCCTTCAGGGAGTTCAGGCCCGGGGCGCCCCAGCTCGGGCGTAGCCTCACCGGCGAGCCCACCGCCGGGTACAGGTTGAGGCCCTTCACGTACGAGCTGTAGTTCTGGTCTGCAGTACGACAAAATCAAGTGGCGCGGTTCCGTTTTTGCAGTTAAGCAGAGCGAGGCTGGTACGGACGGCTGTCACCATTAACCCGCGGCGACCGCCGCCGCCGCCGTTACAGCATTCTCAAAAATGTCAAGTCGTCCGGGGCTCATAGCCCAGCGACGCAGCGGGGGTGGCCACATGGGCGCAGGGTAGCCGCTGGGCGCCTGAGCCCCCCGGGCAGGGATCGTTGATCGATGCGTGCGTCCCTGTTGCTGCTGTGTCAGTGGTTGTATTGACGCAGCTTTGCAGTCGACCCCTACGAGCCCTAAGTGAATGACAGAGTGTATCGCGTGTGTGTGTTCAATGAGAAACCCAAACCGTGTGTGTGTATTGACATGCGGTGAGGGCCAGTGAACAATGCCCCAACGCGCAGGAACGCCATCCGGCCCCGCCGCCGCGCTGCTCGCCGGTGCAGTGCCGACGTGGGCTCCGGGGTGGCCTGCTGCCGGCCGCCCGCAGCGAGATGCACGTCGTCGGCATGTCGGCAGATGCAGCTAGATGGGCAAAACGTTTGTCGCGGTTAGTTCAGTAGCAACCAGTGATGTGTGTACCGTCACCACACCGAACCAGTGATGTGTGTACCGTCACCACACCGGACCGGACCGCACCGCGCCCCAGTCAGTGCCCTCCCAAGATAGAGCGCGCAGGCCGCTTAGAGAGAGTGGCGCATGCTTTCCCGTGTGCAGTTGGGCCCCGAGTGGGCGAGACGACTCACTGGCATAGAACTCGACCTTGTACAGGCCGTCACCTTTCTTGCCGCAGTTGCTCTGCGGAGACACACGGAGCAGGTAGGCAGGAGCGCGTTAGGTGCGGGCGCCTGACAACGCGATCGCCTCGTGGACCCTCCTGGGCTGCTTCCGAGTGGAGATGATGGGAGGGCAGCTAGCTGGCTTGGACGCCAGGGTGGTTTGCTTCGTGACGGCTACAGCAGGGGCCCCTTTTCTACCCGGGGTTTTACGCTTCCAAGTGGCTGTCCCCAGTGCTCCAACAAGCAGAGTGCGCGAAGCTATGACTTTCCGGCCTGGAACCTGGAGCCAAGTTTGGGCAAGAAGATACCTGTCATCACGACTGCTCTACAGACCCGCCGGGCGGAGCTACCGTATGAGGCATGAGCACTCGCGGCACGGCTGCGTATTGACAATTGGAGGGGCTTTCTGCGCTGTATGTATGTATGTTAGTATGTAACCGTTACAAGGTGGACCCGAGTCCCGACCGGGCGCTGTGTGAGCTGCCTGCCTCGCGGAGATCGTCATGGGGTGTGTTTGCAAGATTCCCTTGGTGACATCGAGTCCTGAGTTCCCGTTTGTGACGATGCTTCCTAGGTCTTTGCCGTGCAGGACACGGAATGAGGTAGGGGAATGAAACACACGTCATGCTTCCTCTGTCCAACTGAGTTACTTTGACGGTTGACGTGAGACTCATTTGACAGAATGCGTCTCGGCGTTCAAGACAGTGGCGAACTGTCGAACATCCTGTCGAGCATTTGGATTCCGCACAGGTTGCGTTTGGATTTGCTCAACACCCCTGGAGCCTGTCGTACGTTCCATGTGCATGCGTAGTTGGCGAGGCGGCTGCGGCCGTCACCAATGACCCTAGCGGGGTCCATCGTACCTTGTGATCCATTCAACAAATCACACGCAAATTATACATTATGCACCGCTCCGGTCACTATCGTTTAACTCCATGCATGCAGCAGGGTACGAACTGCTCAACCACTGTCAGTATCGTTGTGATGATGATTCCCTGCCGTACACCGGCCCGCCCGCCCGCTCACCGGCAACACCAGGTCCGGGGCAATCACGCCGACGGTGAAACAGTACTCGGTGGTGGTGGGCGTTACCGTGCCGATGGAGAATTGCGGGGACAGCACGAATGGCAGCAGGCCCTGCGTGATGTTGCACCTGCATGCACAAATTGGAGCAGTCAGCCAGTCAGCCAGTCAGCCAGCCAGCCAGCCAGGGGGGCATTCGCCAAGGGACGGATGGCACGTATCCGCAGCACTTAGAGCGACGACCTTAGCGGCGACGGGCGGAGAAGCTGACAGGCGACGATTTGGGTCGGTGGACTCCTTACCCCCAACATACCCTAACTGAACCTCCGCTGCCACCATCATGCGCGGTCATCACCTTCCCAACCATTCCCCATGCATTCCTGTAGACAAACCGAACCGCTGCTCACTACGGAAGCTGGTGGTTACCCCTACCGGCCAGCGGCGACGCACCCGGCATGTCCTATACGGCCCCCGGGGCCCCCATTGGAGTCGCTTTCGTTAATCATCGCCTGGTGCACCCTGGAAAGCGCTTGTTGCGCGTCACAGCCATCACCTCCCGCCCCTATCCTTTCCCATACTTCGAGCAGCCATGCATCACCGCCAGCATCAACCCCGCCACCCGCCATCCGCCTCTCCCCCACCATCCGCCCCGCAGCCGGCAGCCGGCAGCTGACACTCACGTGCAGTTGGGGAAGGGGGTTCCGGGTATGAGGCAGCCTACCGACTGGTCCACTGGCATGCAGACGTTATCATTGGTGGTGATCTCCAGGGTGTAGCCCTCCAGCTCGGGACGGCACACGCTGCCGCCCGCAGCGAATTCGATCAGGCTCGGCAGCAGCGCCTGCACCTCGTCCGTCAGGCTCTGGGCGTCGGCGGTGAAGTTGAAGGTGCCACACACCGCGATCACCAGCGGGGTGCACTTGGCGGGGTCGGGCGCGAAGTACGACACCATGGGGAAGCCGCTGCTGACGATCAGCGCGTTGACCTGGGTTGCGATGTACGTCTGGATGCTGGCGCACGTGGCGGCGTCGAAGCGGTACGGCCGTACGTCCGGCGTCGGCGGCAGCAGGTTCACGGCCAGGCAGACCTCGCACCGGGAGAACCCGGGGGCGAAGGGCGGCGGCGCGCGCGAGGGCGGTGTGTTCGGGGTGGTGTGCGACACGGGGCAGCACTTGCACTTGGAGTCGAAGAAGGCGACGGAGCAGGAGCCGACCGGGTAGCCGGGGGCCGGATAGCACAGCTCCTCTAGGGTGTCACAGCCTTGGCCGGCGCGGTTGGTGGAGAGGGCGATGCAGAGCTCGGCGTTGGCGGCGGTGGTGATGTCAAGGCCCAGGAAGGACAGGCGCAGGACGCTGGTGCCGGGCGGGCCGTACACGGACCGGTAGTAGTTGGCGCCCACGGGAGTGGGGCGGCCGTTGATGGTGGCCTTGGCCTCCCCGACTGGCGACACGATGCAGCTGTCGGATACGTTGAACTGCGACCGGACGTCAGCATGGAAAGGACAGGCGCGAAAAGAGCGGAAGGAATCAGGGATCGTCTCCGGGAGGTTGGGCAAGGGAGTGCGGAAGGGTGATCGCGCTGGCGTGCGCTCGACACCGACAGCGGACCGACGTGCCGAGGTGCGACACCAAAGCGCCAACCTCTTGGCGTGGTCTCAAAGGGTATCAACCCCTCTCACTCTCTGGCATAGGTCAAAGCTGAGCTCACAAATCAACGGCTCCTCTGAAAGCCTCTAACCAGACAACAACGCCAGGCCTACACGAACCGAAGGCCTTACAGAAAGGAACGCCAAAAGGTTCCACAAAATAACAGGGAAATACAAATAGCTATCCGCATATTTGCTTACCTCAATTTTATGCAAGTCAACCCCACAGCAGGGTCCCGAACAATTCGCAGGGACCAGGACCGTGAAGCAAAACTTGCCGCCGCCGAGGGACCGCACCACAGGCGCGATTTCATAGGCACCGGAAGATGTATTGCAGTTGCGGTAAGGAAAGTTGGGAATGGCGAGGAGTCCTGCTCGGGCACTCAGTCCGTCGGCGTCCGCCGTGACGAAACCGTAGTCAGGAGGGGCATCCTGAGCCGCGCCCCTCCCGGTCCTGCAAAGTGTCATAGAGGGAGCGAAAAGTCGTGAACATTTTTTCCGACGCAGATTGGGTGACCGCGAACGGGTAGGGATGAAGGCATACTAGGGTCTGCTATTCCGCGAATAGCTCAAGCTTCTTAGCATATCCAAATGTATTTATGTATATAAATTGAAAGCGGACGTCGCCCAGTCGGGCGTCCAGCGGAGCGGGCACAGTAGTCCACACTCACCAGGCGACGACCACTGCAACAAGAAGGTATAATGTCTTACACATTTTCTTAAGACCTGTGTTATAAACATGCCATACGTTTACATTGTATTTTATATGGTAATCCGTCTGTCGTGGTCGGCACGATTACCTCGTAGTACGATGCAGCCTTCGCGGTGGGCGATTCAACGGAATTCCTACCTATTGTCAGCCGGAAGCTGCGTCAGCGCGAATGGCCAAGGAATCGAGCCATTAAAATACATTACTTATGTTCTACGTTATTGATCAAAGTTTGCACCAACTCTCTCTGTCAATGGGTATCTGCGCTCTGCTCTCGATACCCACAGGGTTCCGGCGGAGCGGCACCGACAAGTAGGGTGGACTGGAACTAAACTAACAGAGATGATAGGAATGAAGTCTTGTTTTAATCCGTGCATTGACAGGGAAGACCGGGCTCATGCAGACCGTTGCCTCCGTTTCAGAGCTTCGGTTCAAGTGCCTTTTTCAACCGCAATTGTAAAAGCGCGTCACACGCATTGAATACGACAAACATGTCTGAGGTATTGAAAGACAATACAATTACGATGTACCGGATTTTGAAATAATAAAGCGGGGGTTCAGGCGGGTCCGCACAACGAATTTTGAGGGACAGAGGCACCCGGAGGCACTGAATAAAAGATTGTATGATAATGGATTATTCCAAGTGGCTTCGGTAGGTTTTTATGCCCAGAATCCTCTTCTGTTCAATGGGCCGGGTTTCCTAGCGAAGATTCGAGAGACGCGCTTCGCTGGGTTATGTCCGGTCAGCCGCCATTGAAATACCTACGAAAAGATTCCATGACCAATGTAAAAGCTTCCCTGCTGCTCTTCAGGTGCAAGGTGCCATGCGCTACGTTAGGAGGGAAGTGTTCCGGAGTCGACTCCGTCGACTGCCATGCGAAACGGTGTCGGGAGGTGTCGGGAGGTATCGGGGTGGATCGTTCTCCGCCCGCCGTTTGTAAAACATACAGCTGTCGAGGCCCACCCTGAATATCGGTGATAAAGAAAATATTGGCTTGCAGAACTCTTTTGATCGGAGCATTTCAACAGGTCCGCTCGAGGAAAGCGCTTGGCCCGTGCGAACGGTAAACGGACAAAATCGGTGCAGTAAGAACTCACAAAAATTGGAAGATCCCGATCCCCGCGGTCGGAACCGCTGTGGCCCCCCCCTGCGCCGGACCTTGCCTCCGGGTATGTTGGTGCAGCTGAAGGGCAGCGCACCGCAGACTGAGGTCGCCCGGCAACACCGTGCGCGACGGGTGCGCAGTTGGCCAGCTGCGCATAGCTGTTAGCCCCCCGAGCCAGCTGTTAGCCGCACGAGCCGCTCTCGCTTTGCCGTTGAAGGCACTCCAAAGTGCCAGAAGCCGACCGGCGGGGCTGCACACTAGGCGGCCAAGCGCTCAGCGCATGCCTGCCGCAGCATGCGCTGGGCTGTGGACGCTGGAGTGAGTGGTGGAGCCTGAGGGAGTGGCGGAAGAAGGAAGCCAGTGGATAAAACTAGAACGAACTTGATTTCAAGGTGGGGTCGTCTCTAGCGTTCATGACCCTGATACTCACGCCAGGCTTAGCCGGCTGCACTGAATGAGTCATGAATGAATCACGCTGCATTGGACCCCGCGGGTCATGTGGGAGAGCGAGACAGCCAGAGCCAATCCCACCACAACCTGCGAAGGGAAACCCGCTCAACACCAAGGCGCACCGGACAAACGGACAAGCACCACACGCGCTCGTGGGACAAGTAGGGGGTGTGGGGGTCGGCTTCCTCGGAGCCGAATAAAGGGCGGGGCCCCCAACGATCCGTACAGATCGGTTGCGTCATCCATGTGTAGCACATGTGCACTTCCACCCAGGGGCCGCTCTACTGGTGTACGAAACCCCGGCCACGGGGCCCAGTCGTTGAATTACAAGGTCGACAATGCGAAGGACAAAGCCCACGCTGGGGGACGTCCCTCTCTCCCTCCCTCTCACGCGGCGGCCCCTCCTTCCCCCTCCCATGCGCCGCGCTGCGCCGCGCCGCGCTGCACTGCACTGCGCCTGCAGGTGCCACAGTCTGCAACGGATGGACTTGGTGCGCAGTGGCGCACCCTCCCCTCACCGGTTTGATTTAGGAAGTCGGCTGCTGGGCCACCGCCTGTGACACCGAGGCCAACCGCCTCTCAACATCGGACAAGTGGCCGTTACCTCGAGCGGTCGCGGTGCGGTGGTGGCTCGGCGCAATGCGCGCCCGGGCGGGGCCGTTGGTTGCACACCCGGGCTGTTTGCTGCAGCCCTTTTTGAACGCGCTTGCCAGATGCCAGTCTATTCGGGGGCTGTGGGGCGTCGCCTCGTCAGGTGCGACATACCATAGGTGCCATATGTCCCATGTCAAACGGTTTCGCACCTGTAGCTGTACCGCATTTGTCGTGAGATACGTACATGAATGGATGGATGGGTTCGTAGGGCTGGATCGGTGAATTGACTTGACGGACGCGGTACATCAGACCGCAAGAAAACACGTAAGAGGGGGGGCAGCTGCACCCATGCCCATGCCCGAGCTCGCCCCGGTTATCCCCTCCCTGGAGGTGAATTAATCCCCTTCTTGCAGTCACAGCCCTCAATCGACCCGTTACAGCATCGGCCCTGCTCTCCGAAGCGATGGTCTGACGGACATCACAGCGCCGCGCTCACCGCAGCGCCTGGCCGCGCTCGGCTGGAGACCCGGGCACAAGCTGGGACAGCACGGCTGGCCACCCGCTGCACGGTCAAGGAGTACAGCAAAGTCAACATCACCCCGTCAACACCAACATCAATGTCGTCTCCACAAGCGGGGGAAGGGAGCCCCCATGTGGTTTGGCGACCGAGGCAGTACGCTGTCGGGTACGGTACCCGGTATTACTCCCCCGGGGACCCCGGGGTGGTATGTGCGGGCGGGCGCACGCGCTGGTCGCCGGCACCCTTGGCAGGATACGGTCTGCCGTCACCGGGTCACCCTTGTCGCCTTGTCGAGCTATGTAAATTATCAATCATGGAACATCACCGAGCCGCCGTACATGCAGTACGTGCCTACAGTTCGGTCCCGTGTGTTCGGTCTAAGAGGCGGCAGGGGCCATCCCCGTCAACTAGTGAGTGATTTGCTATGCTAGTGAATGCGTCGTCCTCTCGGACGCGGGCGGCCCATCCCACGTGGACAAATAATCAATCGTCAAGTTATACTATCATGGGCATGTGGAATGTGGGTTGTCAATGCCCGACCCTAAAGACCACCTATATACCGGCGGTTAATGGCGGCAGCAATCGGCGCGCCGATCAGGAACCAATTACCGCCCGTACATACGGGCTGGTGCGCGTGTAACAAGCTGCATCCCCCCCAAATAACATGTACGAATCAAGGCTATGTTGCGCATTAAGCTTCTACTGATGACGCGGCTCATGGTTTGGCCCCCAGCGCGGTGCGATAGATGGGGCAGCAGTCCTTGTTGGCGTTGAAGGTGCTCGTGTAGCTGCAGGGGGGCCAGGGGGACGGGTGGGGCAGCAGGGGGACCGCGGACACCGTCAGTAATGTACAGCACTGGGCCGGGAGCGAGATTGTGAAAGTATTCGTTGAGGTCGGTTGGACAGGAGACGGGTTGTGCCTCGCGACAACGGCATGCCCGCCACGGGGCTGCCCCGGCTCTTGGCCCCCCTGTTGCCACTCTCACCACTGGCCTCCGAAGCCCAGGCACAAGTCCTCCATGGTCTTGCCCTTCCTGACCTCCACACATACCAGCCCGCCGTTGGCTTGCGCGGTGTTCCAGTTGAGGGGCGTGGCTGGCGGGTCGAGGGAAGGGAGGCGGACACAGACATCGGGAGGTGAGGGCCACAGCATCACAGCGGAAAGCATGGCATTGGCATGCGCCGAGCACAATGTCATAAGAGCGCGTAAAGTGCATGAGGGCACTGATTCGTTGTGTGACTCATAAGAGCGCGTAAAGAGCATGAGAGCACTGACTTGGTGCCCCCACAAGGGCCCCGCAGGGCCCCTGGCTTCCCTGTTCCTTCGCGACCTCCCCCTCGCCACCTCCCTCACCCTTGAGCGCGTAGCTGCCCGGGGCGCCCCAGCTGGGCGACAGCTTGGCGGCTGGGCCCACTGCCGGGTACAGGTTGAAGCCCCGGATCCAGGACGTCAGGTTTTGGTCTGCAGCGGGACAGCAGATGCGGCATCAACAGCAGCGTCAGGAAAGTGCGTGAAGCCCCACTGGGCATGTTCCTCACGCCCAGTGACGGGAGGGATGACACCGGATCTGGCAGCAGCCACAGCGTGGCGGCTCCTCAGCTGCGGGAAATGTGTCCTTAGCTGCGGCCCTCAACGGCTCAGGCGATCGGTGTGTCTGTCTGGCCCCTGTGAAGCCTCCCTGAACCGAACCCCTCTCATTCCCTCCCTCTCTCCCTCCCTCCCTGGACAGTGGGTACGGTACTCACTGGCAAACCACTCGATCTTGGTCAGCTTGTCACCTCCCGCGCCGCACGTGCTCTGGGGTGGCAGGTGTGATGGCATGGGGGGGGGGGAGATTCCGGTTTCAGCACAGGGTGGGACAGGAGGAGGTGGGGCACACCATGACACCAAACATAAGATTCGGCGGTCGTGCCTCGATGGTTGTGTTGTTGTGTCAGCAACGTTGCCCCAACGGTTGGAGGCATCATGGGCCCTGGTCCCCGGGGGCCCCCCGGCTCTGCCCCGCACTCACCGGCACGAGCTGATCCCGCGGCAGAGTGTTGACGGCGAAGCAGTACTCGGTGCTGATGTTGGTGACCTTGCCCGTGGTGTAGCGGGGGACACCGTGAACGGCAGGATGCCCTGGGTGGTGTTGCAGGTGCAGTTGGGGAAGGGCGTGGTGGGCAGGAAGCAGCCCACCGATTGCTCCGCCGGCAGGCACACGTTGTCGCTGGTGGTGACCTGCACCGTGTAGCCCTCCAGCTCGGGACGGCACACGCTGCCGCCGGCGCTGACCGCCAGCCAGCCCGGCAGCAGCGCCTGCACTTCGTCCGTCAAGCTCTGGGCATCGCTGGTGCGGTTGAAGGTGCCGCACACGCCCACCACCACATCTGTGCACTTGGCGGGGTCGGGCTTGAAGTAGGAGTTCATGGGGATGCCCTGGCTGATGATGAGGGCGTTCATGGAGGCGGAGATGTTCTGCTGGATGGCTGCGCAGGCCGCGGCGTCGTACCGGTACGGACGGACGTCAGGGGAAGGGGGAAGCAGCTTGGAGGCGATGCAGACCTCGCACTTGGGGACGGCTGGAACGAGCGGCGGCGGGCTGGGCGGGGGCGACGGCGGCGGCGGCGGCGGGGGCGGCGGCGGCGGCGGCGGGGGCGACGGCGGCGGTGGGGGCGGGGGCGACGGCGGCGGGGGCGATGGTGACGGCGGCGGCGGTGCCGGGACGAAGGTCTGCGACACCGGGCAGCACTTGCAGGGCGTGTCGAAGAAGGCCGCTACACACGTTCCTGGCGGAGTGCCCGGCGGCGACACGCACATCTTCTCCAGGGTGCCGCAGCCCTTGCCGTTCCGGTTGGTCTTGAGCGACAGGCACAGCGCGGCGTCGCGGGCGGTGGGGATGTCCAGGTCCAGGAAGGACAGGCGCAGGACGGCGGTGCCGACGGGGCCTAGGGCGGGCCGGTAGTAGTTGGCGCCCACCGGCGTCGGCAGGCCGTTGATGGTGGCCTTGACCTCCCCGACCGGCGACACGATGCAGCTGTCGGACACGTTGAACTGCGACCGGACCGGGGACGGGACGGGACGGGACGGGTCATTTCACGACGGGCGGGAGCAAAGCAAAGGGGGGCATGAGACGGGATGGGAAGGTCGGAGGCGGTTGCCCATGCAAGGTAGCCAATTCCTAAACGGTGGTCTGTGGGGAGGTTTGCGGCTTAGACTCTGTCTTATTTGACACAAGAGGGGTCTACGGCAGCGGCGATGTCGCCAACGGCGCCCGAGGTGTAGATTGTTAACCAGCCCATTTCAAAGCTCCATCTCCATGCTCCAGGTGTCAAGGCAGTGTTGGGTTACACGGTGAGCGTAGCGCACCTCGATCTTCTTCAGGTCAGCCGAGCAGCAGGGGCCGCTGCAGCCCGCGTCCGCGACCTTGATGGTGAAGCAGTAGGTGCCCACTTTGGGCGAGGTGACTTGAGGAGCCAGCCAGTAGGCGCCGGGCGAGGTGTCGCAGTTGCGGTAGGGGAAGGTGGTGATGGAGCCGGCGAGATCCGCGAGCTCCGTGTACTCGTACCCGTCGTACTCGCCAGGCTGGGCGGTCGTACCGGCCGCCCTGGAGCAGGGAGGGACAAGACAGCGACAGGGGCGAGAGAGGTGTAGGGAGCGTCAGGCATCACTGAGTCGGCACAGACCGAGTTGAGTGGAGACGAGTATAGTTACTACTTTTGTTCACATCGAAATGACGCGACAAGCCGTGAAACATCTGTGAAACGTAGTAAGCGACATGCAGGGACCAGCTAGGTAGGTAGGTAGGTGCTATACCATACATTTATGTATACAATATACTAGCGGCATTTGCGTCACGATGCCCACAACTTTGGCAAGGTATGTCTTACCAGGTAAGTGCCAAAGCGGCTAGCAACATTAATGTTGTTCGCGTCATGACACAACTTTGGAAAGTGAAGATTATGAGCTTAATTTGTATAGTGTATTAAACGCGGACTTGGATGATTGCATACGCATACCCAGAGCTTTATTTATGGCTGCAGAAAGTACGGTACGGCAAGTGGTGGGCGCAACCCGTTCGCTTCCTTTCGCTGCGCAAGCGCATCTATCAGGAATGTTTCAGCCTGTTGAGATGGCCCAAAGCTCAAAAGGTGGTATGTTGTAATATTATCAGTGCGCCACAGGTTCAAATCGGTTCAAAAAGACTGTCCAGGAAAAAGTCTCATACTCCCACAGTATGGCTATGATGGAGTAAAAATGTGATCAAAATAATCATGTAATCGATTATGTATGTTATTTTTGCGCAAATTGCCCGATCAAGGCCGCAGCTGTAGCCCACCCTGCATTCACGCGGCCGGCAGCTTCACCCTCCGCATAGTGGCACAAAAACCGCCCACAAACCCAATCCGACAGCCGCAACAGTATTTCACTTATGAGCGCGCCCGAGAGATCGCCCGTCCCATAGAATGTTCTATCCACCCCGGCGTGCCTGCATGTTGCGCTTGTCCATCTGCACGTGCATGCCTTCCTTCGCAATAAATCGCCAACGGGCCTATTCGGGCCGCCAAAGGGCTCCTCTGATAGCCAACGCGAAGGGTCCACGAAAGACGGTCACCAAGTGCACGCCGGCGGCCCAAAGCAGCGTGGCGCCGAGGGCCCAGCCACAGCACACAGACACCCAGGAAAGGGGCTGCACGCCTGGTTGGGACCCGGTCCTTGGGGGTCGCGTGGGTCGCAGGGCGGCGTCATGGGGAACAAAATGACTTGTCTAAGGGGGGAGGGTGCCCCTGGGGATGGTGCAACCCGCCTAGCGGAAACGGGGTGCATGGACAGGAGAAATTTCTGCCCGGGCGTTCATCTCAATTTTACTCTGTTGTTGGTTGGGGCATAGTCCGGGTAGCCCAGGAACGGAACTGCGCCACCGGAGTTGGCGGTATCAGGGCGTGCGGGGCGGTGCGTGACGTACAACGTACGTAGCATTTTCTTATTAAGGATTTTCTTACAGCGGACCCCGCGGGTCATCGGTGACAGCCATCGGCGACAGCCGAAGCTTCCTCGCCATACACTGCATAAACGACGCATTTGCTGTACGGCAGGCCACAGGCAGGTCTCTGGGCTGGTACTGACGCGGGGGCCGTCGCGTGTGGCGCTGAGCATGCAGCTCAGTGCGACGCTTGGGAGCAGCGTTTATGGCATCGGCCAGCTCTATATGTTATGCCGGGTTACTCCGAGCACGTGGGCAAGATGGTGACTCACGTGAAGCTGCTGTGTCGTACCGCCCGACTGGGGTACATTAAGAAAAGACTGCGGGTATAAAACGGAAGAACAATCCAAACCCAGAAGGAAACCCGGACACACCCAGAAATACTGGCGGGATAAAATGAAAACAGGAAGGAAACCCAGAAACGAGTGGGGGCACACCCAGAGATTCTCAGAATGCTTACATGGCGAGGTACCTGCACGGCAGTGGAAGAACAGAGAGTGCGCTAGGGCGCGTGGCGGCTCGGCCGCGCTGCCGCCGAGTACAACGGCAAGCACTGGGGGCATGTACCCCCCCCCCCCATTGTGAGTGCGACCCTGTAGAAGCTCGAAACTATGGCACGGGCTGAAGAACACAGGTCGTGTTCGTTGAAGTATCGACTTTCGGGTAGGTTCCGCCACCTTCGGTCACTCGACTGCAGCGGGCCCGCCTGGGTACACGAAACCTGCAGACAGGAGGAAATCTGGTGAGTGTGGGCAACCTCTGAAGTTGTTCTTGAAAGCAGGGCGACTCCAGGGAGGACTCAGAAATCGTGGGCGCAGTACAACGCGAAGCGCTCGCTGGGGATCCCCGGCGCACGTCGCAAGTTTGTCATGTGCAGGCGACAGCACGGCACATCCCTGGCAGGCTCGCCATGATGGTGTCGTACTGTGCCACAAAGGTATGCCGCGGATGGGGATCTCGGATATCTTCCGCTTGGTATGAATTCCTCCGCACGTAAGGGCTCCAGCTGCTGGGCGATGAGCTGTACCTCGCTGACTGCAGGCGAGGCGTCACCCGTCGTCGGTTGATGGTGTCACGAAATGGCCGCGTGCTTAAGGGCGTACGACAGCCCGACCTGGCATCCGTACGCAGATGGCGTTCCTCTTGCCTGATTAGGCCGATCAGTACCGCAGGACATGGCTTAACACCGTCCTCAACGTAATGAAGCCGCCGTCTCCCTTGTCTCCCTTGTCTCCCTTGTCTCCCTTGTCTCCCTTGTCTCCCTTGTCTCCCTTGTCTCCCTTGTCTCCCTTGTCTCCCTTGTCTCCCTTGTCTCCCTTGTCTCCCTTGTCTCCCTTGTCTCCCTTGTCTCCCTTGTCTCCCTTGTCTCCCTTGTCTCCCTTGTCTCCCTTGTCTCCCTTGTCTCCCTTGTCTCCCTTGTCTCCCTTGTCTCCCTTGTCTCCCTTGTCTCCCTTGTCTCCCTTGTCTCCCTTGTCTCCCTTGTCTCCCTTGTCTCCTTCATTGTATCGCCCGGTCGGAACTACGGGTCTACCTTTACTATCAATGATGATGTTACAGTGGACCCCGCGGGTCACAGCCGCAGCCTCCTCGCTCAACACACAACTGCAAAAACGAAACTTGCGCCACGGTTAGCTCAGCCCTTTCGGGAGCAACATACCGCTGCTGGTTCCCTCGGCGTTTCGTGCATCGTGCTCCCTCCCTTGCCAGCCACCTTGTAATGGTTGAGCTCGAGGACACGCGTGCTGCAAGACGGCACCCGGCGAGCCGGGTCGGGCCTGGATCAGCCGCATCAACCGCACGAGGGGTAAAGGCATAAGGCCCCGCCTGCCGCCCCTGGACCCGAAAGGACCTGCTGGCCAGGCCCCCGAGGCGTTTCAGCCAGTTTGCAAAGTAAGGGCGCCTAACCGAGAGGTCCGTGCGTTTAGACAGCCAGCGTCTGGCCCGTAGCGGGGGACGGAGGGAGCGACTCATCCTGCTTGGGGTTGCTCGTAGGCGCCCCAAGGGTACGGAGGGACACGGTAAGCGGTGTTTGGTGTGACCTGGGGAGCCGAGGGTGGAACCACGGGACGCTACGGGCGGCGGCAGTAGCTATTTGCACGCCTTTGGCAACTGCGCGCACGCACCGGGTGGTACGCTCCCCACTTATTTTTATGTAATTGTTCTCTTGGTCGGAAATATGTTCTGATAACGGCATTTGTGTGCGATAAACAATTTGTCGGGCGACAGCCAGTGAACTCGTCGCGGCACGCGGCCTGGTTCCTAGCAAACCGCAGACTGACGACATGCTTTTATAAATATGGAATATATAAATACGAATTTTTTGGTCTTGCATGAGGCTCTGCTCCGGAAGCTGCAACATTCCTGATAGCCGCGCTCCCGAAGTGAACGGGTTTCGCCCACCACACGAGCATGCATTCGTCGTACTTGTATCCAGCATATACAAAGTCCGCGGAACGCACACATGTTATCACACAAATTCATATTTGATTTCATAAGAGCAAGCAGTTTTACTTTCAGCTTTTAAATTTATTACATGGCGCGAACAATATTGTTACTCTTCGCCGCGTTGGCACTTACCTGGTAAGACATACCTGCACCAAATTGTTACTTGTGATGCCGCAAGTAATACGCGAACATAACTGCGAATGACTTGATCATCCCCAACCTACCTACCCACCCGACTGGTGCTTTGGACCGCCTGCAAGTCATTTACTACGTTTCATGGCTAGGCATAGCGGGCATAGCGTGCCGCGCATTGTCGATGCAGGGCAACACAATTGCAAGTCCTCTCACCTGGACTCGCCGCGGTCTGAGACCCGCGTCTGTGGGGTCGTACACTTAACGCGCACCTCAATAATTCTCTCCTGGCTGTCTTGTCCCTCCCTGCTCCAGGGCGGCCGGTACGACCGCCCAGCCTGGCGAGTACGACGGGTACGAGTACACGGAGCTCGCGGATCTCGCCGGCTCCATCACCACCTTCCCCTACCGCAACTGCGACACCTCGCCCGGCGCCTACTGGCTGGCTCCTCAAGTCACCTCGCCCAAAGTGGGCACCTACTGCTTCACCATCAAGGTCGCGGACGCGGGCTGCAGCGGCCCCTGCTGCTCGGCTGACCTGAAGAAGATCGAGGTGCGCTACGCTCACCGTGTAACCCAACACTGCCTTGACACCTGGAGCATGGAGATGGAGCTTTGAAATGGGCTGGTTAACAATCTACACCTCGGGCGCCGTTGGCGACAGCGCCGCTGCCGTAGACCCCTCTTGTGTCAAATAAGACAGAGCCTATGCCGCAAACCTCCCCACAGACCACCGTTTAGGAATTGGCTACATTGCATGGGCAACCGCCTCCGACCTTCCCATCCCGTCTCATGCCCCCCTTTGCTTTGCTCCCGCCCGTCGTGAAATGACCCGTCCCGTCCCGTCCCGTCCCCGGTCCGGTCGCAGTTCAACGTGTCCGACAGCTGCATCGTGTCGCCGGTCGGGGAGGTCAAGGCCACCATCAACGGCCTGCCGACGCCGGTGGGCGCCAACTACTACCGGCCCGCCCTAGGCCCCGTCGGCACCGCCGTCCTGCGCCTGTCCTTCCTGGACCTGGACATCCCTACCGCCCGCGACGCCGCGCTGTGCCTGTCGCTCAAGACCAACCGGAACGGCAAGGGCTGCGGCACCCTGGAGAAGATGTGCGTGTCGCCGCCGGGCACTCCGCCAGGAACGTGTGTAGCGGCCTTCTTCGACACGCCCTGCAAGTGCTGCCCGGTGTCGCAGACCTTCGTCCCGGCACCGCCGCCGCCGTCACCATCGCCCCCGCCGCCGTCGCCCCCGCCCCCGCCGCCGCCGTCGCCCCCGCCGCCGCCGCCGCCGCCCGCCGCCGCCGCCGCCGTCGCCCCCGCCCAGCCCGCCGCCGCTCGTTCCAGCCGTCCCCAAGTGCGAGGTCTGCATCGCCTCCAAGCTGCTTCCCCCTTCCCCTGACGTCCGTCCGTACCGGTACGACGCCGCGGCCTGCGCAGCCATCCAGCAGAACATCTCCGCCTCCATGAACGCCCTCATCATCAGCCAGGGCATCCCCATGAACTCCTACTTCAAGCCCGACCCCGCCAAGTGCACAGATGTGGTGGTGGGCGTGTGCGGCACCTTCAACCGCACCATCGACGCACAGAGCCTGACGGACGAAGTGCAGGCGCTGCTGCCGGGCTGGCTGGCGGTCAGCGCCGGCGGCAGCGTGTGCCGTCCCGAGCTGGAGGGCTACACGGTGCAGGTCACCACCAGCGACAACGTGTGCCTGCCGGCGGAGCAATCGGTGGGCTGCTTCCTGCCCACCACGCCCTTCCCCAACTGCACCTGCAACACCACCCAGGGCATCCTGCCGTTCACGGTGTCCCCCCGCTACACCACGGGCAAGGTCACCAACATCAGCACCGAGTACTGCTTCGCCGTCAACACTCTGCCGCGGGATCAGCTCGTGCCGGTGAGTGCGGGGCAGAGCCGGGGGGCCCCGGGGACCAGGGCCCATGATGCCTCCAACCGTTGGGGCAACGTTGCTGACACAACAACACAACCATCGAGGCACGACCGCCGAATCTTATGTTTGGTGTCATGGTGTGCCCCACCTCCTCCTGTCCCGCCCTGTGCTGAAACCGGAATCTCCCCCCCCCATGCCATCACACCTGCCACCCCCAGAGCACGTGCGGCGCGGGAGGTGACAAGCTGACCAAGATCGAGTGGTTTGCCAGTGAGTACCGTACCCACTGTCCAGGGAGGGAGGGAGAGGGGTTAGGTTCAGGGAGGCTTCACAGGGGCCAGACAGACACAGAGATCGCCTGAGCCGATGAGGGCCGCAGCTAAGGACACGTTTCCCGCAGCTGAGGAGCTGCCACGCTGTGGCTGCTGCCAGATCCGGTGTCATCCCTCCCGTCACTGGGCGTGAGGAACATGCCCAGTGGGGCTTCACGCACTTTCCTGACGCTGCTGTTGATGCCGCATCTGCTGTCCCGCTGCAGACCAAAACCTGACGTCCTGGATCCGGGGCTTCAACCTGTACCCGGCAGTGGGCCCAGCCGCCAAGCTGTCGCCCAGCTGGGGCGCCCCGGGCAGCTACGCGCTCAAGGGTGAGGGAGGTGGCGAGGGGGAGGTCGCGAAGGGAACAGGGAAGCCAGGGGGCCTGCGGGGCCCCTGTGGGGGCACCAAGTCAGTGCTCTCATGCTCTTTACGCGCTCTTATGAGTCACACAACGAGTCAGTGCCCTCATGCACTTTACGCGCTCTTATGACATTGTGCTCGGCGCATGCCAATGCCATGCTTTCCGCTGTGATGCTGTGGCCCTCACCTCCCGATGTCTGTGTCCGCCTCCCTTCCCTCGACCCGCCAGCCACGCCCCTCAACTGGAACACCGCGCAAGCCAACGGCGGGCTGGTATGTGTGGAGGTCAGGAAGGGCAAGACCATGGAGGACTTGTGCCTGGGCTTCGGAGGCCAGTGGTGAGTGATGGCAACAGGGGTGGGGGCCAAGAGCCGGGGCAGCCCCATGGCGGGCATGCCGTTGTCGCTAAGGCACAACCCGTCCCCTGTCCAACCGACCTCAGCGAATACTTTCACAATCTCGCTCCCGGCCCAGTGCTGGACTTACTGACGGTGTCCGCGGCCCCCCTGCTGCCCCACCCGTCCCCCTGGCCCCCCTGCAGCTACACGAGCACCTTCAACGCCAACAAGGACTGCTGCCCCATCTATCGCACCGCGCTGGGGGCCAAACCATGAGCCGCGTCATCAGTAGAAGCTTAATGCACAACATAGCCTTAATTCGTACATGCGATTAGGGGTGCTGTAGCTTATTACACGCGCACCAGCCCGTATGTAGGGGCGGTAATTGATTCCTGATCGGCGCGCCGATTACTGCCGCCCTTAACCGCCGGTATTAGGTGGCGTTAGGGTCGGGCATTGACAACACACATTCCACATGCCCATGCAGCTTAACTTGACGATTGATTGTTTGTTCATTTGATATGGGCGTCCGAGAGGACGACTCTTTCATTAGCAATGACTAGTTGACGGGGATGGCCCCTGCCGCCTCTTAGACCGAACACACGGGACCGAACCGTTGGCACGTACTGCATGTACGGCGGCTCGGTGGTCGTTGTAGCAGTGATGGTTACATAACCTACTAGGAGGGCAAGGCTTCCAGTATTGGTAAGCAGATGCTCGAAAGGGGCTGTCACGGGGGACATGGCCTGATGGTGCACGGAGACCGCCTGCGAGCATGGCCGGGAGGGTTGTTCAGTGGTGGGATAGACGGTGTATATCGGTTGGGCTGCTTCCGCATGCTTAAACGTAATGCAGTTGTCATCCAGCTTTCCGAGTCATCGTAGCTGGGCTAGGCTTCGCTTGGTTATGCGATGCACTGCGCTGCTGGGCGACTCTGAACCATCCAGGCCTGCGCGTCGACATTGGATTGATTCGGCTGAAAATTTAGCTTGGTGTTGTTAAGCTTTCTAGGACTGCGGTCCACGGTTAGACTCGATTTGGGGTACAGCTTTGTCGCCCCTCGTGAAACATATGTACACGAGGGCCGTACATGAGCGGTGGTGTGTGGTCGAATGACAAGCGGCTCGTCGCTGTAATGAAGATTGCCTCGAGCAACAATCCTCGGCGTTTTCTCAGCTGGCTCAATGAACATCAAACGCTTTTGATCTTCCCGCAGCCATTTCGCTGCATGCCAGCGGTACGCCACATACAGCGACGTGGAAACTACCCGTAGCGCAAGTCTGCAGCCCTTGGGAATCCTTGACGACACTATCTTTTGTTTGTCGTTATCTGTCCAAAGGAGCTTGACACCGAACAGTATCTGGACGGATGTTGTCCGAACAGTCCCAGTAGTGTTGTACTGCATCCACAGCGGTTGCTTCTCCTGTGCCTTCAGTATAACACAATAGACATCGCAGCTAGCTGTTTCTGGTCGGCATGCGCACAGGGGCCATCGGCATCAGGACATCAGATGCCACGAATGGTGTATGTGGATGCAGCGTAGTCATGCAGCGCACCAGCGAGACAGCTCACACACGATCAGGGGTGTGCAAGGGTGTGCGCGGAACGCGATGTCCTTCTTGGCATTGCATGGTTTGCGTAGTGAGAATGAATTTCAAAAATGCAGCATTAGCAGCCTGACAAGTGTCGGTGCGTAAGACGCATGCCCAACCGAACGTTATGTAAGAGTCCGAGCGCTGATCGACCGTTGCTAGCAACACCAGAGTGGTATTAGGTCAGTTGTAGTATACGCGACAAATCGGGCAGGAGCGTGGATTGTAGATGTTCGCAAAGTACCTGAAGTTTGAATACCTCGGCGTCTGCCGAAAAAGAGCGCTGCGCTACCTGGCTCAAATTAATTCAACTACAAATTATTTTGGTGAAACGTCAAAGCAATGCCAGTAAATGTTAAACCCTCTGATGTTAAACTTAACTGCGCACACAAGACAAACCGAACGACCGTACGGCAGGATAAAATTTGTGTAGCGGTGCTTCAACGTCTCTTTGCAAATCGTTGACAGATCGCAAATGATAAAGAAAGCACCGCGACTTCTTTGTTGAACCATCGCTAGTCAAGGGCCTCCTTGCAATTCCGTGCAGCCCACACTTCCTGTAAAGCCGCAGAATGCAGACAATGCTTCAACGGAAGTCTCTTGTACGCACTTCTCCATTCACAGCCGCGGCGCCCAGCGCGCGGCGTGTGCTGCCGAGGCGCTGCATCCTCGCCAAGGCGCACCAACTGCCGGAGGCCTTGCTGTTCGACTGTGATGGTGTACTCGTGGACACGGAACGTGATGGTCACCGCGTCAGCTTCAATGAAGCGTTCAAGCGCAAAGGCCAGTTTGTTGTGCGTGGCAACCCCCCCCCCCGTGGGGGCACCGTGGGGACTCGTAGACACCATACCCCTCCAAAGCCGTCACCTCAACCACGTCAATTTCTCACCAACCCGACGGATGTCCTTCCCAAATTCACATCAACGTTCGCGAACGTCTTGACCTGTACTGCTCCACAGGTGTTGGCAGCTACATCCTCGTATCCCCGCATGTCCTCCCCTAAGCCCTGGACCTGCGCTTCTTCCAAACCCAAACAGGACTGGACCACGAGTGGGATGTGGACTTGTACGGTGAGCTGCTGGAGATCGGTGGCGGCAAGGAGCGCATGACAAAATACTTCAACGTGAGTACGACAGAGGTGTACGGCAGAGGGAGTTGGCTGCGGGGGTGGCCACCGGCAGCTACCTAGGCTGCTGGAAGGCGAAGGGACGGGAGGGGGTATGTAGGAAATGGGTAGACATTTCACAAACTGCGCTGCTGCCAGAGGGGGGTAATATAGCATGTGGTGAAAGCGCGGTCTCGACGGGCATAACAAGGGAGCGCAAGGCGGCATGCCTCTTTGCGTGTGACATGCATGGCGTATGCGACGCCGCAGGGGTGTGCTCTTGCGGAGAATTGAGCCGCCGCAGGTGTGATCTCATGGAGAGTTGAGTCGCAAGAAATGGTGTGTTTAGAAAAGGTGTATTTGTGTGTGTTAGCAAGGAGAAAAGCTGAGCCGCGAATAAGCAGAACCGTGTCCAGCAATGCAACCGACGACTGAGACCGAGACCAGAGTTACCAATATGCCAGGGCGAAGTATGTCGACCATAAGTAGTCCCAAGGTGGTGTAGTCCGTGATGCTGTAGCGCCCCGTATCGTTGTCGAGCGCCGGTGGGCGCCGGGACGCCAGCAGAAGCAGCGGCTATGACGTCGTAGGCTAATGCAGACGAAACTCTACTAAACTACCTACTGATCCTAAGGTGCAGCAAAAGCAAGGGCGTATGCGTCAACAGCGCGTGCAATGCCGACAGCAAGCAAGTGCCCGGCACAACCGTCCCAGCCCGTGCAGAAGGAAAAGATACTGACCTGAAACCAGGAAAAGAAAAAACCGTTGGGGGAGCGCCGGCGCGGTTAAGGACGCTGGCGGTTGGGGGCGCTGGCGGTTGGGGGCGCTGGCGGTTGGGGGCGCTGGCTGATTGACTTGCTGCTCCACCCACAATGGCAGCGAAACGCCGTCGGCCCAGAGCGAGCTGCTGCTGTTGCGATTTGTGTGTGTGTGTGTGTGTGTGTGTGTGTGTGTGTGTGTGTGTGTGTGTGTGTGTGTGTGTGTGTGTCAAAGAGACCAACCCAGCCGCGAGAACTGACATGCCGTGTGTGCCTTCTGGACGGGCACCGGGTGGAGCTCGGGGAGCTCGGGTCCCTCTCCCTCTCCCCGCAGCTGCGTAGGGAGCAGCCCCGGGGCCAGCGCAGCGCCGGCGCGATGGCTCAGCGGCCACGGTCCCTCCCGCCAAGGCCAGGCGCCTGCAGACGCACGCCCTAGCCCCCCGCCCTCGGTCAGCAGCCCCTCCCCTCCTCCCTCCTCCCCCGCTCCCTCCCCCTCTCCCTTCGCCTCTCCCCCGCCTGCACACCCGGGCCGCCACCCGCAGGACCATCCTGACCGGGAGCCCTTCAAGAGCACCAAGGTGGGGTTGGGGCAGGGCGTTGAGGTTCCTGTGAAAACTGGCTGACTGTCCGCCACAACCTTGAGCCCGCACACGCAGCACCCACCAGGGCGGAGGCGGCCCCACCCTGGGCGCACATGAGAGACCCCGCGCACACATCGGAGGACAAACCGTCATCACGGGACTCCTCCGCCCTCTCGCCCGCCTCCACCCCGCCCTAATCCAAGCAGGGACGCCTCCCCCCTGCCATCATCCTCCTATTTTTCAACACCCGCCGCCTGCCCTGTCTACTATTTCCCACCCCCCACCCCTCCCGCCAATTTCCATTCCTCCCTTCCTCCCGGCTGGCCGCGCCCCTCCCACCTGGCTCCTCAGGACGCCTCCGCCCGCAAGTCCCTGGTGCAGGAGCTGCACCTGCTCAAGACGGACCTGTTCATGGAGCTGGTGGACTCGGGGGCCATGCCGCTGAGGCCGGGGGTGGCCAGGCTCATTGGTGGGTGGCGGGCAGCCCGGGGGGCGGGAGGCGGGGCCGGGTTGGGGACCATCGGGTGGGGGTTGGGGGCCGGGTTGAGGGGCGTGGGGTTGAGTTGGGGGTTCGGAGCACGGACGTGCTTGCGGAGGGCAGGGTTGGGCGAGGGCGAGAGGCGGAGGGTGGAGAGTTGCCGGGTGGAGCCTGGTCAGGGCGGTGACGGGAAGGCGAGGATGGCGCTGGGCGGCGCTGGGGGCGGGGTACGTGGCCCGAGGACGGGGCCCGCCCGGGGGTGGGTGGGCGTGCCGCTGCGCCTTGTGGGAGCGGGGCCGCGCGAAGGTACGGCGGGGGCCGTGGGTATGCGCGCAAGGGTCACCCGTGGAGGCGGAGGTGGAGGCGGGTGTAGGCACGTAGGAACCACTCTTCGTTCCCCTGCCGGTCCCCCTGCGCACGCCGTCACATCCCACTCCGCCCCGAGGTCCCCCCGCCCCGAGGGTTGACCCCGCGCTCCCGCCCGCCTTGCTGGCCCCCCGCCTGCGCTCGTCCCCTCGACCCCTCGTCCCTCGTCTCCACTGACCCTCGTCTCCACTGACCCTCGTCTCCACTGACCCTCGTCTCCACTGACCCTCGTCTCCACTGACCCTCGACCTCTCCTCACCACGAACCCCACTCCGCGTGGGGCATACCAAATCTCTGCCCGCCGCACCTCCACATCCACTCCGCACCCCAGCACGGCCACCGATGACCCGCAGGCTCCCTACTGTAACTTCATTAATGAAAACTGCCTACCTACACACACCCGCTGCTGCCCCGCCCCGCCCCGCCCCCCCTTCTCCCCCCCTCCCCAGGCGAGGCTCTCTCCGCCGGTGTCCCTGTGGCGGTGTGCAGCACCTCCAACGAACGGGCGGTGTCCACCATTGTCCGGGTGATGCTGGGGCCGCAGGTGGCGGCGGTGATGAGGGTGTTCGCGGGTGAGGGGGAGGGGGGCCAGCGGGAGGGGTGGGGTGGGGTGGGGTGGGAGAGGGTTACATGACGTTGGTAGACATGTTCATACTACTGCGCTGCTGCGACGGCAAGGGTCCGGTGAAATGATGGTTGTGGGAGGGGGTGGGAGAGGCCAGTGGGGGGTGGGGTGGGGAGGGGGCTGCGGGTGGACAAGGGAGCGAGGTCGGGAGAGACAGACTGACGAACAGACGGACAGACTGACGGGCATTTGGATTTGCGGGGACGCTTGATGACGTCCAGCTCCTTGCACCTCGTTCCGTACGCGCAGGCGACATCGTACCCAAGAAGAAGCCTGACCCCGCGATCTACCTGCTGGCCGCCCGCGAGCTCGGGGTGGACCCGGCCAGGTGCGCCCCCATCTGTGTGTGTGTGTTTAGAATTGCAACCCGCCCGCCCGCCCGATCCCTGTGTGTGTGGATGTATGTGTGTGTGTGTGTGTTATTTAGGCAGGCAGAACAGGAGTGCGTGACATGCGAGGGGCCGAGTGGCGCCCAATAGTTTGCCGGTATGCGCATATGATATACCCATTGCCCGACCCATATAATAAATAAAGGCTGCGGTGTCGGAAGAACGCTGTTTATTTGGCGCGCTGTTGGTGTCTCGGCGTCGCGGAAGACTACCAGCTGGTGCGGGTCGGCTGCCTTGGCCACACAGACTCAACACCACAATGCTGTGCATGCGTGCGATCCTCTCCTTGTTACCCACCTGCGCGCGCGTGTGTGTGTGTAAAAGAGAACTGGTGTGTGTATGTGTGTTATCAAGGAGAAAAGCTGAGCCGCGAAAAAGCAGACCCGTGTCCAGCAATGCAACCGACGACTGAGACCGAGACCAGAGTTACCAATATGCCAGGGCGAAGTATGTCGACCATAAGTAGTCCCAAGGTGTGTGTGTGTGTGTGTGTGTGTGTCTGCGCGTTCCTTACACATGTGGTCCGCGCAAAATCAGGCGGGCATCTGCGGCCCTCCGGTAGCCGGGTAGGTAGGTAGGTAGGTAGGTAGGTAGGTAGGTAGGTAGGTAGCCGGGTAGGTAGGTAGGTAGGTAGGTAGGTAGGTAGGTAGGTAGGTAGGTAGGTAGGTAGGTAGGTAGGTAGGTAGGTAGGTAGGTAGGTAGGTAGGTCCCGGGCAGCCTGTCAGTCCCGTCGCGCCCGCAAAGTCCGCTTCGCCTCGCGGACCTCGCTAAAAATCGCCTCGTCCGGTGGCCGCTTCCCGCCCCCTTCAATCCCTCGTCACTAACCTGCTTAGGTGCCGTACACTACCGTACCGTACCGCAACCCACCGTGTCACCAGTCGAACAATGGAGCCCCTCCGCCATTCCCTCCCTTTGCTGCCGCCGCTGCACCCCTGCTGCCCTGCTCCCTGTGTCCCCTGGCCCCTGGTCCCCACTCTCATCCGCACTCAGATGTGTGGTGGTGGAGGACTCGCGCATCGGCCTCCAGGCCGCCAAGGCTGCTGGCATGACGTGAGTACGACAATGGTACGGCGGGTTTTTGAGTCTGATCTGGCCCATGGGGGCAGGCCCCGACAGGGCGCCGTACCACCCTCAGGAAAAACCGCTTGTGTGTTTGTTTATCATATTGTGTGTTCTTGCGGTCGAGGAAGACAGCGTGTATGGCTGTGGGCGTGGTTCCGGGGGTCGGGGGGTGCGTGGGCGGCTGCCCCCGACGGCTGAATTATAGCCCGGCACGTTCCTTTGCAGGACGAGTCGGTCGGCCCAGGTACCGGTAGGTCCTCCGCGCGGCCCCGGGGCCCCCTCGGGCCCTCTAGTCTACCAACTTCCGATACCCCCCGCTGGCCCCCCCTTCTGCTGCGGCACAGAGGCGCCCGCAGCTCCTCGTTCACCTGAGGCCTCTGCGCCCACCCCCGCCCACCCTCTGTGCCCCCTGCCCCCTGCCCACACGCCCTGCCCCTCTGTGCCTCCCCTGACGCCCCGCCCCGCCGCGCCCCGCCCTGCCCCGCCCCGCCGTAGCTGCGTGATCACCAAGTCGAGCTACACGCAGGACGAGGACTTCACCGGGGCGGACGCCGTCTTCCCCTCCCTGGGCGATGACTCGGACCCGGTGGGTGGCAGAGCGGGTGGACGCGCGGCTGGGTGGCTGGGGTGGGAGAGAAGGGGCCCGGCGGGAGTTCCGGTGATTGGAGGAAGGCGGGGCAGGGGCGGGGCAGGCAGGTACGTACCTGGTCTAGAACTGGGCCATCCAAACTCGCCCACCCACTCGCCCACCCACTCGCCCACCCACTCGCCCGCCCACCCCAAGAGGGGCATCGATTAGCCCATCAGGCCGGATGGGCCTTCCGCTGTGCGCAAATCCACAAGCGGATCGCGACAGATTAAATCGTAGTACGGGTATTCGTATATATACTTCCGCCGCCTGTCCCCGACCCATACCACCGCATTCCATGATTTCCATCCCAACAGATCCCATCCAACCCCTATCCAAATCCCGACACATCCAACCCCTGTCCCCCTCCCATCCCTGTTCCATCCTCACCTCCTCTCACCCCACACCCGCTCCCAGGGCCAGGTGTCCCTCAACCGGCTCTGTCTGCTGATGGCCAAGGCCAACGCACTGGCGTGAACGAGCCCTCGAGAGTGTTGATGTCAAGTGATTGATGGTCCCTGTAGGATGGTCCCGGGAGGGCTAGGGTGCATGAGACCGCTACCATCCCCTTCTTCCCCCCCGAGAGGAGGAGGGGGGTGGGCACTGGGGACTGGGCAGGGGAGCTCGCACACACGCAGAGGTGGCTGCGCGGGACCGGCTGCGGTTTTTCACCATCACCGTGATTAGGATAATCAACACCATCATGGCCCAGCACGTTGTGCTTCTGCCGATGGGGCGCTTCCCCGCCGCGCCACCCGCACCATGGGAGCTGGGTTTGGTAAAGAGGGAGGCAGGCAGGCAGGCAGGCAGGTAGGGATTATATGTTTGGCGGCCCGTGCAGTGCCAGCGGCGAGCGGCGGCCTCGGGCGTGCTGGGAACGCCAGGGCGGACATGCCTTTTGCCGTCGTCGTCGTACACCAGCCGCGCAGCCTCCCTCCACCGGACCGTCGATTCCTCGAAGACGACATATGCGTGATGTTATCGGTATCGTTGTTGGTGGTGTCAGAGAATGACTCCATCAAGAGAATGACGTCATGGTGTCATTCTGTAAGGTGACATTCCGCGAGAGCTCGAGGGGGTGTGGGACCGGATGAGGGGCTGGTCGGTCGCGCGTCCGGGGGGCCAGATGGAGAAGCGCTCCAGGGGGGGACGTTGTTGAGGGGGAACACGCTGGGGTGCTAGGGTTCCACCTAGCTCTTCTGGGTGGTGGTGAGCTGCGACTGGAGGGCAAGGGTGGCGATTATGGACGGAGCGGTGGTGGTGGGCTTTCGGCGGAAACGAGTGGCCGTACCTACCTATCTACCTACCTACGTACGTACATGGAAGGGCGGGTTCGTTTGAGTCGCGCCCGCTGCTGTGGTTCTCGGAAGGGGGGTGGCGGGAGGGAAAGGGGGCCGGTGGAGGGGGCCCGGGGGCCCTTGGGGGCCCTTGTCCGCGATCGTTGCGGACCCTCACGCTCCAGTGGGACGTGGGAGTACTCCATCACCCGGGGGCCCATGACCCGGGGGCCCATGACCCGGGGGCCCATGACCCGGGGGCCCATGACCCGGAGAGGTCCGCACCGCGAAGGTAGAGGGTAGGGCACGCGGCTGGCAGGAAGCCTGGGTGGCCGTACGACAAATTTTGGTGCCGTGGCGCGGGTGGGAAATGCCACGCCCGACGCGAAATGGCGTGACACGGCACCACACAAGTCTTGAGTGACAGCATCGGTCTGTCGTCTGTGAACCCGCCGACAGCTGGGTATTCTATGGCCCAGACATCCGGTACATGTGTCCTCGCAGCGCTCGCACAGGGGTCGTGTACGGCACTAGTTGGTTCGAGAAGACGGGAGTACGCCATGCCTGTCAGAACTCAAGATTGCTCGTCCAATGACGATGTACCAGTGGTCAACCGGTTTGTTCACACGCGCCTGCCCTGCGGGTCCAGGGCCACCCCCGGCATCGCGTGACATTGACGCAAAGCCACCGAGATGCCACGTTGCAGCAAAACAGATGGTCCGGCGACATGTATCATGAGATCAGCTACTTGAACGACAAACCGCCGGGACACAATCACCATCGTGACCCCAACCCTCGTCGGTCCCACCTCGCGCGGCGATGGGGCGCCATAAACCCCTGAACGTAACCCAGTCCCAAGCCGCGTCGTCCACCGTGCCAGCCCAGTCCGACAGTCTCCACGGCCCCCGGCCCTCGGTCCCTAGGTTCCGCCGTCCCTCGGTCCATCCACCCCTCAGTTTCCATCCGTCCCTCGCTCCCCGGAGTGCGAGCCCCGCCCCCGCCCCCGCCCCCGCCCCCGCCCCCCGCCCCCTGCCCCCGCTAGTCCCCGGTGGACCGCTTGAGACGCAGCGCAGTCCGCCTCCCACTCGCCGGCTGGGGGGCCTGCTGCTGCGGTGGGTGCTGCGGCGGTGGGTGCTGCTGCTGTTGCTGCTGCTGCCACCGCTGCCGCTGCTGCGCCGTTTGCTGTCGCGTCTGCTGCTGCTGCTGCTGCTGCTGCTGCTGCTGCTGGTGTTGCTGCTGGTGGTGCTGCTGGAGACCCAAGGGCTGCTGCGGCTGCACCGGCAGGTGTGGGTTCGTGGCTGGCCCCGGGACCAATGACTGGGGCTGAGGCTGGTGCGGCAACCCTAGAATCGGCCCCATCGGGGGACTTGCGCAACCCGGCAGATGCGCTCTGACTTCCGGAGAGTGACGAGGACCCGGACCCGGACCTGGCGGCGAGGCAGCTGCCGTCGCCTGTGTATGTGTCAGCGGTCCCCGCGGCCCGGACTGACCTCGGCCTCGGTCTCTGCCGGCGGAGGTGCCGGTCGAAGTCTAGGTGAGCAGTGAGGATGGGTGGGAGCAGGGAGAGGGGGGCAGCGAGGGGAACGAGGCGGTGGTGAGGCGGTGGTGAGGCGGTGGTGAGGCGGTGGTGAGGCGATGGCGGGGCGGTGGCGGCGCAGTTGCGAGGCCCGCGCTGCATGCAACCGCACCCTAACGCCCAACGGCCCACCGACCCACCGTAATAACCACCACTACCGCCACCCGGGTACGGGATACATCTGCCGTACCCCATCGGAAGTCACCCGTCGTACCTGCGGCGGCGCTAGGTGCGCGGGTGCGGTTGCATCGGTCGGCCATCCAGCTGCCGGGGCAGGAGGGCTAAGAATCTGATGCAGCTGCTGCTGCTGCTGCTGCGGCGGCGGCGGCGGCATAGGCGGCTGGGGCGGCGGCGGCTGTGCCTGCGGCGGCGGCGGGTGCGACGCGGCGGCGAGTGTCCCGTGGGTCACCTGACGAAGCGAATGCAGCGCGACCGCGTCGTGCGCGGTGCTGGCCCCGGGGGCGGCCGGGGGCGGCGCGCTCACCGTCGCCGCTCCGGCCGCCGCCTCCGCCGCCGACGCCGGTGCCGCCGCCTCCGCCGCATGCCGCGGCGTCATTCGTACACTGTCTCGCAGCAGCGCCGCCAACAGCTCGTGACAGCCGCTGCTGAGCATCAAGGGGGAGAATGTCGGCGTGTCCGCTGCCGCGGGCGCCGGCGCTCCCTGCTCCGGAACCACCTGCGCCACCGCCTGCTCTCCATCGGCCGCGTCTCGTCCTCCTCCACCTGCTCCTTCTCCTCCATCAGCACGGCCGTCTGTCCGGGGGGCGGTAGTGGCGGCGCCTGCCTTGAGGGACTGCCTGGCCGCCGCCGCCGCCGCCGCCGAGGTCCCCGCACCGTCTCCGTCGTCGTCGCCGCCGCAGCTGCCGGACCTCAGAGTGCCACCATTGGCGGCGGCATCCACCGGGCCGTCCCTGACGGCGGCGGTGGCGGCGGCCCTCCCCACGCCCTCAACCGCGCTGCCGCTGCGGGCGGCGGCGGCGGCGGCGGCGGCAGTGGTGGCGTCAGCGGCCGGCTCCGGCAGAGTGCGGAGACACGCGGAGGGTACGGCCGCAGCACCCGCCGCCGCCGCCGCCGCCGCCTCCCAGCCGGGCAGCCGTTGCAGAGCGCGGCGGGCCGCCTGCAGCGCTGCTGCTGCCCGACGGCTGCCGCCCGCGCCGTCAGACAAGGCCGCCGGCGGCTGTAAGGGCACCAACATCTCCCTGTGTGGAGGGAGGGGGGGCCGCAGTCGAGGGGCCATATCGCGGGATGTGTGGGGGTCTTTACCCCACAGGGTTTGGCCAAGTGAGGCTTTCGGGGGCAGGTCTCTGAAACTCCGACCCCGCGGCGCCGCGCCGCGCCACGTTGCCACCCCTCCCCCACCCACCCACCCACCCACCTGCTCGCCACCTGCCGCATCAGGAAGGAGCCCGGACCCTGCGGTCACGGCACGCAGCACGGGTCCAGGGCGTCAAGGCAACTGATCAACAACCAACGACCAACCACTACCGACAAGCAACCGGACCCGCACGCGCCGCTGGACGGGCCCCACGGCCTGCGGTCTTGAACCTCCAAGGACGTACGGAAGGTGACGGACGCGACATTCTGGTGATTGGGGGCGTTGCTTGCGGGCCCTTGGGCCTCCGGCTGGTATGGGTAGGTGTACAGATACGGGGTTATGCACCACACACACATACAAGATAAGGTTCGGACGGGTGCCTCGCGCTACACACATAGCTACGGTAAGGCCCTGGGAGTTCGCGCCGCTCACCGGCTGCAGCAGGTACCACTGCCTCAAGCTGGAGGGCGAGGGCGGGCCCCGCCAGCTGCCCGCCGGCCCCTCGCACAGGCAGGCGTAGCAGGTGGCGAGCAGGGCGGCCCCCTCCCGCTGGAGCGCCTGAGGGGGAGGGAGAGGGCGGCCAGCGGGCGGTGGGTCCCCGCAGGGCGTGATCGGGGTCGGGAAGCGATTGACGAAGGAACAGGGACCGACACCCGGTAGGGTGATCGTGGTGTGGGTGAATGTGGGTGAATGTGGGTGGTTGTGGGTGATATGCAAGAACGAATGACCCGCGGGGTCGACTGTGACATCCTTGATAATGCAAGGACGGATCTATCGCGTTGCGGCAGACCCCGGCGAGAACTGAGGTCAACCGATGCCCGTCACGTTGGGCTCCTCTGCCATTCGAAAGAGCATCCGTCCATCCAGCCGTCTCCACCATGGGCCTTGGGTTACTATGTGTGATGTTCCAATTGACCTCGCGGGCCAGGTGCCTTCTGCCTTGATTTGCTGTGGGGTCAGCAGGACATGGGGTTAGCCCACCCCACCGCACCCGCGCAGTCACGACCTAGCGACATGCACCCGCCCCCGGTCCTCCAACTCTGCAAAGTGGTGGTGGTTAGTGGTGGTGGTGGTGGTGATAGGTGGTTAGTGGTGGTAAGTGGTGGTGGTTAGTGGTGGTGGTGGTCCCTACCTGCGCCAGTGCGGCCAGGGCAGCCCCGGCCGGAGCGCCCGGCCACGCCACGCCGTCGCCGCTGCCGCCGCCGCCGCCTGCCGCCGCGCCGCCGCCAGCAAGATCCCCCCGACCGCCGTCCCGCCTCGGCGACAGGTTCGAGCCACCGGGAAGGATCACTTCCGGATCCGGATCTGCACCTGAATCTGGATCTAGATCTGGATCTGGATCAGGGTCCTCCAGATCCTCACTCGCCACCAGCAGCTGCGGCCAGCCGTACAGCAGCGAGGCTTCCACCTCCGCCTGCCGTACCACCCGCTCCACCACGAGGCGTGTGGGTTCCCCGGGGGCCAGCCGGGCGCCGTCCTGCAGCCCGGGTGTCCCCGAGGGCGGCTGCTGGTACTGGTGCTGCTGCTGGTGCTGCTGCTGCGGCGGCCATGGTCCAGCCGCGTCGATTACACCCTGCGAGCGAGCCAGGAGCAGATGAACCGTTGGCCGTTGCCCAAAGTCATTGTGGTGCCGTACCTCACGGGCGCGAACCTGCAGCCAACCTCTCGCCAAATACCGGTAGTGCCCACAGATGAACACGGTAACCCCACTGCACACAAACCTCCACACGCACAGACACGTGCACGGGGGTCCGCTGTAACATCCTTAATAACAATACACGCAGACATAGCCGACGAATCGTACGCACCGCCATGTATGCAGCCACGATGGCAGAAAGTGTGGTTCCACACGTTCCACACCCCGACACGTGTGCCCGTACTTCCCGTACTTGTCGTACACAGCCCACAGCTGCCATGATCACGATGACCTACCACGACCGCGTCCTTGTCGCCCGTGGTCACACTTTCTATCTGTACAGCCCGCCGTACAAAAATGACTTCTTCCTTATGTGCGTCAGGACGACACCCCCCACAGAGCTCCCCTGTAGAGCTCCCCGAGACCCATGGGTCATGGGTCATGGTCGCACGTACCGGCGGCGGCACCCCCAGCTTCCCGGACAGCCGCAGCTCCTGACCGGGCGCCACTCGGGCCGTCAGCGGGTCGGCGGGGGCCGCATCCGGCGGCAGTAGCACGTGCGTATCAATCTGGCAGTAGCTGGGCGGGTGGCCTGCGGGGGAAACGACACCAGCGCCAAGCGAGCCATCGGGTACCGTCACCAGCGCCCGGCGACGGGGGCCGGGAATCAGCACTGAAGCATTTCCAATGTGACAACAGCTCACGACTCGTATGTTGCCATACGTCTCAATTACCGTGCTTCGTCACACGTCAACGGCGTCGCCTCCCTGGCCCCTCCGCCCTGCGCCGCGCTCCCAGTCGCCCACGCATGACCCCCTTCCTTCTCCCCTACCCTACCTCGAGAACACCTCTCAATCCTGGCGCCTCCCCCAACCCCTCTCCACCTCCGGCGGTGCCCGCCGGCCCCGCCCTACGCCCCTACTTCGCCCCCCCTCGGCCCCCGTCGCCCTACCTCGCCCCGGTGGCGGCGGCGGCAGCGTGGGTAGACCGTGACACACACAAAGCGGGCAAGTGGTGACCCGCGGGCTCAGGTAGGCCAGCTGGCTGGTAAGGGTGCAGCGCAACACCCGCTCCCTGCCGCCGCCGCTGCCCCCGGCGGTGGCACCCACGCCGTTGAGTGCGCCGCCCCCGCCCCCGCCGCCGCCGCTGCCGCCGTTGGCGGCCGCCGGCATGACCAGCAGCACCTCCGGCGGCGTCAGTGGCTGCAGCAGCTGTTGCGCCCAGTTGACGTACATGTGGTCCAACGCGACGGAATCTGTCGTACCGGCGGCGGCGGCGGCGGCGTAAGTTCAAGCCGCAAGAGGTAGTAAACATTGAAGGAAACGCCCCTCCCTGCCGCACCCGACTCCTTCTTTCCGGGCCTGCACAACTACACAACTACACCACCACATACAATGCTCCCCGCTGCTGCTCACCCACCCGCGACCACGCACGAGTGCTCCGCGTTCTCCAGCGGCGCAATCACGCGACTGAAGGCCGCCGCGGCCGCCCTCGCCGCCGCTTCCAACTCCGCCGAGTGGACGCCGCCGCCGCCGCCACCGCCACCGCCACCGCCGTCGGCCTGGCCGCCGTCCTGCAAGCCGGCGGTGCCGCTGTTACAGGCAGCGCCAGCGTCAGCTGCAGCTGCACCCAGTCCGGCGGACTTGGCGGTCTCCGCGACTGCGGCCAGGGCCGCCGGTCTGAGCGGGGGAAAGATGTATGCGGCAGGGGGACCCCGGTCAGCGGGTCAGCGGGGCGCGTATGGGCATCAGCACAGCCGTCACCGTCTGTCCCGCGGATGATCCGACCCGCGGGTCCACTGTGACATGACTCATCACAAACGTCGCATACGGTGGCAGCAATCGACTGCCACAGTCCTCACGCTGCATGAGTCATCGCCGCGAACACGCCGTACACCCACCGAAAGAGCTCCAGGGATTGCTCCGTGTTCAGCGCGAGGAAGCTGACGGCCACGAGCCGCTGAGCCGCCTCCTGGGTCGGTGCAGTGCAGTGCAGGCGAACGGGAGGGAGGGGTGGTCAAGGGAGGTTATAGGACGTTGGTAGAGGTTAGGGAGGGAGGGAGCAGCGGGTGCGCGGGTTTCAGCGGCTGTGTGTCCCTTCGGGCTCTCCGCTTTGGATGGCTGCGAGGGTTGAGACTTGAGCGGCCGGGGTTAGGATCAGGGTCAGGGTCGGGGCCAGGCAGCACATCCGCGCCTACCTCTTAACCCACATCGATCCACGCTTGACCCAGATCACCCGCACCACTGCAGTTGCCCGCAGTAGTCTCCATCCCGCCGGCCCGCCACTGGCACTGCGCGTAACCAACCTAGGGATACGTCTCCCGACCTCCTGTACCCAGTTACACATTCCCCCCGGCACCCCTGGGAGGGCCTCCCCCATTAGGGCCTCCCCCGCCCCCTCCCTCTCTTCACTCACGTCCAGCACCCGGCCCAGCAGCGGACCCGGGGGTGGCCGGAAGCTGTGCGCCACCACCACAACACGGGTGAGGCCCGGGGGCTGCGGGGGCCCCAAGGAGGGCCCATCGCCCGGGGCAGCGCCGCCGGTCGCTGCCGCGGCAGTAGCTGTAGCGATGGCGGCTGTAGCTGTAGTTGTAGCGTATGCCGTAGCCAGGTGGTGTACCAGGGACCTCAGCGCCAGGACTGAGGGGTGGTGTGGGTGTGCGGGTGGGTGTCAGCTGCTGGGGTAAGTAAGAAGAAACCCTAAAACCCTAAACAGCCCAGACACAGCCCGCGGGGTCCACCTACCGTAACAACATTAATAAAGATGATACCTGACCCAACGGATGGGTCTATTTCCTATACACACCCACCTGCCCCAACCTGACAATCCGACCCAGTCGCCAACCGTCCCGCACATCCGCCCGGCACGCACGCACCCAGCTTGCGGGTGTCGGGCCCAGCCCACGCCTCGTGCTCTCGCAGCCGCATGACGGCGGCCTGGAAGTCCCGTAGCACGAAGCGTGACGGCTTGTAAACCACCTGCGGCGACGAGGCAGCCGAATACGGTAAGCAGGCAGGAAGGCAAGCAGCCTAAGACCAACAGCAGAATTGCCCCAGCGGATTCGATGGAAAATTCCTTCCTGATGGGCTTGAGAGCTCATACCATTAAATAGATTGCACGGCCACGAATGTAGTTGACTTGCCTGCAGTTGTACTCCCGCTCCTGATCTGATCACAAGCGCCAGGCCCACGTCCATGGGCCGCTCGATGGGAGCGGTGGCGCAAGTTCCCAAAGCCAACAGGTTCGCGAAACGGCCCAGCGCATGACGAACGGTCGCTATTGCAGAGGCATGAAGAGCATCTAACAAGAACACAATACATCTGCACGGCTGCAGCGCGGCCATCGCGGCATGCGACAGCTGTGATCTGATGTGCGGAGTTTCAGCGACCCGAGGACCACTGTCCGGTTAACGCACCCGTTCTACTGCACTGCACAGGTTCGTTGAATTCCTCAAACCTTGAATTCATCAAGCCGTAGCTGAAGACCGATTATACAAAGCAAACCTCATGCAATCTGTCCACTAGGAGTTTCGTACAGCCGTACGAAGGTCGCAAGGTCGCCCCGGTTCCTTACGACCGTAGAGAATACATGTTTGTTGTTGCGCAGTACTGTGAACTTGGTGTCATAGTTGCAGGAGTAACAAACGCCGGAAAATGGGACTCATTCGCAACCTTGCCACTTACTTCACAGCCGCGGCTGCTTGGGTGACCGTCATGCCCTTTGTCGTCCGTAGCCGCATGGATGGATATGTCGAGAGGTGCGAACTTTTGCCGACGAAACGTCGCGAATTATTGCCGTATGCTGAAGACGCCCTATCATCGCGCCACCATAATTATGCTTATGCAGGAACCTTGCAGCGTATGACGCCCTTCAAGCAAAGGCAGCAGAAGAAAAGGTCAGCGCTCTTTCAAGTTATACTTCTTTTGTTCCAAAGCTTTTCAGGAACTGTCAATGGCTTCATCCATGATGAATTTTTACAATTGCAGGCGATTGGAGGCCCTATCGTTCAAGGCGGGGCGCATCACTGAAGTTCCGAAGCACTGTGTTTGCCTGGCGCACTGCTCACGCTGCTGCTCGCGCACGGCGCCACGGAGTAGGATTGCGGATGTGCGAAATTGCTATAAGCGGGCTTATTGACAGCGAGGGGGGCGTCGATTCTTTCTAGGGTAGCCAGTGTTCATAGACCGTCATAGACTCGGGAGTGGACGTGTGTACAGGCGTGTATGAGACAGTAGGAACGCATCCGCGCTTACAGGTTAACGGCAGGGCCGCAACATGCCTGGATTAGTGTTGAATGGGACCCAAGCAGCAATCTGACAAGTACACAACCCGAGCTCACATCCGCGCGTATGTTCACCGCATGCGGGCGGCTAGAGTCCATGACGCACATCATCCAGCTCAAAACAGCAGTCGACTTGTTCAGATAGTGCTTCTGCCGTGTATCGGGTGCAAGGAACTTGCTGGAAGGCGTCAGAATCTGAGGACGACAAGTATCGGGACGCCATGTTCGTGTAATATCTGATGCTGATGCATATCCCGTATCCGTGTCCTCCACTGCACGCGGCGTCTATTCTTCAGCCGCACATATCCTCAACGGCACCACCCTTCCGGAGTTGTGCACGGTTCGCGATACGGAAGAGCACCACGTCCTCACTCGGCTCCACCTTGCTCTCAAGTTTGCTGTAGATATGCACACCATCTTCAGTCGTGACCTCAAACGCCCCAGGGCGCCCATCGCCCTCCAGGTTGCCCTCCACAGCCACGCCGGGGAACGCAGCCTCGATGGCATCTGCCATTGCGATGAAAGCATCGACGTTCTCCGGATCGTACTCGATAAGAACCATCTTTGGCGGAGCACGATCCAGGCCCGCGCGTCATGCGAATCGCCGGATGCCGCAGCTTGGGAACAACTGTCCCGAAGATGTCGCCAGTGCATGAAGCGAGGCTGGGGTAGCGAGGCGTGTATATGGGGTAGTAGGGTACAAACGGTTAGTTAGTTGTCGGCAAACCAATCGTCGCGATATCAAGACGGTTTCGATGCTTAGCCTTCGGTAACAATTATCGTACAGACGTCAATGCCGGTCCACGCCGAAGCACGCTCTTTCGCATCACGAACCTGTGCAAGTCTCCATCACCTTGGATACTGCCTGTGCGCCAATCAGCATATCCCGGCCGACGACGCCTGCCTGGGCGTCACTTGCTACCAGCAAGGAGGCCGCGCGGCAACCTAGCGTTCCCAACGCTCGGCGCATTGTAATTCCTAGACGACACAAACTGTCAGAAAATATGAGCTGATAAGAGATTGGTGTTTGAAAGTTAATCGGCTTTCATTCAACGAGAGCTAATGATGGTCCCCATGAATCAACAAGAAACTCGCCCCCGCCTTTCCTCCGTTTCACGCTTCCAGGTAAAAATTTTCAATTTCCTTAGACCAGTCTGTGGCCTTCACATATACTGTGCTCAGTAATTCTCCGTTCTTTCATTTTGGGGCTTTGTCAAATAGCCGTACGTCGTACATGGCGATCAAGAGCCTTTGCTTGGACATACCAGGGTTGCACAATCGCGGATCTGCACGTCAAACGAAAAATTTGGACTGCTGTCAATGTGTTACGGTTAGTGCCAAAGGACTTGTTGCGCATTAAAGGCTTGCGGAAGGCTTGCGAAGGCATGGGGCGTGGCAGCGATTTGGCGCTTGATCGTGTAGGATCTCGTAACCTTTATGCATAGAGGATATGTTGCGGAGCAGCGCTTCGCAGTCGCAGGTGACGACGTACACGGAGGTCAGTCCGAGAGGAGATTCCTGGCCGAATCCATATACTCATAAATGGATGCAGCAGCTTGGACTTAGGTAGTGTTGGCGCACTATGCACCGTTGGTGCCCAGCCGGCTGCAAGCTGCGGACTGCTATCTGGTGAAGGAAAGCTTTTGAACGGTGCTAAGGCTCTGTCACAAATTCCATGTTATTAATACATCGTAAACTCCGAGGGGATCTCCTATCTGAGCTTGCTATCGGCTTATCGCCCGCGCAGGCTAGCGGATGGTGCTCGCACCGCAGGGAAGCCTCTCGACGACTGCAATATGGGCAACTGGCACAGAACACCAGCGCTCATGTGCAGCGACAGCTTGATGACAGCGCGGGGCCACTCAGTCGCCCCACATCCGGGGTACTCCGCACGCACGCACCGCCAACCGCTGCCGCTGTCCTTCTCAACAGCAGAAGTGGATCCCACGTCCTCATACCCGCTACTGATCTAGCTCCTGCCGTTCCCGTCACCTCGGCGGCTACTCTGCACACGGCGGCATGCCTGGGCACCGAGGCGGGCGTGCTGCTGCCCCTCACTCACCAGGCTGCTGACGACTTCTTTCAGCACCCACCCGACGAACGGGATCAGCCTCAAACCCCCTTGGAGCCTTTCCTCCAGCAGTCTCATGACCCGTCCCGTGATGTGCTCGCGCCTGCGTCAACATCAGATGGCGTCCTCCATTTCAACGGCGCAGCCTATCACGGTCAAGTCGCCGGCGGATCGCACCCTGTCGCTGGGCCTGCAGGCGCGGCATCTTCCTGGAATGCTGGCCGTCGTGCGAACTCCGCCCCTGCTCGCGACGCGTCGTCCGTGGCGTCCTCCGCCGGCGCAACTGCGTCTCTAGCGGCGGCTGTAGCAGCGTCAACCGCATCCCAGCGGTGGGATCATCACCCGGGGTTGGAAACGCAACCCGAGCATGGCGGTGATCTGGGTCGCCACGTGGGCGCCGACCTGCCCTCGTATTTGGATGCCGCCAGTCGCAGTGGGGGATTTGCGAGCACAAGTGCGAGTTCGGGGGCCGGGCAGTCGCCGGACGGTGGGGCGCAGCAGGGCGCGGGTCGGCGGCGCGGGCCACGCCGGGCTGCACCCCTGGAGTGGCGGCGCCTGGGGCTGCTGGGGGACGATCGGGGAGGGGTTGCTGGTGGGGCTGATAACCGTGGTAGTGAATCTGCCATCCAGCTTTCGGCAGCGTCGCTGGCGACTGCGCAAACAAATACAGCAGGAATGGCAGCGACAGGAATGGCAGCAGCTGCAGCAGGGGCAGCAGCAGGGATTGTCACGGCAGCGCCAGCGGCCGATATTGCTGCTACGGAGGCGTTGAGCGGCAGCAGCAAAAACGCCGTCGCAGGCGCTGCAGACGGCGCTTCGCCGCCGGCGCCGGCGCCGCAGCGGCGGGCTATGGCCAAGGCCAGCGGCGCCGCTTTCGCGAAAGGATGGCCAGCGAAGGGGCGGCGGCCGCACGCGCCCAGCGCCGTCGAGCACGCGGCTCTGCGGCTGAGGGCAGAGACGCTGGAGGCGGCACTGCTGCCCCGGCTGCCCTTGGAAGAAGACCTCCGCTTGACGACATGCCTGATACGTGCCACCCACTGGCGGGAACTGGTCAGGCTGTTGGCGGAGCACCGTGAACGTCACGCCAAGCGGGATCTGCAAGAGCGTCTGCAGCCTTTCCGCCAACGCATTGAGAAGCTGCACATGCGGCGACGCAAACGACGCCGTGGCGGTGACGGCGCTGCCGCTGCAGCAGCGGCCGCGGCCGCTGCCGCCGCGGCCGCAGCAGCGGCGGTGACCGACGCCGCGGCGGCTTCCTCTGCGAATGGAATGGAGTCGGCCGCCCTGCCGGTGTCGGCGCTGCCGCTGACGCCGCAGCACGTGGCGGCGGCGTTGCTGCGGACGTGGCAGCTGCTGGCAACGGTGTCGGGCCCGCGGACGCCCGCGGAGGGGCGCATGCTGCATGCGATGGTGGACTGGTTGGCGGGGCTGGCGGCGCGGCTGGCGCCCTCCCCGGGCACGGGGATGCGGGAGATCGCCACCATCTTCTACGCGCTCGTCAAGTAAGTCCGCCAATGTGACGCGACTCGCCACGATGCGATGCGTGCCCAGTGCCAACCCATCGTGCCGCACTGGTCATCACAGCGTGGGAGGTGATGGGGACCCGCACCTCGCCGCATGCCGGCTTCGTGTGTCTGCCCGGGCCCGGGAAAGATCTTGCGTGCGCGCGTCAGTTCGAGTAGAACGCGCGCACTACATCTTCCCCGGGCAGGCACACGAACATGCGCGTGTGTATGTGTTTGTGCGTGTGCGGACATGGTAGCGGAGGGTACGGGGTAATTGGTAGACATGTTGGTACTGCGCTGCTGCCAGAGCGAAGGGTAACGGGCGGGCCGTCTGCATGCCGCGGTGGTCGTGTGCCGCTGGGGTCGAGCTGGTATACCCATCCGAACGTGCTCGCTTGTCGGCCATCAGGCCCTCACAACGAGCAGGTACATGATCACCGTGCCCCGCCAGGGTGCTGCGGGGCTTGCCTTGCGGCCCGGCATCACAGCAGGCTGGATGGACGACCCGGGCGCGCATCAGTGGCTCCACCCACCGGCACCTCGCGACCCTGGCCCCCGCAGGTTGCGACACCCCCTCAGCAAGCGGTACTACCTGGTCCTGATGAACGAGGCGAGGAAGCGGTTCTCCGCCAGTGAGAAGCCCCGGCACGCCCCCTCCCGCCGCAGCTCCGTTGCGCCGTCGTTTTCCGGGTCTGCGGGCTGCAGCAGCGGCACAAGCAGCAGTAGCAGCAAGGGCAGCGGCGCAAACATCAGCAACGGCGTGTCGCAGCCATCGCTACTGCCGTACAACGCGCACGACATGGCGCAGCTCCTGTGGGCCGTAGCGAGCTGCGGCATGCAGGGCCTGCGGGACGACTGGGCGGCGTCGTACTGCTCGGCGCTCCTGCCAGTGGTTCCGGAGCTGACCCCGCAGGGCGTCAGCATGGTCCTGCACGCCCTGGCCCGGCTGCGCTACGCCCCGCCCCGCGAGCTGCTCCAGGGGCTGTGCGGGCAGCTGGTGCTGCACATGCAGGAGGGGCCCCGCGGCGACGGTGACGTCACCAGCGTCGCGACCTCGGGGCCCGTCTCCGCCGTCTGTGCCGCCCAGTCCTCTGATGCCAACCGGGCGGTTGCGAAGCCGGCTGATGCGTCAGGGACGGCAGCGGCAGATTGGGGCGCGCCGGCGTCGCAGCAGATACACGGCTGTGGCGGCCCCGCGCCGCCATCTCATGCGCATTCGCACCGGGAGCGCGGAGAGGGGGTCGAAGGCCACGATGGGCCTGGATCCGTTGCTTCGGGACTCGAATCCGACGACGGCCCAGTCCCAGCCCCAGACCCGGCCCCGGTCTCGAGCCCGGGCTCGGACATGCGGCCCGGGTGTCAGCCCGCGGATGTGTCCATATCGCTGTGGGCCCTGGCGACGCTTCGTCTGCCGCCTGGCAGCTACTGCCCGCAGCTGCTGGACGCCGTCGAGCGCTACAGCTTCCACCGGCTGTCGTACTTCCCCGAGCAGGAGCTCTCCAATCTGGTGTGGGCGCTGGCACGGCTGCAGCACAGGCCGGGGCGGGAGTGGGCGTCGCGGCTGTACGACACGGTGGGGCACGTGCTGCCGGAGCTGCGGCCGCAGGCGCTGTCGACGCTGCTGTACGGCATGTCGCAGATGGGTTTGCGGCCCGGCACGCAGTGGCTGAATGCGGTACTGCCGTACGTCCGGGCGCGGATGCGGTGGTACTCGCCTCAGTCGCTGGCGCTCACCCTCCATGCGCTGGCGGCCATGGGCTGTCGACCTCCGGTAGGCCGGCCACGGAGGGCTGGGCGGGCTGGCCGGGGGGTAGCGGTAGGGGGAGTGGATGGGAGGGAGGCAACGCGCCGTCCACAAGTTCGGCCTTGCCGAGCCAACCGTGGCGTTTTTATCGAGAGCATTTGGCGATGGGCCATGTCGGTTTCTCGGGGCATATGGTGAGCTCGGTGCGTTGGAGTAGTGCCATTAATATGACTGGACGGGGAAAGTCTGGGTGACGAAACTGCAGAAGCGGATGACTGACTCCCCTTGGGGTTACCAGGAGCGCTGCGGTCCCGCTGGTTCGGTGTGGTTGCTTTCCACGGTAATGAACACACACCCCGTATCCATGCTCGACATTCCGGCCACGGCACTCGAAACCCGTCAATCGGTATCGAACCAGGGTTCGGCACCGAACCCATGTCTCTCTGTCCCTGCCCTCTCATCGCCGGAACTACATCGCTGTGATATATCGCGTCGTCGCAACAACGTCGATGTCCACCTCGTCCGAAAGCTGTGATGCTGCATCCCCCTCAAAACGCCCGTGTGTGCACCTCGTCCGAAACCCGCGCAGGACGACTGGCTGGCGGCCTTCCACGCCCAGCTGGACTCGTACCGGGGCAAGCTGGACATGCGGGTGCGCGGCAAGGTGCGGGAGGCGTACCGGGACATGGGCTTCAGGCCAGGGGGCCCCGCCACCGCCTCGATGGACGCCCCGCAGCCGCCAGGGTCCGCGCCCGCGTCTGTGACTGCGTCCGCATCTGGGTCCATGCCTGGATCTGGGGCCGGGCTGGGGGCGGCCCGACCGGAGGCGGCGCAGGCGCTGCAGTGGGTTTCCAACGGCAGCGGGTCGTGGCGGGGAGGGCCGCGGCCGCAGGACGGCGGCGGCGGCGCAGCCGCGGCGGCGGCGGCGGCAGAGCGCTATGGCGAGCCCGGCGACGCGGCTTGGGAGACGGACCAGGACAAGGATGCGGTGCATGCGGCGGCGGAGGTAGCCTCGGGCTCTCGCGGGCAGCCGGCGGGTAGAGGCGCGGGAGCCGGGGATCAGCTGGGGGAGCGGGGGATGAGCGACGAGGTGGAGGGGGCGGAGACGCAGCAGCTGCAGGCAAGGCGGCGGGTCCGGCCAGCCGGGAAGGCGGGGTCGGGTTCCAGCAACGCAGGCGGGGGCGAGGCCGCGGAGGAGGGGGCGGCCCCGGTGCTGGTGAGGCCCTCGCGGTTTGTGTTTTAGCTGACAGACCGGGTAGGAAGAACTTCGCAGGCGGCCGAGCTGGTGTATTATAATGAGTGCCACGAGACTTTCGTGAAGCGTTGTCTGGTCAGGGGCTTTTCGAGGGTCATAGCTGTGGCAAATTTGCAGTTGAGGCTTGCCGCGTCTTTGTGCAGCTGACCCCGGCGGTTCTGCAGGAGGGCCGGTCGCACGTGGTAAGGCGGAAAGGCGCCTAAAAGACAACAGCAGATCACGCGCGCTTTAGGAGAGGAGTTGTGCGCAGGAGCGCTGGGAGCGAACCGTTTGGTGTCAGGAAAGCGCTGGCGGGCTCGCTCATCGGGGTTTCCTGTCAAGTTGGGCTGTCCGGGAATGCACATTCCAGTGCTGCATGGCATGATTGAGATGCCTCGATGGCAACGTGATGTTTTGCGCACGTTTGTAAACCGCCTGGTTCGCAATCGAGTGCACGTTGAGCGGGCATGGTCCATGAATCCACGAACAGGGCTCAATTACAAATGACAACGTAACGTGTACGGCAGCAGGCGGCCACGAGCCTTTATAGCCCCACCTTCCGCGGAGCGTCTCTACGGGCGCGCCATATTGAGAAAGTTGATTCGTATATTGAGGTTCAAGTACTGTAAAATAGTTCATGCGCGCGACATGGGGAGGGATTGAGATTCTCTCTCGGCAGAGGCATTTCCCGCCAGGCCTTTCCGCCTCTCTTGGCCTGCAGGCTGCGCTCTCTAAATTTCCGGCCTGGTGCAGCCCGTAGCTGGCAGCGGACAAACAACGCCCTGGCACATTTTCAAATCGCCAGAGCGCGCCAACTTTTCCGGGAAGCCTGACCTCCTGCGTTTCCAGGCGCTAGGCAAAAGCACTTTCGCCAGCGCTGCCTGATCCTGCGATGTTGCTCAAGGAGTGCCTACTTAAGTCAGCGCTGCCGTTGCTGCTGCTCCTCTGCTACCTTCTTCGGTCTACCACCACCGTCTTGGCGAGTCAGAAGCGCGATTCAAGCAGCTGTCTCCATCCCCAAGACGTCGTTTCTTGCGGCACCTGCGCCTCAGCCAGCTGCGAGGAGGGCCGCTCAGCCGCGGTGGTGCGCTGGGAGGGCGCTGCCCTGCAACCCGCGCCACAGCGGCACCCACTGCCCACCTGCGCTTCATTTCCTGACCATGGCGGGCCATTTCCGTTTTGGATTTTCGCGGCCACGGTGTTGCTCTTCCTAGGGACCGCGCTGGCCGTCGCGCTGCTGCTGCCCGTCGATACCGAGGATGGCGTCCGTCGGGTCAGCTGCGCCCCAGACGGCTGGCGAGAGGGTTTCCCGCCGCCTGCCCCAACTGTCGCGATGCAGTCAGCCAGCCATCCGACGATTGCCAGGATTCCCGCTTCGACACCGGCTGCGGAGGCACTGACAGCAACGACGACTGCGGCGTCGTGTGCACGTGACCCAGATGACGCGCCGCACGCGCGGGCCGCCGGCCGCTGGCCGACGCGGCCGCTGACCCGTGGGTCGGCAGCCGGCTCGTCCGATACGCACCACGGCGCCGTCGCTCAACCGCCGCAACAGGTCCGACGCGCCATCCAGATCCAATCAACCACGACTGATGCGGCGAGGCCCTACTATCGCGTGCAAGGACACCACCCGCAGCTACCTTGTGATCAACCGCAGCCGTCATTGCTGCCCTCCCGCGCCATCAGCGAGGGCTCGGTCGCGATCCACCGCACCTTGATGCTGCTCGAGCCGGGCAGCGACACCGGTGCTGCGGCGGGAAGGGCGCCAGGCCAGCCCAACGCCCGCGTATCTGGCGGGTACGGCGGGTACGACCGTTACGGCCGTTACGGCAGTTATGGAGACCTGTGCGGCGCATTTGACGCTGCGCCGCAGGGGCCAGCGGTAGCGGCGGCCGAGGAGCTGCCTTACCTCCACCGCCACCACCAACAGCAACATGACACTTGCGTCGGTGACGGCCACGACGGCGACGGGAGACCCACATCCTGGCCTGCCACAGCAGACGCTGGTGACGTGCCTTCGCCCTGGTGTACGGCAATGACGTCGACGACGGCAGCGGCGCCGGCGCTCAGCACCGACGCGGCCACTCCACAGCGTGAAGGCGGCGGCGCCTGCGGGCAAGTGGCGCTGCTCGAGGGGCCGGAGGACGTCGCTGCTGCAGACCCGCCGGAGTCGTACGGCAGGGACGCGTGCTTCCGTACCGGCGCGGGCTCGTGGCTGCCGTGCACCATGTCCGAGGGCGGCGCGCGCGTCTTCGGCGGCGGCGGCGGCGGCGGCGGCCTGCTCTCCTCCTCCGCGTCCTCATCCGGGGCACCGAAGACCCAGATGAGCCGTGGCGAGTACCAACAGCGCGCGCAGCTGCAGATGCAGGCGCAGCTGAGAGATGTGCAGCTCCAGCAGCTGCGGGTGCGGCACCTGCGTCAGTACCAGGTGCAGCAGCAGCAGCTGCGTGCCCAGAGGCGCCTCAACTACGGGCCCCCCGCCGTCGCGGTCTCTGCCGCCAAGCCCCCGGGAGCAGCCCTCGCGGGCAGCCTCCCCGCAGTCCTCCAGTCGCCCGGCTGCACGTCGATCGGCTGGGCACCGACCACGCCGCAGGTCGTCATGTACGACATGCGGGGCCAGCAACCGTACCAGTCTTCGCCGATGTTGCAGCTGCCGGGCGTCGGCGGCAGCGTCGGTAGCGTCGTCGGCGGCGTCGGCGGCGTCGGCAGCAGCCCTGGTGGAGATTTGAAGCCGCCGCCGCGCTCGGCCAGCATCGCCTGGGGCTGGCTGGCGCGCCAACGGCCCGCGACCATACCGGAGGAGCTGGAGGAAGGCGGCGGCACGGTAAGGGTGCTGGGTGCTGGGTGGGTCTGCACTCTGCAGGTCCTGGATCCAGGAATGGCATTGTATTCATATCGGAGGGTCCTGCCGGCTTTTGCATAATTGGAGTAGGCGATTTGTTGAGACTTTCCCCGTGGTCTGATGTGACTAGGTCTCAACCCTAGGTAGACCGCCAACAGTCAGTTGCCGTGCGACGAATGTATGGCCCACATGCTTCAGCTGCCACTGCCTTTCATTCGAAACACACCGCCGCTTTTACGACATCAGAGGTTAATGTCGCAATCCTGCGACCGGTCTCTGGCTTTCTGCACTGCACAGGACATCTCCGCCGCGCCCTCCGCCGCCACCACCGCCACCGCCATCACCGCCGCCGACGATTCGATGGAGCTGCAGCTCTTCTCACCACACAGCCGCAGCACCGCAACATCAGCAACGGCGGCGCGACAGCCCCCGCCCAGCGGCGGCGCTTCGTCCTCCCCGTCGTCGTCATCCCTTCGCGGTCGTCGTACATCGTCGTCCAATCTGACCCTGGGCCGGGGCTTCGATGACGACGTCGCGGCGCTCGTACGGGCAGGCGCCATCGCCCTAGCGCCCGCCAGCGCAAGCGCGAGCACCTCGAGCCTGTCCAGCTTCCAACGCTGCTCGTCCAAACTGTCGTCCAGCAGCGGCTCTGCTCGAACCCTGCCGTACGCCGTGGCGGCGCCCGCCACGTCAGCGGGCACTTCTGCTGAGGCCGAGCCGCCGCCGCCGCCGCCGCCGCTGCCGTTCACGGGCGATTGGTCGCACATGCTGGCCCTGGCGGGCGCGGACGGGGACCTCGATGGCGCTCGAGTCCGAGTCGACGACGATGGCGCCGAGCGGGCTCTGAGACCGCCGCACGATGCCGTACTGGCGCCGACCTCCGCCGAGGCCGTCGAGCTGCCGTCATGTGCTGACCACCGCCACCACCCGCAGCGACACCAACATGACAACCACCTGCAGCAAGAAGCGGACATGGAGGATCCGGTGCTGCTGGTGGAGGTGGAGGCGCCCGAGGCGCCGCCGCCGCCTGACGTGCAGGTGAGCACCGCTGCGGGCAAGGGACAAAAAGCGTAACTCCGGTCAGCGGTGAATAAGAAATCTAATATAAAGTATCCGTTTTCATAATGGAACGGCATTGCTGCCTAATTTTTAGATTAGAAATTAATGTGATGTAACCGTTACCGTTCTATCGCTACGTGGACTGCCAGACGGGAGAGAGGGTCGGCAGCTTCGCGGGCGTTAGAAGATGCCGTACAAAGGAGTTTGACACCTGACGTACGGCTTCCGGTACATCGCCGCATCATCGTGTACCCGATGGCTCGACAACAGCCTCCAGACTCGGGAAAATGTGTGCCGCAATGCGCACCGGGGACAGTGTGCCATCATGTGTTGAGTGCCGCCCTTCGCAAGGCCTTCTTCCGACTTCTTTCCACAGTGTAACCTTGTCAGCTTCCTCTGGGGACCGCCACCGGCGGCTTCATGTACGGCACCGTACTTCAGCCGCGCCAGAAACTGCATCAGAATTCACCGTCCCCTCCCGCATTTGATCAACACCCTCCCGCGCAGGCGGATAATAACCTCTCTAGCGCTCGATGTGCTGGGCGTTCGCTCTACTCTGCAGCGGCCGCGGGCACTCCAGCCGGCGGCTGCAGCAGCGACAGCGGGGGCAGGTACGGCGTGCTACAGCCAGCCGCCGACTGGTCGTGCTTCGGAGCATGCGGGCCGTTCACGGCGGGTGCAGCAGCGATCGCCGCAGCTGCGGCCGCGGCGGGCATCGCCGGGCCCGCCGACCCGCAGATGCCGGTCCCGTCGCCGCTGCCAGGCGCGTATCGACCACAGGCATCCCCCCACTTGGGCGCGGCAGTGGAGGGCTCCATCGAGGGCCGTTGCGGGGAGCTCGTCACCAATGACGCGGTCGGCGACTCGCCCCTGCTACAGCCGCCGCCGCCGTCGCAGCAGCAGCTGCAGCAACAGCAGCCCGCGCAGGCCCATGGGACGGTGGCGTACGGCGTCGACGAATGCGACGACATGGCGACGATCGGCTTCAGTCCCTTCGGCTGTGATGTGGGTTTGCACCAGCTGCAGCAGCTGGAGCGACAGTTTGCCGCGGACGAAGCTCTGCTGCAGCAGCAGCAACAGCAGCAGCAGCAGCAGCAGCAGCGGCAGGTGTCGTTCGCGGCGCCCGACGAGGCGTCGAGTCCCTGGACTTCGGCTCTGTTCGCCTTCGCGACGGCGGCGGCGCCGGAGCTGGAGGTGGCGCAGGCGCCGCCGTCAGGCCCCTTACCCCACCCGGTGGCAGTGGAGGGGGTGGAGGGCCTGGCGCCACCGCCACTGCCGTTGCCGCCGCCGGCGCCGCTACTGCGGAGCTGCAGCATCCATGCTGACGTGTTCTCGCAGCAGCAGGCGGAGGCTTTCTTGTCCTTGACGGACCCGGACCTGGCGCCGTCCGCCGCCGAGTACGACGGCAACGGCGCCGCCGTCAGTGTCCCCCAGCTGCAGCCGCTGCCGCCACCGCCGCCGCCGCCGCCGTCGCAGCCCCTGCCGTCGCTGGGCTCGAGTGTGCTGCTGCCGAGGCCGCCGTCCGTGCGGCGCGTGGCGCCGCCGTCGCCGTCGCTGCCCTTCGCATCCTGCAGGTCCCCCTCCGCCGCCGCCACCTACCAGCCCGCCGGCATGATGCTGTTCCCGCCCCTGCCAGCGGCGCCGTCGCCGTCAGCGTCGGTGCAGCTGCTGCCGCCCCGGCACCCGTCATCGCTGCTGCCGCGGGGACCCTCCGCGCACTTCCGCGGACCGTCCGCTGCCGCCGCCGTGCGCGCGCCGCCGCCGCGGCCGCATGCGACGCCGCCGCGGGCGGTACTGGCAGCGCCCCCACAGCAGATTCCTGTCCAGGCCCCCCTCTCACCGCCGCAACTGCACCGCGAAGGCAGCGGTAGGGCGTCGGGGCTGCGGCAGGCGGCGGTGACCCCAGCTGCTGCTGCGGCGAGGGAGGGAGAGGCGCCAGTGGTGGCGCCAGCTGCTGCGGCGGCGGCTGCTGCGGCGGCGGCTGTTCCCGTTGTGACGGAACGAGCGGGCGGGTCGTTGGTGTCTTGGTCGTCACCGTCCGCTTCCCCCGACGCCTCGCCGGCGATGTCGTCTTCCCTGGAGCCGGCCCAAAAGGACCGTCTAGGCGTCGTCGCCGCGCCGCCGCGCGCTCCGCAGCCACAGTCGCGGCCGCCGCCGCCGCTCCCGCCGCCGCCGGCGGTCCGCCGTACCCAGTCGGCGCACGCAGCTGGTCCGCGGGTCGTCCAGGCCAACAACGGCGACACGATGAATACTTTGGACGCCAGCTCAGCTGCCGCCGCCGCTGACGCTGCGAGCGCCGCCGCCGCCGCAACTAACGCCGCCAGCGACTCTCCCAGCGCGACCGTCGGCTCGCCGATTCAACCTCCCTGGAGTCCTAGCTCAATCTCTTCCGACGAGCCCGACCGCGAGAATCGCAGCCCAAGCGATATCGGCCACCCGCTGGCACTGACCCATGGGTCACTTTGGCCCACGGGTCGGTCCGTCGGGGGCGGCGGACCTAGTCCCCTGGGCCCCCTGACTGCGCACATCGGCTACTGCGTCGCCCAACCGGGTCCGCTGGCGAGGTCCCTCAGTGCAAGAAATCGGGGCAGCTTCGAGGCCGCGCGCCTGACCGCGGCCCTCTTGGGTAACGGCGGCGGCACCGCCGCAGCGGGAGTGTACGGCAGCGGCGCTGGCGGTGCCGTACTGCCGTCCCGCTCCGCGTCCACGATGTCGGGCCGTAGCGCCAGCAGCATCACTGGCGTGAGCGGCGCGTCGGGGGCCGGCCCGCGGGGAGGGATGTGGCAGGTGGGCCCGGCGTGGGGGTGGCCGGCCGAGTCGTCGGAGGGCAAGCAGGGCGTGCCGCGGACCAGCTCAGCGAAGGAGCTGAGCCGCCTGGCGCCGCCGCTGTCCCCCAAGGGCGTGGCCGGGATGGTCCTGCAGACGCAGGATCAGCAACGGGGGCAGCGGCTGCAGGGCCGGCAGGACCAGGGGTGTCTGACCCAGCTGACGCCGTTGGACTCGCCGCCGCTGCAGGGCCCGGCGGTGGAAGGGCCGTCGGGTGCTGCACCCCCGGCGCGGGTCGCAGTACGGCATGTGGATACGGAGACGCAGGTGGAGCGGCTGCGGGCAGCGAACGCACAGCACCACAGCACCTGCCAGCAGCGCCGACTGCCACAGCGGCTGTACCAGCAGCCGCAGAAGCTGCAGCCGCAGACGCAGCACCCAAGGGAAGGTGCTGATGATCGTAACGAGGCGGCGGCGGCGGCGGCGGGTTCCCTTGTAACTGACCCGACAGGTGGGCCCCTGCCAGGTGAGCCGGCGCCCGTGGCGGCTGCAATTACCACAACTACCACAACTACCATTGCCACAGCCGCCACCACTGTCGCCGCCGACGCCACGATCACCGACGCGACTGCCCCCGGGGCCAGCAGCTGCCACCGGGGACACCGCCCACCCGGCGCCGCGCCGGCACCGAGTCGCGCCCCCGCCGAGGAGCGGGGAGGCGGCGCCGGGCCCCCTCAGCACCACACGCGAGGCCAACCACCCATCCTGCTGGGTAGCTGTGTCGCCACCTCCCTCTCAGGAAGCCGGTTCCGTCCGCACCTCCGGCCCGTCACCGAGGGCTCCATGGCGGCGGCGGCGGCGGCGGCAGAGTCGGCCGCATCCGCTCCCGCCGTCGCGGCATCGCCATCCGAGGCTGGGCGCTGGTCCGTGCCCGAGCGGCCCGTCGCCGCGCCTGGGGCCCCTGCGCTGCTGCCGCCGCCGCCGCCGCCGGCGGAGGAGCGGAGGCCGGTGATGCGACGGCCCCGGCCGGCGGCGGCGCCTCCGTTGTACCGCTCGAGGATGTGCACGAGGGCCATCAGTGTCAAGGTGAGACCCCTTCGACCCCCCAGTACGTACGGGGGCGGGCGCAAATGACATCATCGGAACGTGTGTGATGTTGCAGGGAGGTGGGAGCCCGCGAGTCCCGCTGGGGGAGGGTTTGTGGGGGTATCTCAGGGGACGGTCGAGTTTGGGTTTGGCGGTGTTGCCTGGACGCGACATCTTAAGACTCATGTTACGGCCGGCAGGGAGGCAGGGAGGCAGGGAGGCAGGGATGGAGGGCGGGGCATGCCTTTATGGTTGCGCTCCAGTGGGGGGGGGAGCATGGCAAATGGGGCTGTCGGGGGAGTTACATAGGTGCCGTACAATGTTGCACGGCGCGGGTCTGCACACAAAAGAGATGTTCTCGGCTGGCCAGCCGTTTGTGTTGCCATGTACGGGTTGCCCTTTGTGTGGCCCATGGGCTTTATAAAATGACATCTGTCGTGGACGCCCCGGCCGCCGCCATCGTCACCGCAGATTAATGACCATTCACCGGCTGCGCACGCCGCCGGCGGCGCCGTCGCGGAAGCCGCCAGTACGACAGCGCTTCGCCTCGTGACGTCAGCGGCCACCGACGTGGCGACGGCGAGTCCCCCGTCCGGGCGGTGTGGCGGAGGCGGCGGCGTCGCATCGCCGGCGGCGCCACCGACACCGTCGCCCGCTAGCGGCCGTCGTCCGTCCTGGGCGTGGGGAGCGGCGGCGGCGACGGCGGCGGCGGCTGCCTCGCTGCCGCTGGTCCGGCTGCTCCACCCTGAGATTCCGCCAGCAGCGGCAGCGACTCGCCGTTGTTTGGACCCACCATCATCGGCTGCTGGTGCTGCCGCTGCGGAGAGCTATTGCCGGGCGGCCCTGCAGTCTCCGTCTCCGCGAGGCGCCGCCGCTGCTGATGGTGGATTGGTACGTGGTGCGGGTGCGGGTGCTGGTGCGGCTGCAGCAGCTCGGAGCCCACAGCAACATCGACATCAGCAGCAGCAACACCAACATCAGCAACAGCAGCAACAGCCGCCGCAAGAACAGCGCCGCGCCGCCGTCATCTGCTCCGTGGTGGTGCCTGGCTGCCTGCAGTTGCTGACCTGGTACCGATCCGCTGTCGGTGGTTCCGGAGCCATCTCGCCGTCGCGCACCTCCACGTCCCTCAGACCCAGAGGCGCCTCCGGCGGTGGCGGCGGTGGTGGCGGCGGCGCAGCCGAAATGGTCGGGGCTGTATTTGCCAGCGAAGTACTCCGCGTCCTCAGCTCCCGAGAGGCGGGAGACGGCCCCCGCCTCGCCGTCACTGACCCATGGGTCTCGGACACGCCGTCCACCGCCGGGCCGCCTGCGAAGGGCGGGGCGTCTGGTGAAATGGCGGGCGGGCTGGCGGGCGGCCCTGGTGTACGGGTGACCGAGGCGGGCGACTTTGCGACCGTGGAGCCGGCGTGCTTCTTGGCTGGGGCGCCGGTTGAGCAGCTGGTGAGGAACCAAGAAGAGCAGTAGCTGGGTCGGCAGGGGTTTAGGGTTTTTATAGGAATATGGGAGCAAGGCGGCCACGGAAGAGGAACCCCCGCTAGCAGGTTGCGGGGCTCTTTGGGTCCTTCGTGTCCTTCGTGTCCCGGGCCAGGGGCAAGGGGCCAGGGGGCCCAAAGGAGGCTGCACCAGGCACCCGCCCACATGGGCCCTGCGACCGGGAACGAGGGCCCTATGGGGCCCCAGCGCTATCTCATAATCTCAACCACGAGGCGTGGCCCCAGTTACACTTGGTTGCTGGTACGCGTTTTGCCGCTGAGAATTTCAAGGGCGGTACTGCAGAGGGGCTCCTCCTCCTGACCGCGTAAGGCCCTTGCACCCTAGGTGCGGTGTGCGGTCGCAATGAACCGCATCGGCGGCCCGGAGCTGCTGTGTCTCGGGCTCCCAACAACCCCCGAGCCGCCCGCCCGCCCGCCCGCCCCCCGCCCGCAGACGCTGAAGCTGAAGTTGCACCAAGAGGCGCTGCAGCGCGCATGCGGCGGCGGCGGCGGCGACACGGTGCGGCTGGCACCGTCGTCGTCGTCGGCGGCGGCCCCGCGGCGGATGTCGTGTGTACGGCTGCTGCTGGTGACGTCACGTGGCGAGCTCCTGTGGGACGATTTGGTGGCGATGTGTCCGGAGGACTGGACGATTCGGTGAGGGGGGTTTCGGGGGGGGAGATCGGAGAGGGCGGTGCGGCCTCGCAGGAGCTTTCATCACGTGCAGCCTGGGGTGGCAGCAGCCTGGGTGTTCGCTGTTGTTCCTGCCCTGGGTGGGTTTAGGAAATTGGTAGACATATTCGAACTGCGCTGCTGCCCTGGGTGGGGGGTCGGAGAGGTTCGTCCCCAGCTGCGTGATACACTCCTGCGATGTCTATTTTCGGGTTTCCCTTTCGATGGGCGCCTTCCTAGTTCCTACCCACATCAAGCTACCCACATCAAGTATATATATACCGCTTTGCATGCTTCTGCGCCGCTACGCCGACGCCGCGGCAGCGTCTAGGGTTTATGCTACGTCTAGAATGTACCTAACCCATCATATCTGTAACCCCCCGTGCCGCCAGGCTGCAACTGCCGGCCTCCATCTCCGTTCCCCCCGGTGGCCTCCACGTGCTCGTACTGAGCCACGTGGATGAGCCGTACATCGATCCGGATCTGGACACGCCGTCGCCAATGCTGGTCAGCGGCCGCGAGGCCGATTCCACCACCGCCGTCGCCGCCCGACCAGGGGCCAGCTCGGGCGGTCTCCTCGGCCGGGCAACTGTGCTCGCCGCCGCCGATGCGCGCATGGTGGACGAGGTGGCGGCTGTGTACGACAGCTGTACGCGGCACTACCTGGGCGTCTCCGCCAGCGACGGCGACAGCGCCGCCGCCGCCGCCGCCGCCGCTGGCGAAGGCATCGACGGCGCCGCCGCGGGTACGGAAGAGGCGGCGGCGGCGCTGGCCTGGGCCCGTCACGTCCAACCGCTCATCGCGGACTTGGATTTCCTCATGTCGTCGTACGACGACTGCGTCGCCGCCGCCGCCGCCGCCGCAGCGTGCGGCGCAGCTGCCAGCGCGGCGATGGCGGAGTGGATGGAGGTGGGCGCGGCGTTGGTGCAGTTCTGTGACCGGCAGTGCCTGCCGGCGATGGGCGAACTGGCGGGGAGCCTGGTGGCCCAAGTGGCGCGACGGCTCCAGCAGCACAAGCAGCAGTACCCCTACCGCCATCGCGACAATTGTCACGATCATCCCAGCCATCTGCAGCTGCACTGCGACCTGCCGCTGTGCGCGTCGCCAGTGGGGCCGCCGGCGATGGTCGCCACGGCGGCGGAGGCCGAGCCTTCATTCACCTCCGCCACCTCCGCCACCTCCGCCACCTCCACCGGCCGGATGGCGACGTCGGCGCCGCTGTCGACCGTCCATCTCAACGAGCGCTGCGACACGCCCGCGAGGGCCGCCGCCGCCGTGCCGCACAGCAGCTGGAGCTGCAGCGCGCTGCGGCCGTTCGAGCCGCCGCCGCCGCCGCTGCCGCCGCCGCCACCGCCGCCGCCGCCGGCGGGCGCCAGGGCCGCGGATCTTCGGCCCTTCGGTCCTTCCTCTGACCTCGCACCTGCGGGGTCCGGGTCGGCATCCGGGGTGACGGTCCGGGGCGGGGCTGTCGCCGTCGCGGGGGGGTTGATCGCCGCCGCGGCGCCCGCGACCTGGCCTGGCAGCTTCCACGGCGGCCACGACGCCGCCAAGGGGGCCGATAGTGAGAAGCCAGGAGCGCGGGCTCCCCAACAGGCCAGCCACGGCGGCGGCAGCGACGGCGGCGATGACTATGTGACAGTCGCCGCGGCCGCCGGGAGTCGGCACTTCTCGGCACCGGCCAGCCCGACGGCAACCAAGCCGCCGCTGACACACTCCGCCGCAGATCCCGATCCTGATCCCGATCGCCGGCGGCAGGAGGAGGCGGCGCCGCCCCCTTGCCGGGCCAGCCCCGGCGGCGGTGCGGGGCCCCGCGGCCGGCACCTGCAGCTGCGCCGCCGCAACACGGTGCCCTCCCCCGCCTTCGCCTTCGCCTCCGCCGGGCGTCCGTTCGCCGCCCTTCAGGCCTCCCCCAAGGGCTGCCCGCCGCCCACCTCGCCGCCGCTGCGGCTGGTGCTGCCCCTGGTGCTGTCCAGCAGCGACAAGGAAAACTGGGTGCCGGACCTCGGCGGCGGCGGCGTGGGTGCTGACGTGGCCGCCGCCGGCGCGGGGTACGGCGGCGGAGGCGGCGCGACCCTCGGTTCCGGCGCGGGGTACGGCGGCAGTGCGGAGGCGGCGCTGTCGCTCCTCCACCGCCGCCGCCGGCGCAGCAGCGTGCCGGTGGGGGCCTGCGCCGGCGGCGTCGGCGGCCTGGCCGCAGCACCGCCGCCGCCAACGTCTTCATCATCTCTTCCGCACCCCACAGCCGATATGCTCGCAGGGCAGCTGTCCCTCAACCAGCAACACCAGCACCGCCACCACCCCCACCCCCACCACCAACACTACCACCCCGCCCGGCACCCTGGAGGAGGACTGCGAGCGGACGGCACCGCCCGGCAACGCCGACACTCCGGTCTGTGGCCGGGGGCCTCTGCTGTCCCCACTACCCCTCGGGAGCAGCCAGCGCCGGTCGGGATCGGTCGGCGGCTGTCCGGGCTTCCCGCGGCGGCTGGCGCGGCCGTACAGACCGCCGCCTGGGCGGAGGGCGCGTCGACCGCTGCTGTCGAGCCCCAAACGGGCAGTCGGGGCGAGGCCGCTTGGGCGGTTGTCACCACAGCCGCCGTCGCGCCAACGAGGGACGGTAGTCTGGCCGCGGCCGGTGTTGCCGGCGGGCGCTCTTCGGTGGCGGCGTCGGTGCGTGCGGCGGCGGCGGGGGCGGCGGCGGCGCGGGCGGCGTTGACCCGTGGGTCCGGGGGATGCGGGGCTTCTCGCCCCCTAGCGCTGGGAGTCGCTCTGATGACGCTGATGACGCTGATGATGGTCGTGGCAGTTGCGCTGGCGGCGGCGGCGGCGGCGGCGCGGGTCACTCCCGCCGGTCTGGGCGCGTGGCGGCGGCTGGCGTCAGCCGGGGTGCGTCTGGTTTGCGGTGATGGCCTCCGTGTGGGTCGTGTTGGAAGGGACGACTCGGGTTGAAGGGCGGGGAGGTGCCCTGTGGAGGTCGTGGAGGCGGGTCGCAGCCGGGGTTCAGGGACGTGGGGCTCCCAGTGCGCTAGGGTGTGAGAGGGCGTGGGGAGCCGGCTCGGCAGTGCATTGCGACGACGACGATGTGCTCCTGGGGGACGGAACCTTTCCGTCGGGTCCGAGGCCCGGACGGATCCTCACAGTGCGACTTCAGGTGACCGGCGGCCGGCCGGGAGGCGGCTAGGGGTCGGCGTCGATCTACTGCGCCGGTTGGTTGCGCAGGATGTGCCCTTGGAAAGGGATGTTCGTTCGGTCGGTTGGTTGGCTGGCTGGCTGGCTGGAGAAAGGACACGAAGTCAAGATGTCACTGGTTGTGCGGAGGGAGGCGGCGCGTCGGCGTGGGCAGCGGCGATGTGGCGATGTGTTGCTCGCGGCACCCCGGGCTCCTCTACAGCGGTGTTGGTCGCATGGGTGTGGGCGGCGGCCGCGTGCCGTACTACTATCCTGGCACAGCGCGTGCGCCACCACGGGAGGCTTCGTGAGGGGTGCATGCGTGAGGCGCGGACGACCTCGAGCGAGCTCGCTCGTACGTACGGCGGTTGGTACGGAGGTGCTTGCCGCACGTGGGGTTCCTGTGGTGATGCGGTACTGAGTCGAGTCACATGTGCACATGTACCCCCCATGCGCCAAGCGTTCATTCGGTTGCTAAATGTCGTACCTTTGCGCATCGTACATCGTACACCGTACATCGTACATCGTACACCACGTATGGTCTCAGCGCGGTACCTCTTTTGAGGCGAAACGATGAGCACGAACTGCGGCCATCCAGCCGACCTCCAGCATGTATGTGTGCGGTGATGCGGCGCTGTGTCTGGGGGACGGCGTGAGTCCAAGACTGAGAGCCTGGGCCTGGGGGTCTGGGACTGGGTCTGGGTCTAGGACTGGATGCAGCAGGGCTGTAGGTAGGTGGGCCAAACGCGACTGGTGACGAGGTAATGCTTGGATCTGAGAGGATCTGAGGTAATGAGCTGGGGCGGCACGTCTTATCTGGGGCGCGCGCTGCGAACGGCGGATGAGTTATGTTGTGTATGCACGTATGCATGCTCTTAAGGGCACGGGCGCTGCATTTCTCTTCCTTTGTGCTTTGTCTTAAGTCGTTGTTCCTTCTTTGCCTTTGGAGGGAAAAGGATTGGGGAACCGATGCGTGGCACAGGGGGGAGGGGGGAGGGGTTTATTAACGGCCGTCCTGACGAGCCCTGGCCTGCTGGTGTGACGGGCGTGAGGCCATGCTGGCCGCGACTAGCGCGAGGGGAGCACCTCCTGTACTGCTCAGCGTCCACCCCCGTCCTATCTGCTGGCTGGTCTCGTCAACTGCGTCAGTCGCAACCTGCGTCAATCGAGGGAATTGCAGACAGACAGCACATAGGTCTAGGCTAATTTTGCAGCAGGCCTGCTTCTGCAGGAGGCGAACGGTGATGCTAACGGGAACTGTAGCAGTATAACAAACGGTGATGATGGGTGTAACGGTGATGGTGGCGGTGAGGGGGAATGGGGCGTGGGCGCGGTGGATGGTTGTCGTTTGGCCGTGCACGCGGTGGTCCCGCGGCGGTCAAGTCAAGACAGGCGAATTAAGGTATGATTACTTTTGCGGCTTTGGCTGGGACAAAGCCCTCGCGGCAGTACAACATATGTACAGATGGAAACATGTTTTGATTGGAGCTTTACCTGTTGCGCACCGACCCCATTCCCGTACATACCTGCCCTGGACATGTTTGGAACGTGGCCAGGGCCGCACCCATCACTGCAGTACCAACCTGCCTTGCCCCTGGAAGATGCGGCTGGCTAGCTTATGAGGTGTGTAACACTAACGCTCAGTTCGCGTTTGCGGGGGCCTTTCCCCGGGCCTTTCCCCGGGGAGAAGCGCCCTTGGGGGACGGGTTGGCGTTATTGGGCTGGAGCGGGGGTTAGGTGGCAGCCCAGGCCGTGAGTGCTGGCGTGCAGGGAGGGGCTGTGAGGCATGGAGCTAATGGAGCACAGAGCTCTTTACATGAGATATTGATTTCTGCATTAGAGGCTCCAGATAGAAACCCCATTCCGAAGGAACCCAAATACGGCATAATAAATAAAATCCTTTCAGCGCGGTAATTTGTCGCAAGCTGCGAGGTGTCAATTCCCATAATGTCCAGGCCGGCAAGTTGGTTGCAGGTCGTTGCGCCGGTTGATGCTGTAGCCGGTGGCCGGGCGAGCAACCTGCTGTTGCGGCCATGCGGTGCAACCGCGTCGACGTAAGCGCCGCAGTACGTAAGGCCCTCGCTCCTCGCGCTGATTTATGACCCATGGATGGTTGGGCGGAGCGATGTGAAACACCACGCCGTGTGAGGCGCTGGCATTGAGTATGTACGCGTGCACGGCCCAAAAATAATACCGTACACGCACACTTCATGCGGTTGTGCCCGGCTATTATCACCGCCCGGGCGGTGCTGGTCCTTGTAGCCGCTAGCCACCGGAGCAGCCCTGCAATGCGGACGGTGCGGCGGTGCAACCTACCGGGATGGACCCGGGCGGAATCGGTCGCGCTGGAACGCGCGCCTCCGGGCTCAACTGCTCTCGATTGGACTCTAGTTTGGCTGCTGACTCAGACCAATCGTTATTTAGGCGGTACTACTTACTGTTTGAATGGTTGGTTTGGTCAACAGTTGTCAGCGTGTCAGCAGATGACGCGGTCCTCCGCAGGCCTCTGCTTGGCAGCTGTTTCTCAGAGCACTACTGCGGATGCCTAATACCAACCCTCGGGGTCTGCTGTAACAACCTTAATAATATTATTATAGCCACCCTAACCTCCGTCCGTGCGGATACCGGGGACCGTCATGTACGTCATGTACGGTGCGTGTTGGGGGTGTCGCCTCTTGGTCAGGGGTGGAGTGATTAAGGAGGCGAATGTTACCCGGTCCGGCATGTCCGCAGGTATGTGGCCGTACTGGGGTGGCCGTACCCTAGACACGAGGCGCGCTTCATGTCCGCTTGCACGTGTTTGACCTATCTTACAGCATAAGTACGGCAACGGCCATGAGGGCGGACCTTCGAATCAGCACAGCTCACATCCCGGCAGAGCTCGACGTGGGCATGACCGACAAAAGGCGTGCGCTCCTTCCACTATTCAGGGTTCGAATTCGCTTTCCTGGAACGCAGCGGCCGACCCCAGCAGTCTGCATAAGGCCCCACGCACCCATCTTCCAGCGAGGGCTGACAGTAAAATGCTCTCAGATTCCATCAGTCAACAAGCCCCATGCGACGCGCGCCCGTAGTACATTACGAAACCCCCGTACACATTTACCTCCATGACGCCCTTCCCCTACCCCACCTTCAGGCAGGTGTTCAAGGCATTGTCACGCACGCACCTTTGCGTGCCGTACAAAGTGCCGTACAAAGCATGAGATGAAATCCCCTCGACCGTCCGCGTGCAACAATGTGGGACGTTCCGCACGCGCGCATGGGAAATGGAAAAATAACGGCAAAACCCAGCTGCCGTACCCGATCAACCCGATCCCGCAGGAATGATGCCACGAGATGGCAGCGATATCCCAGACGAGTTGACGAGTGGTGAAGGGGCCTCACATCCACAGAGGCCACCGCAGTGTCGACCGTACTGTCGTACTGCCGGGGACCCCACCCGGCAAAACGCCCCTGCGCCCCCAACCAACATCGGAACCGCGACCCATGGGACGCCCGGCAAGTCCCAGGTTGTAACGGCCACACCAAGTCGCCACAACGCCACCCCCCGCGCTGTTCCAACGCGAGTGGCAGCGGACGGGGTCGCCGTCATCGTCGGTGGCGGCATGTCACACAAACAAAGTACGTCACCCTCTTCGTTCACTGTCTTTCGCAGACAGATGAACCCCCGGGTCCCACCCCACACTGTACGGCGGTGTGCGGTGGTCATTATAGGTTCGTTGGTATCAGTCCCTACAAACATCCCTGAACCCTCCGCGGCGCCAACCCCCCTCCTCCCTCTCCCTCCCCCCTCTCCCTCTCCTCACCCCTCCACCCCGGCGCTACGGAAGCTCTTGCCTGCGGCCTCACTGCCGCTGCAATGGCCCCCCAGCTGCTGCACCTGCGCCGCCACCGCCTGGGCCTCCTCGGCCGGCACCGACAGCTCCAGACCCACGCAGCCGACTGCGGAAGGAAGGAAGGGCGGGAGGGCGGGCGGGAGGGCGGGGAGTTAGGGAGGGACCGAGGGGACGAGGGCGGGCACTTAGGAGGGCGGCGGCGGAGAACCCACGGGACGTGACGACCCCCCCAGCCCTCGAGACCGGGCCCCAGACCTCGCCCCAGCAACCCGCCAGTGCCCGACGGGACCTCGAGACCTTGCCCGAGGGGCCGCGCAGTAAGACCGCCCGACACCTCCCTCTTCCTAGGTCCTGGCAGAGGTCGTTCTTCACCACCCGGATCCTTGCCCTGGCAGTCCACGCGGTTCATCGGTGCCTGCCAATGTCCAATGTCCTGTACCCCCCTTCTTCCTCCGAGACCCATGTGCCCGCCCCCGCCCGCCCTTCGCCCGCAAGGCACCCCACCTGAGAGCGCCCCACCCTTGGCGGCGGCGGCGCTGCCGAGCGCCTTGCCGACCGCCTTGGCCCAGCCCGCCTCCGTCGCCAGCGCCGCCGCGGCGGTGGGACTCAGGCGGGCAGCGTTGGTGCGCAGTAGCCAGCCCTGCAGCCACCCAGACAGACAGACAGACAGACAGGGCAGCCACCAGTCAAAGGCACACTCAGACAGCCGTGATGATACCCTGTCCAATGAAAGGACACACAGCCCGTGTGATGACTGGAATGGGTCGGGCGAGTGTCTTCTTCGCTAAGCACAATCCATGTGGGCCCCTCGCCGCAAACTGTGTAAGCGCCCGCGGGGAAAACCCAAACGCTGACCAACACGCCAGGCCTCTTCATGCCAGGCCTCTTGTCTAAACACGCCAGGCCATAACCCCGGTCCCTGCCCCGGGATCCATCGGAGCGCTTTGAGCCGTGGAGAGGCGTGTGCGCGGGTGTGTGTGGGAGGGAGGGGCGGGAGAAGGTACGTCAGGCCGGCCCCACTCGCCTTCTCCGCGGCCGTCCTGGCCAGCTGCAGCGCCCCGTCGTGCTTGGCGCTGTCGAACGCGGCGAACATGTACGACCGCCCGCCAGTCGGGGGCGGGCGCCCGCCAATCGTGACCAGGAGCGGCGACTGCGAGCCGCACAGTGGCGACAGGGGTGAACCAGGGCGAGGGGGGGTCGCAGGCGGAGTCAGTTGACGGTTGGTAGCGCTCGGCCGGGCTCATCGCCTGCGACCTGACTTGATTGCGGCCGTGGGGTGCGTTCTGCGGTGTGGTATGATGCGGTGTAGTGTGGTGCGGTGTGGTGTGGTGCGGTATGGTGCGGTATGATGCGATGTGGTGTGGTGTGGTGCGGTGAGGGGGAGATCAACAAGCAGCCCCTAGCAGCCGGGGGCGGCGGTTCCTTTCCCGCCCTCCCTGAACCCTGCGATGGCACCCAACCGAACATCTGGACCCCAACCCCGGTGTCACTTCCCGCACAACGTACACCCCGTACATTTAAACACACAACACAGATTTGTAGACTTCTTTCTTGTGGGTAGGCATAAGTTCGTACATTCGTACGGCACATACTTGTACGCGCAAGCAGGGTGGCTATCTTATTTTGCAGAGTATCTATGGCCGGAGATACTCCTTGCCCAATCGTGCTGAAAGTATCTGTCGGAGGGAGCTTTTGCCGGCATTTTATCTACTCAAAGGGAGCTTTTCCCCGTGAGAGAGGCCATGAGTATCTAAAACCCCATTTTCCCACCGAGGGAAAGTATCTATCATAACCCAAGGTTTTCGGCCGAATATATATTTATATCTAAAGATAGCCACCCTGCGCGCAAGGCACTCCCATCCTACCGGCTGGAGAGCCTCCTGGCCGATCCGCATCAGATCCGCCGCCTCGGCCGGTATAGGGCCCAGCAGGCTGCTCGTGACGACGTCCCCGGGCAGGAGCCGCCAGTTGCCGTCCTGCATGTGCATGCGGGCCGCAAGCGTGCGCGGTTGGTTGGTTGGTTGGGTTGTTAGGTGGTTGGCTGTGTTTCTCCCTGGATGCCAGCCCCTTGAAGGAGGTCCGGGTGAGGGAATGCGGCCGGGCGGCAGGAGGCAGGAGGCGGCGCCGGGTGTGTGTGCGGGAGCCCTCCTGCAACTTTGACTTGTGTGTTTAGACAAGAGACCCGCCCGCCTCGTGTGTGTATCTCTTAGGGGCGGGCCGTAAGCGGATGCATCCGGGACCAACCCCTCACAAGAGAGGGCTCAGGCGGGGGCCACACACGGCAGCGGGTTTCGACTTCCCCAGGCACCGCTGCGGCGCGACATAGGGCCTGTCGCACGCTCGCTCGCACCTTGGGCGTGAAGTCGAAAATGTCGTACCAAAAGTTGTGGAAGGGGCTTAGTTTGGCGTTCCACATGTGAGCTGCGGAGGGCGGGTGGGCGGGGCGGGGAGGGTGGGAGGGTGGGTGGGGGGGACAGATTCTCAGATATACCGTGGGGCCAAACCCCGCTGAGCAGCCCATCCAGCAACCCCGGCGCGCCCTCACTCCCCGCCCCCCCCCCGCCATTCCGTCGCCTTGGCCCCCCTCAGCCCACCTGCCAGTTCGGGGTACGACAGATCCAGACAGGAAAAGCCCACCTGCGACCCGGGGTTGGTTGGAGGCGGCGAGGCAGGGGAGTAGGCGCCTTGAGGAGACAGTTTACGGTCAGTGTCGCGAAGCTACCACTCAGGTTCGAGCTGAGTGGAGCGGATTAAAAATGCATTTGAGTTGAATTGAGAATTGCGTTGGGTGATCGGCAATATAGGACACATTGGTAGACATGTGGGCGACCGGGAAGGTTCGGAGCCGCAGTGCCGCTTCGTCGATTCAAAGTGTTGCAAAGAGGACGCCGATCCGATCCAGGTTGGGCCACAGTACTGCGGCGTGGCGTGGTCATGTGCCGTCTGTACCGCTTGTACTGCCTGTACGGCTGCCCGCCGCCCCGCAACCCGGTACAGCCGGCACCCGTTCATATCACGCGTGTGTGCGCGCGCCTCACGTTGTTCGACGACTCCACGATGGGTTTCGTACGGCAGTATAGCGCGATCTTGCAATTGCGGATGTCTCTCGTCCTGGATGGAACACACGGCACGCAGGACGCGGTAGGCGGTACAGTTCCGTCTCTCTCTATACAGTACGAACGAGCACTCGTGCTGCCGTACCTCCAGAGGGCGACTGCGCAGGTCGCATCGCTATCCGCTTATGTCTTCAGCTAAAGAGGAGGGAGGGACCCTAAAGCTAGCCAGGCTGGCCTGTGCGTGCACGCGTATGCGTGTGCATAAGAAAACTGAGCCGCGCGCGTGTGGCGTTGTCGATGTGCCCGAATGGGTTATAGTCCGTTATATTCCGTTATATTCCGTTATATTCCGTTTTCCGTATGTGTGTGTTGGACACGCGGGGTTCACCTGACACCGGCCTAGCGGCCTCTAGCGGCCTCTAGCGGCCTCTAGCGGCCTCTAGCGGCCTCTAGCGGTGCCGTGACCGTTTCCGCGCACCTGAGTTGCCGACACACCACCGCCAAGTTGCAGTTGGAGCTGTCGCGGATGAAGATCGACCCGTCGGTCGGTCCTGGGGCCCCGCGGCAAGGGGGGGCGAGGGGGAGGGGAGGGCGGGAGGGGAAGGGGGGGAGGGGAGGTGCGGGAGTGGCGGCAGCGAGGACGGAGGGAGGGAGGGCCTCGACTGTGCGGCGCAGGGCGCACGGGGTAACAACAATCGCTGCAAAAGGACTGCGCGGCAAAACTCCCGGGATCCATATCGCCATGTCCCCCTCCTTCAACGGTCAACGGTCGACAATTTGGTCGTACCGTAGCGCCTGTGCTGCCTGAAAGGAAGGTCATCCACAGATTGCCCGCCGCGCTCTCTTGGCATTTTACAACTCTCCCCAACCCTCCCGCACTCCTCGCTGACCCCAGCCGTGCACACGCCCCGGTTGGTGGCTTCCGACGCGGCCCACCCGCTTGGTTGGTTTGGGTCGGGCGGGTTGCATTTCTAAACACACATACACACACGGGGCGGGTCTCTTCTCTAAACACACACGCGGAGGCGATGTCTGGTGGACTCCAGGGGTGCGCCGTGCGCCGGCCGGTGCTGACGTCCTTCCACCACCCTCCGCAATCCGTGTACGACAAGGTACGGCACTCAGTCGCGTCCACGTCCTCTCGGCGCTCAACCCACCCACCCCTCAACAGCACAGTACGAACATGTCCACCAATGCCCTTTACCCCCACCCCCAGCCCCACCCGCACCCCCACCCCCGACCCCCACCCCCACCCCCAACCACCCACCACCCACCGATGTACAGTCGGCAGTTCTTGCAGTCGTCCACAGTGACCTGAGCGCAGTGGTCAAGCAGGTAGATGTCGCAGTTCTGGTCCAGGGGGGGAGATAAAGGGGGGAGGGAAGGGGGAGGGCGGGGCAGGGGAGAGGCACGGGAGCGCCGTACAGTGAGATTCGGGTGGGGCTGCGCTGGCGCTGGCGCCCGCGTGGCCGCGTGAGGCCGGAGGGGGAAGGCAAGGGGGGAAAGGTGGAGATCGCTGGGGCATGGTGAGCGGAGGAGTGCGGCGGGGGTCCAGCGTGCGGGTCTCGGGGGGCAGACAGCGATGTCGACGGGAAGGAGGATTACATGGGGGCGGGTACTGCACCGAGTGCACTGAAATGACACCTGAAACCACACACGAAGCCGAACCGGGCGCCGCCGATGCCGCTTCCGGGGTGCAGCGGCCAAGACAGCGCAGACCAGCGAGCTAATCGCGATGTGGGTCGCGATGTGGGTCGCGATGTGGGTCGCGATGTGGGTCCTGCGCTCTGCCGGTACCCGGGCCCTCCCAGGGCCGTCCCCCCACCCCCACCCCCCACCCTGGACGCAGACCCGCCCCCGTGTCCTCAGCCGGCTGAAGGAAGCCCACTCATCCGGGAGGACATCCACCTTCCGCTCCCCATTGCGCGCAGCGCTGCGCAGCCCAGCGGCACGGGCATGGCCGGTGCGGTGCGGTGCGGTGCGGTGCGGTGCGGTGCGGTGCGGTGCGGTGCGGTGCGCGGCAACGGTAGCTTCCTGCGCGGTGCCGCCCCCGCGATGGAGGTCGTGTTACAGTCGTTGTCGTGACAGTATCGCGTCCCCGTTCGTCCTTCCTCCTCCGGCCTGCCAGATCTGCCAGGTCTGTCGTGGGTGGGCAGGAGGGGAACCGCCCCCACAGCCCGTGCATACGGTACCGGCCGGGTACATTTGAGGTCGCCTGCGGCTCCAGCCGACCCAAATGAGGATCACAAGTGCACAACCCCTGGTGCGAGCACGCTGAGAGAGGGGAGGCTAGGCGGACAGGCGGCGGTCAGGGACGCGGGCAGGCCGGCAGGGGAAGAAGAAGAAGTGTTTAAGAAGTAGGGGCAGGGGCTCACCTCGCATTTGTCGATCATGAAGGACTGCCCGTTGATGGTACCCGGCGCCTTTATTTTAACTTCGTTTTTGCAGTCCATGAACTGGAAATCTTTGGGGTCCAGTTTGGGTCGCGGGATGTCGACGTTTGCGATGCCGCCGGATGCCGCCGTGGGCTTCGCGGCCGGCGACGACACCGCCGCGCCCCCAGCAGCGCAGTTCTGTGCACATGGAGGTTGTGAAGCAACTGGGCGTCAGGGGCCGCGCGACTGTTGGGCAGCCGGGGGCTGCTACTGCCATGAGTCCCCATCCCGCAAACCGACCGCGTCGTTTTGTGGAACTCCATCCTCTGGGTCGTCTCCTGAGACTGCATAAGCGTTGGCTCTTGCGTCCTTGGATTTGGCGCAACCCATGGCGATGGAGTTTTTGATAACGAAGAAAGTGACCCCGAATATCGACGTGGCTTATTTGCAAGTGAAAGAAACAATGTATGAACCAAGGTCAAAATATCAGCTCCTTGGGTGTAACCGGAAGCCTAATGCTGTCTTTCGGCAATTCGAAGACTTGTCATGGAAGTTTGATTCAATGTACATACACTACCCGATGAAGGTTTCTCAGCTCACAAACGTTATCGAGGCGACGAGGTGAATGGTTTTGCAGTTGATCGCCTGTCGAGCCGCATCCGTACCATATCGTACACGCCGATGTCTGTACAACCCCTTCCACAACCTGAAGCACCCTTTACGCGTGCCCCTTCCCGCCCTTCTTGTCCCCGCTGTGACGCGTGGTCCCCGAACCCGGCTTCCCGGCCCAGCGGGCACCAGCCCCGGGGCCGCGTCCGCCCCCTCGGCCTTTCGGGCTCCCTCGGCCTGGCCCCCTCCCTCGACCCCCACCCCTGCCGCCACCCTCCACTTTGGCCCTCTTCGCTTCGCGTTGCTCTGGAACCCGATCACGCTGCCCAGCGCCTCCTCCTCCTCCTCCTCCCCTTCCCCCTCCTCTTCCTCCACCGCCCGGCCGCTGCTGCTGCTGCTGCCCTCCCTGGCGGACCTTCTGCGAGTGCCCCTGCCGGCCGCTCGGCCCCGGCCTGCCCGCTCCGCGAACCCGCGGCGCCCCCCTCTCCGTCCCCCGACCTCTCTGTCCCCTGGAAACCGGCCGCACCACCTCCTCTTCCTCCTCGTCGTGGTCCGATTCCTCGTCCTCGTCCTCGTCCTCCTCCTCCTCCACCACCTCCCGCATCCCCCGCTTAGCGCCCGCTTGCCGCCCCGCCGCCGGGCCCCGCCGCCCGTTGACCCGCGGGCCGGTGTCCTCCTCGTCCGCCGAGCCACCCCCATCGCTGCCACTCGGACCCTCATCGCTGTCCGCCATCAACCGCTCCGCGCCTTCGTCCTCGTCCTCCTCGTCGTCGTCGTCAACGTCATCGACGCCGTGGTCGTTGTCGTACTCTGCCGGTACGATCTCGAAATCCGGTTCGTCCCAGCCCTTCTGCCCGCGACCCGCCTTGGCTCCGCTGGGGCCCTTCTGCTGCTTGGGCTGCTTGGGCGGCTGCGCCGGCGCCTTCTGCTGCTTGGGGAGCTGCTTTTGCGATTTTGCCTGCTGCTGCGGCTGCTGCTGCGGCTGCTGCTGCTGCTTCTGCTGCTGCACCGCGCGCTGCTTGTCGTTCCCCGCCTTTCCTGTGATGGCAGCCTCCGCCCTCGGCTTCCCCGCCGCCTTTGCCGCCGCCGGAGTTGGTCCCCTCCCGGAGGCGGAGGTGGGCGCCAAAGCGTCCGGGTCCACCGCCGCCAAACACGTCAGCCGCGCCTTGGTCGAGATCTGTGCCGTACAGGGCGGCGCCGCCGGCGCGCCGCCGGCCCCGCCGCCGCCCGGTCCTCCTCCCCCAAGGCGTCTGGTGTCCCACAGTTTGATGGTCCCGTCGCTGGAGGCGGTGGCCAGGGACGCCGGCACCGCGCCGGGACCTGCACCGGGTCAGGCGGGGAGGGGCAGGGGGCAGGGGAGAGGAAGGGGGCAGGGGAGGGGCAGGGGGCAAGGGGCGTATAGGAAATTGGTCGACATAATCAAACTTCAGGGGAGGGGCACGGGGCGGCCTCAAGGTGGGCGAGACAAGCGGCGGAAACCTCAACTGGAGGCCAGGGACGCGACCCGGCGATGCGGCTGCAGGGGCTGGAGTTCCCGGGGCCTGGGGTTCTCGGCGTCCCACGCAACCGTTAATGATGAGAAACAAGCTCACAACGAGCCCGGGCATATCCAAGGATATGTCTCCAATTCAACCCAGGTGGGTGCGTGGGTGGGTGGAAGGGCGCGTGGGAGGGCAGCAGATCCTGGGCTCAGGGGTGTCTACATCCTCCGACCCGTGGGTCCACACAGCGGGCGTCCCCAATATCTTGGCCCCTCCGCCTCCTCCGCCGCAGCCTCCAACCCTTCTGGCCCCGCGCCTCAAACAGCCCCTTCTCAACCGAGCCCGCGACCCGGCCCCATTTTTGTCAACAAAGACAGCGAACCCCGGCTCCAGTCCCTTCCTGCACCCGTTTCCCCCCACACATACCCCCTCCCCCCCTCCCTCCCCCGCCTTCCCCACATCTCTCCCCAGCCTTACCCACATCCCTACCCCGCCTCCCTCCCCCACATCACTCCCTCGCCTCACTCCCTCCCCCCCCTCCGCCGTCCTCACCTCTCTGCAGCACCGCCATGCCCCGCACCCGGCTGTCATGCGCCCTCGCCCAGCCGCCCACCACCCCGCTGGTCCGCACGTCCCACAGCGCCACACTCCCGTCCTCCAGCCCCAGCAGCATCAGACCGTCCTCCTGGCAGGCGGTGCACAGGATGCGGCGGGGGGCGGTGTAGGTGGCCACGAGGCCCCCGGCGCCCGATGTGCTGGGGAGGGGGAAAGGGAGGGCAGGAGGGGCAGGGGGCGGGGGCGGATATAGGGCGTCGGCAGGGCTACTGGAAGGGGGGAGGGCGCGGGCGGGGAGGAGGCGTATCGGTTCGGTGTGCTCATCTGCGGTTGCGCTGTCGTGAATGCGTGGTTGCAGCAGGGCATGTGTTTGGCAGCGGGGGGATGTCCGCACATGCCGCACGTCCTCCCCCACCTCTGAAGCATACAAACACACGTGAACACACACACACACACACACATACACACGGCCTCTTATCTAAATACACACACGCATTCTTTTTTGCGCACCCACGCATATGCCGTACCGACCTATGCACGGTGATCTTGCTGCCGCACGTGAGGCTGTACGACTCCCCCGAGGGGAGGAACGCCACGTCGTCGGCCTCCGCCTCCAGCGGGGCCACGTAGGTCACGCGCCCCTTGGCCAGGTTCCACATCCTGATGTGGTGGTCCCTGGGGGACAGCGGGAGGAGGCGGAGGGGGGTATGGGAAATTGGTAGACATATGGTAGGCGGAGGGGGGGGAAGGAGGAGGGGGAGTAGGCGGAAGGGGGGGCAGGAGGAGGGGGAGGAGGCGGAAAGGGGGGGCAGGAGGAGGGGGCGGAGGCGGAGGGGAGGGGCAGGAGGAGGGGGCGGAGGCGGAGGGGGGGCAGGAGGAGGGGGAAGGAGGCGGAAGGGGGAGGGGCAGGAGGAGGGGGAGGAGGAGGATAAAAATAAAAGAAGAACCAAACCCAGAAACGAACGAGGGCGAGGGGGTATAGGAAATTGGTAGACATATTCAAACTGGCGAGGGGGGGAGGAGGGGGAGGGTATGGGCCAGACGTGTCCAAACTGCGTTAACTGCCCGAGCAGAGATCTGGATGGGTCAGCACTCGGCAGGAAGAGGCGTCCCAGCGGATGCCCAGTTCGCGAGAGCGGTAAAAGCGCCTGGGATTAGAATTCCAGGTACTTGGCGCGGAATCCAGGCTACTCTGAACCTGGTCCGGCTTACTTCAAACCGACCCATGGGTCCCGTATGGTACCGGGCAAATGCCGTACCTTTTTGACATATCCGCACCATCACAGATCTTCACAAACTATTACAGTCCGTAGGGGTGCCGCGGGTTACGACCACGCCCTTATCAAGGACTAGGAACCAGGCCCTCGCCCCCCTTCCCGCCCCTCCCCTCCCTGTCCCACCCCCCGTTGCCCCCTCGCCCCCTCGCCCCCTCTCCTCCCCGCCCCTCCTCGCCCCCCTCCCCTCCCCGCCCCCCTGGCCACCTCACCTGGCCACGGACAGCGCCAGTCGGCCGCTGCGGTGCACCGCAATGCTGTTGACGGCGCCCTTGTGGCCCCGCATCACCTGGAGGGGGGGAGGCGGGGAGGCGGGGAGGGGGGGAGGGGGGGATATGAATCATTGATAAGCAGGGGAGAAGGGGGCCGCGGGGGGAAGGGGCCCGCAAAGGCACATCCTGGGGCCAGGCGGGTCTGTTCTCTACACACACCCTAGCGCAGCCTTACTCCCGAGGCCGGGTTGCGCGGTTCGGGGTCAGGCAAGCAGACTCCTTTTCACGACCCCACAGACCCAGTACTCCCCACAGACGAGATAGCCAAACCCGGAAAGCCACCCGGGTGAGTGGGTGGATGTGTGGGTCGTGGGGGCGACCCCGGCGAAGGATGGCGACACGCCCCCCCCCGGGAGGCTTCCGGGCGCCATTGTGGGAACCGCCCGCCCCGTCTCCCTTCCCCCCCTCCCCCGCGACGGGTCGCCCTCACCTCAGGTCACCGATCTGGGGGTGTCTGGGCTGTATCCTTTTTCATCCCCATCAGGCCAAACCCCCTGCCACCGGACCTTTGCCCTCTGGCAGTCAGCGCAGTCTTGAGTATGCCCGCCGATATCCTTTACTCCCCTGTGCCGCACCCCCTAGGGCTCCCCCGCCCTGCCCTCCCTGCCTCACCAGCAGGTGCTGCCAGTCCCTGCAGCGCCAGATGTTGATGGCACCATCGGCGCTGCCGCTCAGCATGTGGCTGGGGACGGACCGGCCCTGGACGGGGGCACGGAAGGGGTGGGGTAGGGTAGGGACGGGCGGTACGGAAGGGATGGGAGGCGGGCGGTACGGGAGGGAGGGGAGGCGGGCGGTTCGGAAGGTAGGGGAGGCGGGGTGACGGAAGGGATGGGAGGCGGGGTGACGGGCCTACGGGGCCTCCCTACCTATCCCGACCCACAACCCACCAGCAACCCCGCTGCTGTGAGCAAATGAGCAAACTGGAAGGCCCGACGCCCGCCGGTTCTTTTGAGGGGCTGCGAACAGGAAGCGGCCCCGGCACTGCAGACAGAGTAACAGAGACGGGGCCGCCCCACCCGGGGCCAGGTGACAGGGACCAGGGATTCCTCCGGCATGATAACCGGTGTCCACCAGTCCTGCTGTACTGCTGCTTTGCCGTACTGTCGTACCTCTGGTGTGTAGAAGTCCAGGCAGGGCACCGCCCCGTCGCTTGGGTTCATCAGCACACCCAGGTCCCGCTCCGCCTGCAGCCGGCCAACAAAGCGGATTGGGGTCAGTGCGGGGCGGGGCGGGGCGGGGTATAGAAAATTGGTAGACACTTCCCTTTCGGCTTCCTCCCAGGGGGCCGGGTCGGGGCGCCGGGGGGTCCGAGAGCGGCGTTACGGTAAATATACACCTATCCCGCACCAACTACCCCACCACCACCACCACCACCACCACACACGCGGGGGCGCGGAGGGCCGCCGCCGGGAACGCCGTACCGGTCGCTCTGCCTGGCTAGGCTCCAAACCAACCCCCCCGGGGGCGAGTCCGCGTTGAGCTCAGGGTACCTAGGCCGCCCCCCCACCCATTCGCCATCACATCTATGATGATGCCAACTTCGCCGGCTCCAGCTCCTCTTCTCCCGCTCCGTGAGGTCCCCTCCGCAGCTCCGTGTCCCCACCCCCCAGGTCCGTCGTTTGCGGCACTTCCCCGCCACGCGGTCGACACGACCGTACCTTCATGTCGTACAGATGGATGAGGTCATCGGCTCCCCCGGATGCCACGTAAGGCCCGGCGGCCACCAGACATTTGACCGCCCCCTGAGGCACACGGAAGTTCCGAGGAGGAGGAAAGGAACGGACCGGAAGCCAGGGGATTGGACCGGAACCCACCGAACGCAAATGTCCACGTCGGCGTGTTGGGTGCGAACTGACACGAGCACAGGGACGAAAGGATGTGGCGCTGAGGACATCATACCCGCGGCGCCCATCCGGGTTTACAAACAAACGGGGGGGGTTGAGAAAGTGGGTGTGCGAAACGGCGCTGTACGGTACGGGAAACGTCACGTCTCAACCCGTGCGCTCCCTGTCGCCACGCCACTAAGAAAGAGAGGCGCAATCCCTCGTGACTGTGCTGCGCTGTGAGGTGATGTGGGTTTCGCCCGAAGGGGCAATGCGCGCCGGAAGGGCGGTGCGTTGTCCGATGCCGAGGGCTGCCCGCGGACCCCGGGGGCCCACTCCCAGCCCACCTTGTGGGCCGCAAAGGTGTACCTCTTCACCACTTCCTGAGGCTGTAATTGCAAATTAGGGTCCATGAGCAGGGGGATGTGGTTTCACAAAAGGTTTCGATTCCGGAAATATCCGCCGCCGGGCCAACAAGGAATGCGGCCAGCCTACCTGGGAGCAATCAGCATTTGCCGTGAATCCAAATATAAATCGCTCGTATGAGCCAGCGAATATATACATAGTGTTGGCCGCCCCTTGACGTGAAGCTGTTGTGCGAACAGGCCCAGAATCACAATACTATGGCAGCTGGTACATTTTAAAATACTTGTAGAGGTGACTTTCGTAAGCAGATATTTCTTTATTGTTGTCTGTCTGAATTCGCAGCTGCGATGTCACTGAGTAGCATCGTGAAGATTAGAGGCATAGGTTTCATGCCAATACAGTCGGGAACATGATGCACAAGCGAATCAAACCGGCAGCATGTTTGGAGGAGCTTACGAATTCCCGTACACAACCAACTCAGACTCTTAATAACATGATCATTGAGTAATCTCGACCTCAAGGCCAGTGTATAATATGACCGATGATTACTTTGAAATTATGACGACGTCTGAAAATAAAGCATGTCCGTAGGGCGTTCGCCTTGAAGGCACCTGACATTGACAAGGGCTTCCCAGTCCCAGTTGCAAGGTCGCTGTTCCGCTAATCCAGGAACTTTCTACAACTTAGTTTGAAATGCGGCAAAGTATCCAAGTTGATAGTTATTAGCGGGTTCTGTTCCTTCGACGAGACCCGGGCAGCAACCATGGCGCACACCAAGCCTCTCAACACCACAGCAACGTCTCCACCTGGTGAAGCCTCCTGGTCTAGGTGATTCGTTGTGGCGGGTTGCTTCGGGAGCCCTGGCCGTGTCCCGTCGACGACACCGTCGGCCTCCGCTGCCGCACCGGACGCCATCCTGCAAACCGATAAAATCCACTTGTCAATCAGCCCTGATCCACAGCTACCGCCCCACCGCAGGCCTGGCACAGCGCGCTGTCGTCAGCACCGGTGGCCGTGCGGGCCCCGCCCTGCCTCCGCCCACCCACCCCCACGGCGCTGCTGCTGGGCTTCCCAGCACCGCACCCCGCCATCCCGACACACACACACCCGGACCTCACCGCTCCGCAGCTCCGCCGGGGTCGTCGGAGGCAGCCCCGCTGCCCCTCCACCGGCCGACGCGGACGCCGCCAGCGGACCGGCCTCCACCGGTCACCCGCCTCCGAAACCCTCCGCGGCTCCCCCTGCCGCCGCCGTCGCCGCAGCCGCACCCCAACCCCCCATCGGTGATGTTGGTGCCCCGGCCACCGACCCGCACCCTGCGAGGCTGATGTCCGAGGCGGCGCAGCCCCAACCGTCGTACGGCGCCTTGGGTGGCGTGGGTGGCGACGCGGCCTCGGCGGGTAGCGGCGGCGCGGCCCCCACGCCCCCCGAATCCTTGCTTCAAACCGCGCTTGGGTGAGCGAGTCCGGGTCCTACCATGTGTGCCTGTTCCTGGGCACTACACTGCACCTGCAACACCCCGGCCCCGCCCTCTGCCCTTGCGCCCGAGACTCGGTGGCCTGCCCCGCCTCCCCCCAACCGCCACCATCCCCGCCCACCCTGACCTCGCCCCACCCCGCCCCGGACCCCACCGGCAGCATTGCCGTCTTCGCCGCGCCCCTGGCCGTCCAGAACGTGGCGGGCTACTCGCTCAACGCGCTGTCCGGCAGCCTGATCGGTCGGCTGGGGCCCACCACCCTGTCCGCCTCCACGCTGGGCAACTCGGCATACTGCATCAGCGGCCTCAGCCTGGTGTGGGGCGGGGCGGCGGGGCTGGAGACGCTGGTCGGGCAGGTGGGGCGGCGGGTGCGCGGGTGGGCGGGTTGGGGCGGTGGTGGGTGCAACGGTGTCGGCCTCAGTTTCAGTTTCAGTGTCGGCGTCGGTCCCAGCTTCGCATCCCCCTTGCAATCCGTCACACCCACCCACCCACCCACCCATGCACGCACCCACCCCACCGGCCCCCGTGTCCCCTCTGACCCTGTTTTCGCGTTACCTCGCCCCACTGCCCCAGCCGCCCGCCCGCCGCCTCCCGGCCCTTTCCCCGCCGCCCCCCGGTTAGGCCCACGGCGCGGGCCAGCCCCGGCTGATGCGGCTGGTGCTGCTGCGGGCGGTGCTGGTCAGCTGGGCGGTGTGCGTCCCCGTGGTGGCGCTGTGGCTGAACGCCGAGGGGCTGCTGGCGGCGCTGGGCCAGTCGCCCGGGCTGGTGGCGCCCGCGGCCACCTACCTGCAGGTGAGGGGGGTTGCGGGTGCGGGTGCGGGTGAGTGGGGGTGAGTGAGTGAGTGCTGGAGAAGGGGAACAGGTGGGGCAGGCGGGATACGTGGGGCGGGCGGGAGGGAAAATCTGCATGCAAATCGACAACTATGGGAATGGGTGTGAGTTGGATTTGTTTGGTTGGTTGTGCCCTCGGTGCGCCTTGCGGTGCCGGACGGATGACCGACCGGGACGGACAGTTGACCTTTATGCACCACGGTATTGAACACATGGACGAATGGGCGGATGCCGCCCGCGGCTTGGACACATCCTTGAAACCCCGAAATCCCGCTGAGCTGCCCAATTCCTTTTCAATCCTTCACCCCCCTTTCCATCCCTCCCTCCCTCCCCGCAGTCCCTGGCGCCCTCCCTGTTCGCCTACGTGCTATCCGACTGTCTGCAGACCTACCTGGTGGTCCAGGGGCTGTCACACGTCACCACCACCGCCAAGCTGGTGGTCACCGCCCTGGGGCCCCTGTACTACATGGGGTGCATTTTCTGGTGGGCGGGTGCGCAGCCGGGCCAGAGCCAGGGCCAGGGAGGACCCACGGGTCGGCGCGTTTGACCCCAGGCTGCCGCAGGGCACTAGGGTTTATGCCCAGTGGGATGACCCATGGGTCAGCCCGGGGTTGCTGGGCAGGGTTGGGCGGCGCTGGGGGTGTGGGAGTCGGGCCGCGCGCCATACGAGTGCCGCATGCGGGCTTAACGTCGGTTCGCGGCTAGTTGTTTCGGGCGTGTCGCGGCGTCCCAACCCTCATCCCAACCCCGTCACTGCTCCTCCCGTCCACCTCACCTGCAGGCTGGGCCTGGGGCTCCCCGGCGCCGGGTACGCCTACGCGCTGTGCAAGGCCACCAACGCCGCGCTGCTGCTGGGCTGGATGGGCTGGCGGGCGGCCCGAAGGGGCCCGCCGCCGCCGCCGCCGCCGCCGCCGCCTCAGCAGCAGCAGCAGCAGCAGCAGCAGCAGCAGCAGCAGCAGCAGCAGCAGCAGCAGCAGCCGCCACCGGAACCGCCATCCGAGGCAGCGCCGCCGGAGGCATCGGCGGCAGCTGGGACCGCATCTGGCGGCGCCGCTGCGTCCTCGTCGTCAACCGCCGACCTGGCGGCACCTGCTGTCACAGGACCAGCAGCACGGCAGGACGTACCCGACCAGCGGCGGCAGCAGGGCCAGCAGCGGGCGGCGGCACTCCACCCAGCGGGGGTTTCCGCGGCGGGAGCGACGACGGGCGGGCGAGCCGCTGTGAACGCGGCCGTCGCGCCGGCGGCTGCGGTGTCCGCCGCCAACGCGGTGACAGCTCGGCGGCTGGGTCCGGACGTGTTGGGCCTTACGGAGCGGCTCCGGGGGGCAGTGGCGGAGGCCCGACGGGAGGTTTCGGAGGCGCTGGATCCGGTGGCGTGTCGGGAGTACATCCGATTCGGGGTGCCGGCGGCGGTGATGTGCTGCCTGGAATGGTGGGCGTATGAGGCGCTGGTCATCATGGCGGGTAGGTCGGTTGTTCGTTGGGTTGTTGATCGGTTGGTTGGGTATTTGGTAGGCTGTGAGGGAGGACGGTTGTGTGGCGGCGGACGGTGGGGGAAGTGCGGTACGGTACGGTACGGCGCTGTACGGCGTTGTACGAGTACAGCTGGAGTTCATGTGGGAAGAAACGCGGTCCAGGGGCTGGGTTGGAGCGGGTGGAATACGGCAAGGGCCTGCCGCAAGATGGCCTCCATCTCGTCACGCGTATTACTCAGATCTACCCTTACTAAACCCTTACTAAACCCTAAACCCTGAAAACCCTATAAAAGCAAGGCCCAGATTGAATCCCTGGGGGGCGCCACAACGTCCTCCCCCCTTCCCAATGTCGCGGTCGCGGCCATCTTACCCCCCTGTACCATGTGTCCAGGACCCCAACGCCCCCCACACCCACACGCTCCACCCCCCACCCCCCGAAGCCCCGCAACCACACCCACAACCCGCCCCCGCCCGCACCCCCTACCCCCACTGGCAGCAGCGCAGTATCAATATGTTTCTATACCCTACCCCCACATCCCCCCACACACCCCAGGCTGGCTTCCTAACGCCGACCTGGCGGTAGGCTGCCTGGGCATCTGCCTCACGGTGGGCGCCTGGGCGTACATGGTGCCGCAGGCCATCGCCACCGCCACGTGCGCCCGGGTGGCGGCGGCGCTGGGGGCGGGCGACGCGGCGGCGGCCAAGGTGCGGGGGGGGGGGTAAATTGAGAAAAATAAATAAACCCGCAGAACTAACCCGGGCGGGGGGGTTTGAGGTGCGGGGGGTGCCTGCTGGTGGGGTTCAGAAGGGTCCACTAGAAGCTACAACCCCAGATGCAACACAAACGCGAGCGGCCGGACTGCGGGTGTTTGGGGCATCTGGGTTCGGGCGGGGAGGGTTCTGCTTTGCTGTCGAGTGTCGACCCGGCCCAAACCCACTCCCGCGGCGTCCCCTCCCCCGCGGCTGCGTCACTCCGCGAACGTCGTACAACCCTCAGCGCAACTGGCAGGCCGCGTACGGTCTGGTGATGGCGGTGCAGCTGGTCCTGGGCTGCTGCCTGCTGCCCAACGCGGCGTGGGTGGCGGCCTGCTTCTGCCCCGACCCCGCCGCGGCCGCCCTCACCGCCTCCCTGCTGCCCATCACCGCCCTTAATACGCTGGGTGAGCTGGGCTGAGCTGGGCTGAGGCTCTGTGAACAGCTGGGGTTGTGTGTTGGTGTAAAAACGGTGTAGGAACGGCGCGTGGACGTGGTGTGGATGTGCTGATGGGATGATGAGCTGGTGCGATGTTTGCTATTCACAAGCACATTGCAATCCGGATATTCGTTTTTTGATATCCTTTCCTCGAGGTGTTTGATCTTGGCTGCGAAAGGGCATTGACGGGGAAGGGAGGCGCCTCATGACGCGGCTCAGCGTTGATGGGACCGCGGCGGGGCGGCGGGGGGGGGGGGGTGGTAAATTGAAAAAAAGAATAATCCCCACCCCCAAAAAAAAAGGGGGTGGGTGGTAATCGACAATCCCCCGAGCGCCGCAGTGACGGGACTCGACATCCGCGTGTTGCGCTGCTCCCCCCACCTCTTCACTGCTTGCGCATGTGAGCCGCTTGTGGCCGACACGAGCCGCCCTTGAAGGCCTACCCCCCCCCCTTCCCCCTGCCACATCCGTCGCCACGACCTCACCCCACCATCCACCCAACCCCCGTCAGACGTCAGACCCCCCTTGCAGACCCATGGACCCATCTCATCAGACGTCCCGCCGATGTCAATGAGCCGACGGTATCCAATCCACCGAGCACCGACTAACCAACCAACTAACCAACCGACTGACCCGGGGCAACCCCCAACCGACCGCCCAGGCGACGGCCTCAACTGTGTGCTGAACAACGGCGTGCTGAGGGCCTGCGGCCGCCAGGACCTGGGTGCCCGGTTGCACCTGGTGTCGTACTGGTGTTGTGGACTGCCGGCGGCCTACGCGGCGGCGTTCAAGCTGGGGCTGGGCGTGTCGGGGTTCGTGGCTGCCATCGGGGCCGCCAGCCTGAGTCAGAGCCTGGTGGTGCTGGCGCTCCTGTGCAGGTGGGCGGGGTGGGGTGGCTGGCTGGCGGGATGGCGGGATGGCTGGGTGGGTCGGTGGCTTGCAAGATTGCAACCCCGGGTAGTGGCTGGTGTGGCTGGGGGTCCCCCGGGGATGGGGGTGGGGGAGCCGCGGGCCACTCGGCCGCAAGGCCCCAGCGGACGTCTATTGACGACGCTGCTTGCTGCTGCTGCTGCTGCTGCTGCTGCCTCCCCTCACCTTCACCCCGCACCCCGCGCCCCAGCACCCCGCACCTACGGCCGTCGCCGCCGGGGGTCCCTCGGGCTCCCTGGTTGCGCATGGCAGAGAGTCATGTACGGCAGGACCGGCATCTGGCCCTGGGCCTTACTTTATCGGGTCTATTACTGCTTACGCCGCCTTTCCGCCTCTGCGCTTCCTGGCCCCCGACCTCTTGTGGGTCCCCGCCGTGCGCAGGTGGGACTGGCATGCGCAGGTCCGAGGCTCACAGAAGCTGCTGTCAGACATGGCGCCACCCGCCACCAACACAGCCTCCAACACAGCCACCACCACAGCCCCCCCGAAGGCCGGGTCGCCAACGGCGTCCGGGTCGGTTGACGCTGCGGCAGCACCCCGGGGCGGGGCGGCGGGCCCGGACGCTGCCGCCGCCGCTGTCGCTGCCGCCGCTGCCGGCGCCGCTTCGGACCCCCCTGGTGTCGCCGAAGAAGTGCATGGTAGGGCGTCTGCGGCTGCTGCTGCCGCTGCTGCAGGGTGAATCCGCTGTCCGCGGGGCGATGGCGTTGGCGTGGTCGGCGAGGGATCCCTCCTGGCAGCGCCGGTCGGAGCAATGCACGACAATGCTGAAGCGAGTATTCCAGAGACCCACAGATCGGGGTTGCGCCCCGGGGTTGTGTTTTCTCCGCGTGCGCAGGTGTATGTGTCTATGTCTGAGGGGGCGGTTGAAGGGAGGCGTGAGGGGGCGGTTGAAGGCAGGCGTGAGGGGGCGGTTGAAGGGAGGCGTGAGGGGGCGGTTGAAGGGAGGCGTGAGGGGGCGGTTGAAGGGAGGCGTGAGGGGGCGCCGGGTTGCCTGCGGCGGCGGCCATGGACGAGTTGGCCAACTGGGGTTCTTGCTGTGTGATTTCGGGGGCGGGTTGCTGCACGGAGGCGAGAGGTGTCGGGGGTGCGACTGGGCAGGAGGAGTGCAGAATGGCTTACATGGGACTGTACGGACGCTGTCGACCGATCGAAGAAACATACACTTATGTTTGTTTGTGGACGCGCACTGTGAATCATGGGGGTAGAGCCCAAAATTGCTGCGTTCGACTCGCTTGGCTGTTTGCAGGACATGCGAGACCCGCAGGACATGCGAGACCCGGGGGTCTACACCTTGCGTGGTGTCATTTAGGGTCTACTGAAGATTTTTCCACTATTGGAGTCTTCAGGAATGCAACTTTAAGCACCTGAGGGAAGGCGGCTGGTCGGACCGTGCTTTTGCCGCGTTAGGTCGACGAATGCAACAAGAACTCAATTCCTGGCAATTTTATTTCGTGTCATTACACCGTGCTGTTTGGGGGCCCAACTTGGTCGATCAGTGTAACACTGCAACATCAGAACTCAAACAGGAATAGAGGACTCAGGCAAGCTTTCAAAATTGGTTACGGCGATAATTATAAACAAATTATCGATTTGTTCAGAAAGGCGTGAATGACATGCGGCGTCCGTATTCCAATTGAAAGTCGCTCGAGGAGTCGCGCTCGGTCCGTCGCCTCGCATTGCAGCTGCGCTATACCTAAATCAGAACCTCAGCCGCAATTGAATGACATGGCAAAAAGTGCAAAACACTTTGCGTCGTCCATGGAAGGAGAGGCCTTCCTTCGTTGGGGGCCTCCCTGGAGAAGTCGTAAAGACGCCATTATAGAAGGAGAGATTGGCGGCTGTATTGGCAGCTGGCAGCTTCTCCGAGCTTCGAACTTACCCTCCTTGAGCCTTGTAGTCGATACATAGTGCGCGCCTTTTGACGGTCAAGTCGGTCCTACCCAAGTTGATCCGCGCACTGCTCGTTCTGTTTTGACAGATGAGCGTCTCCTATGCCTGTTAGTAGCAGTATGCGTGTTTTTGAGCCGCTAGCTGAGCCCGTAGCTGTCGTTCGCCCAGCCGTTATCGCCAAGTTCTCTGCTGCCTTCGCCGACGTGAGTATACGGGCACGCCGTGTGCGGCGCATGCATCCGATCTTGATGCCACAATATCTGTCATTGTGAATGTTATCGTATGGACCTTCTGAATTGCATAGCGCTGCATGCGCGCCGATGTTGCGGCCGGTCCATCGCCGACGCTTCCATACGTCGGATGCGCGCCTGCGCAGATCCCATGTTGCCGGCTATGCAGCGCATCGTAGCCGTTAATGTTTGTGGGTCATTCGATTTGGTCGGCGACTGTTGTGCAAAGTCGTCTGGCATTGAAGTTGCGGCGCGGCTTGATGCTTGCACGTTCAGTCGGTTTCCGCGCATAATTTTTTCCAGGATGCCCAAATTGATTTCACTGATGTCTGTGTCCCTCACGCTCTTTGATGCTTGCCCCGCGCAGTGCGTCAAGTTCCCTAGCTAACATTAGCTTTTCTCGAGGGAACTAGTTAGCAAGCTGCTGCAATTTTGTCCCGGAAACCAGCTTAGTAGAGAGTGATTCTTTCCAACACAGCACACAGCACCTGTGGTCCCCCCAAAGCCCAAAACAAGTAAAATACCAGTTCAGAGAAATGTCGCCAACGTCGTCGACTGAGACCGTTCTGGCCGCGCCCATCTTTGAGGGCAGCGAGAAGCGCATCGAAGTGGATTTCCGCCTGGGCCCGAGCGCGCCCGCGAATGGCCTGCGCGCTATCTCCCGTGACGTACTGGACGAGCTCATGACTCTGGCCCGCTGCTGCATCGTATCGTCTCGCGGCAACGACCAGATGGACGCGTACGTGCTGTCTGAGAGCAGCCTCTTCGTGTACCCCACGAAGTGGATCTTGAAGACTTGCGGCACCACGCGCCTGTTGAACTCGGTCCCGCGCCTGCTGGAGGTTGCCCGCGCCCTCGGCCTGGAGCCCCGCCGCTGCAAGTACACCCGCGCCAGCTTCCTGTTCCCGGACAACCAGGTAGGGCGTCGGAGGCGTGTCAGGTGTTGCTAGGGTTCAGGGGCGGCGGCGGCGGCTGTGAGGCTGTGAGCTGGCAGCGCGTGTGGTCCCCATAGAAGTGTAGGGGACAACGGGGTGGATGCAGCGGGATGGTTGCAGCCGGAGGGTTGCGGAGATGCTGTCGACTTTCCGTATTGCATGAGCGCTGTAGTGCACACATGAGTGTACCCGAGACTAAACGCCGACCCCCCGCCTTTTTTTCTCCCCGTTGTCGTGCATCCGTACAGCCGTTCCCGTACACTGCCTTCGAGCACGAGGTCGGCTTCCTGGACGAGCACTTTGGTGCCATGTGCGCCAACGGCGGCTCGGCCTTCGTCCTGGGCGAGCCGTACCAGGGCCTGCAGTGGCACGTGTACCTGGCCGACGACATGCGGCCGCTGGCGCCCGACTTCAAGCCCACCTACAACCTGGAGGTGTGCATGACGGAGCTGTCCAACACGGCTGCGGCTCAGTTTTTCCGCAACGAGCGGTTTATCAGCGCGGATCGTACGACGTCGGACACGGGCATCGCGGCCCTGAAGCCGGGTGCGCAGATCGACGACTACGTGTTTGAGCCCTGCGGCTACTCGATGAACGGGATTGAGGGCACTGGCCTGATTACGATCCACGTGACGCCGGAGGCCCATCAGAGCTATGCCAGCGTCGAGTTTTCGGGCTTTGGGGAGGATCTGGTGGGATGCCCTTCGGAACTGCTGTCGAAGGTGGTCAAGATTTTCCAGCCAGGCAAAGTCTCGGTGACCCTGTCCGTTGACAAGGTCGACATGGACGCGTCAGGCGGTGCATGGAATGCGGCGGTGGCGGCGCGCCCGCCGGCGGGCTTCAGCCTGCTGGGCGCCGCGAGCCAGGTGTCTCCTTGCGGCGGCAAGGTGGCGTACTACACGCTGTCGGAGAAGCTGGCAGCGCCCGGGTCGCCGACGACGCCGCTGCACCACGCCGCGTCCTTCCTGTCTGTTGCCACGTCGTCGGATTCAGAGGCGGACAACGGCAGCGAGCCTGAGCCGGAGGCGGCCGCCATCTAAGATGCGTACAATGAGAGGTGCTCGTGTGTCTTGAAGTCCTGTCGATGTTTGGTCCGTCTTGGAATGTTCGCTGTGCGTTGGGAGGCCATGGACTAAGCACGTAAACGAAAGCGCCCCAGCGTTCCTGTCTGTCAGGGAAGACGAAAGCGTGCAGATTGGGTACGACACATTTTCCGTCAACTCTGCTATTCGTTGCCCCACTCACAGTCAGCCGTCTCCGCAGGCTCGGCTTTCTGCCGGACTGCACTTGTATTTTCCTGTGGTGCTGTGTTGTCAGGGCACGTATGGCCTGAGCTGCGTTGTGGTGTCGGGTGTTGATGGCTGGAGGATTGCACGTGAACATGAAAAGATAGACGGATAGCTTTTGGACGGATGGACGGACGAGCATCGCTTGACAGCAGTAGCCAATAGTGCAATGGGTCCCACCACATTGTGATGGTGCTGGGCCGGTAATTGGGGATGGGGGTTTCCGGCGCTCTCTTATTCGGATCGTTCGCCGACCTTTACAGACCCGTCCGGTTCCGTACTGGACAGTGACAGGGCTGATGGCGGAAGGGGTGCCGATTTTCATTTGCGTCTTTGCGAGGCTTTGGCGACGCAACGGTGCTACTGGAAGTCGTGCTGTGATTGATGAGGTTTGATTTGAGGTTATTCCCAGCAGACGGGTTTGCTCAACAAGCACAATCGAATAAAAGTTGCGTTTTCTAATACATAGGAGTCTGGTTTTGTCGGGACTTAGCAGCTTCTCTCTTTCCCTCGAGGATAAGAATCTGTTGGCATTGGGAACCTTTGTTAGAGGTCAGCTTGGCGTTGTGCAGGCTTTTGCCTAGTTGAGCCCGAAGATTGCTCTGGAGAGGTATGTCATCAATTGAATCCACAGTCGGTGCTTGTCGGCCCACTTAAAAAAGAGCGCGCGCATGTGGCAGGTTTCTCAAGGCTTATTATTATGCTATCTGATTCTCTTCGGGGTCGAACTTCGAAACCCGTGATGTGTGATGTAGGCGAGTCTTTCGATGCCTCGTGGAGCCTGATTATGATATGGACCAGTCAGGTTGTCTGTCCGGCACCTGAACCATTTACTTCATTATCACGTCCAGGGCCTTCGGCTAGGGCGATTTCGTGCCTTACCATCTGCGCACTGTCGTGCGCTTTGTAACAGTATGACAATGAGGCTACTGCAATCGTCCCTTTCGACTTGAATGCAGTTGGCAAGTTATGAGCGCCAGAACAAGGAAGAACGAGCAAAGTAATGCAAAAGGAAACGAGAGCCATTTCGTCAGGCATCATCATGTCCCCCACCCCTCTCCTTTCATGTTCCGTACTGTACCAGCGAGAGATCCACCAGCGAGCGGCCATCTCTCAATGACAACCAGATTGAATATTTGTGTCATCTCTATAACTTGTGAATGGCGAGACTGGCGGATAACGTGGCTGGTGCCGTTATTGTTTCAAGATGTCAAAACGGTTTGTACGGCAAGCAAAGTATCAGCACAGATTTGCAGAGTAGTAGGATTCCTGGATTTGGTCAATTAACTGTGCTCATCCCACACGCAGAGGACTCAGTAATATCCCTGACTTCCCCCCCCTCTGCCCTTTCCCTCTTATCCCCCCCTTTCCTTGTCTTGATCCTGCCCGCTCCGGCTCCACCAGTTTCACAATCTTTTTCGCATCCGGTACCTTGCGATGTTCCCAAGCTGCACCACACACGGCCAGACAGTCACGGGGTCCTTGGGCTACTACCTAAACACCAGGAAAGCCTGCCAGCAGATGAATGACATCCTGTTAGTGCGAAAGATGTCCCAAAGCCCACAGCACGCATTCAAGTGGCACCCTCTGGGCGCCGTCTGGGGCACATCTTCTAGTACTTGGGAGGAATGTCGAAGGCCTGTTTTCTGCGGCCGTCGCCTCCGCGGATTCCTCTCTTACGAAGCCAATAGTGCATCGCTGTAGTGAACAACCGAGGCCAAGTGAACAACCGAGTTCAAGCGGAGATGAGCGCAGCGCGGTCGCAGACCAACGGTTGTCAGCTGAGCACACAGCAGAGATGCGCCGTTTCGTTCATCAGGACATTAGGCTAAAGATAAGCCACGGGGATAACACAGCATCTTGCGCTGGCCCACGAAACACATGGACTGAGCACGGACGGAAGGGGGATAGACAGTTAGTTGCAGTACGATGCTTAGCAGCTCAACATGACTCCGGATGTGCACAAACATGCATCTTGACCAATCTTTAATCGAATGGACTGGCGCACTGACGTGAAACCGCACCTGCTCGCAGACCCGAGCCCCTTCGATGTACCTTTCGTCACAGGTTAAATAATGGAACTCATAACAGCTACTTTTTTATTGTCAACGAAAGTTTAGGTTCGGCCTGTTTACCAAGGTCGCATCAAATGGTACTACGATGTGAACTACGCGGGAATACGGCCGTTGCATCTCTGCAGCAGCCTCGATTGATACTAAATTATAACTAAATGTAATGTCGGACGATGGATGTGCATGCATTGGCTGCTTTTACTTTAGGGGTCTAGTACGGAGAGCTGCTCGCACTTTTGGTCATATGAAAGCGACGGCGTTGTTCAAGTCCACTACCTAGGAAACCTATCACAGAGCAACTGAGGTCGAGCAGTTTTGATTTCCACTATCTTAACAACCAGACAGTTGTTGTTTGTTTTTATTTGGTATCCCAGCATCGCATACGCAAGACATGCTCCGTCGCGCCTGATTGGGTAGATATTTCAAGCAGGACAGCGGTGAGACTTCCAAAGACACAACTACCCCCGTCCGCGCGGTGGCGGCCTAAACTTCAGGTCTTGGAGCCCAGCAAGACAGGCGTCTGTTTTGGTGTCTTTTACAGCTTACAACAGGAAGTGCTGACTGGCTGCAACCGCTGTGCGAGCGCGCCTTGAACCCGGACCGAAGGGTACTCCAGCCCCTTGGTGTCGCCGGGTCCATTTGCCATGGCCTTCTTGAATCGACTCTTTAATCGGAAAAGCAAGACTGAATTTGTCAGTGGCGCACAGCAGGCTTCCCTGCGACGCTCCCTCACCGACCCTCAACAGTCCACCTCGAGTCCAGCGCGAGGCCGCAAGTCATCTAGCGATGACAGAGACACGTAAGCTCTTTTCCTAACTATTGACATCGGTGGTCTTACCCTTTCCTGACATTCGCGCTGCTCAGGACAATAATGGCCCTGGCCCGTAGCCGATATCTTTTCACTGCTCCCTGCCTTTTTGAATTGCACTTGCAGCCTTGATATGCTGCCAGGACCAAGGGTTGTGGCACCAGTCAGGATTCGCCGCGCAGGCTGTGACTTCAGTCGCTCGAAGACGAGCGTCGATGTCAGCTCGGTAAGGAGCTCGAGCTCCTCAGCAGCCGAGCCAGCCAGCAGCAGCGCTGATGGCAGCAAGAGCCAATACCGTCAACTGCGAGCTCTGCACAGATCCAGGTTCGTTCGTGTGCTCTTCCGGGGAGTGCCCGGACGCGCGGGGTGTGCAGCCAAACTCCACGTTGCGTGGCACATCGCAGAAGAGATGGCTGTCCTCGTCTCAACTTGTTCGTGGCCGTCGGGGCTGTTCCGGGCGCGCGAAGATGTTGTGATTCTGCTCGGCCGCGGCCCTTCCGTTCCTCATGCCCGGGCTTCCCGCCTCGCGCGGTTCGCCGTATCACTGCCTCCTGCACGCTGCGCGCGCACCGGCACATACACCACGCGGGAGAGGGGCGCGTGTTGGGGCGACGCGGTTGCAACGGCGCAGCAAGGTGATATGGGTTTCAGGAGCTGGACTGGACATGTGCCGTCCCTGGCTCTGCCACATCCCGTGAATCGTCACACGATAACCCAGATCAGATTTGACCTCCTGTACTCCTCTCCCTCTCCACCCTACCCGACCATACTACATACCCCACTGTACCATGCCTCCATAGTCTACCCTACCATTTCCTGCCATACTTCACCCTACAGTTCCTAACCTAACCTACCATACCACAACCTACCATACCCCATCCCACAACACCCTTCGACCCAATATTCCATACCATACCATCCCTAAGTTCCCAACCTACCATACCACAACCTACCATTGTACCATATCACATAGAACATACCGGGCATCACCCGTTCACCATTGACCCACGCAACCGCCCCCATCCACGCCATGCGCCAGCCAGAGTGTCCCCCCATCCCGGTGCGATAAGCCCAACATCCACCCGGGCGGTCCCGGCGAAGGGCTTCATCCAGCCACGCCACCTCGCACCAGCCCTGCTACCCCAGGAAGCACCGAGTACCTGCCCATTCCATCCCTGTAACTTTCACACTTGCTTCTCTGCTCCCCCACTGACCCACATGTGCAAGTGCAGCAATACTTTAATGCCGGTGTGTGTGTGTGCCTGGACTGTTTTCACTTTAAACCACCCGAAATGCCTACACGCCATCGCAATCCCCCTTCCCCCACACAAACCCTTCCGCCCCGCCAGGCTCCATACCATCATGGCCGCCCAGGACCGGTCCAGCAAGCGACCGGTGGTGCTCAAGGCCTTCCTGAAGAGCCGGCTCACCTCGTCGCTGCGCGCCAAGCTGGAGGCGGAGGTGCACCACCTGCGGGCGCTGTCGGGAGTGCCCGGAGTGGTGCAGTACATTTCGCAGTTTGAGGACGACGACAGCATTTACCTGGTGATGGATCGCTGCCCGGGTGAGGGGACGGAGCCGGAGGGGAGGAGAGGGGAGGGGAAGGAACAGGGATTTCTGGAAGGGGTGGAGGGAGAGGAAGGATCTGCCGGGACGGCCAGCACATGACGGGACGGGCAGCAGGGGTACACCACCAGGTTGGGGGCTGTTGGAGGCGGAGACCTGAACAAGGGGGGTTTGTAGCAAGCGGGGGGCTGTGTGGTTGGGGTCGGGTCCTGCCGCGGGAATTTAAGGCCTGGTTGATGTGCAAAAGGACCATTCAGATTGACTATCTATTGGCTGCCAACACACAAAAGGGAGCCCTAGCAGCGGCGGGGAGGGGAGGTTAGGCCGGCGCCGGGGGGGTGCCCACCCATCGGGCGATCCGCCACGGATGTGCCTCAGGACTGCGCGCCTCCTCCTGATCTCCGGTCGGATCAGCCGGACAGCGGCCCTGTCTCTACTCCTTCCTTTCCGCCCCCCTTGCCCCGCCTTGCCTCTCGGAATCACACCATGTCCAACCCCCCACCTGTGATCCTACCTCATCGCAAATGCTCACTCACCTCCAGCTGTTCTCATTTAAAGCCCCACTCGCTGAAGGTGTATGGTACTGTACTGTATTCCGATTGGACCGTTGCTCTGGCAGCAGCGCAGCTTCAACCTGTCTACCAATTTCCTTTACTCCACAACCCACACGTCGCGCTCTCACACCCTGCACGCCCTCCGCCGCCGCTATCGCCGCTGCCGTTTCGCAGGCCCCACGCTGATTGAGCTGATCGCGAACAGCGGCGGGCGGCTGCCCGAGCACGTGTTGGTGCCCGATGTGCTGATCCCGCTGACCCTCACCCTCATGGACCTGCACCGACGCGGCATCGTGCACCGGCAGCTGAAGCCCGAGCACACGCTGTGCCAGGTGGAGGCGGGGGCGGTGACGCTGCTTGACTTCTCGGAGGCGGTGAATAAGAACCAGCGGTGCCTCAACAACCGGGCCGGGTCGCTTGAATACATGGTGGGTGGATGGGTGGGTGGGTGGAGATTGCGAATGGGGTCATTACGTGCGGGCGGGCGGGTGGCTGCGTGGTTTGACGGAGATAACAGAAAACGTGAAGCGGAAGCGGGGTTGGGAGGCGGTGGGCGTGGTAGGGTTCTGATCTGGAGGGGTTGATGACCGAAGGAAGCCGTGGCCCCTCGAGGAGGGTCCGTAAGGCCTCCGCTGGGAGCCTCGTGCCCGGGGGGGAAGGAGCTGTCTTTACTGACAAAAAAGGGGGCTCCTGTGCCTGGGGGGCCGGCGCCTGTCTTAATTGACATGCGGGGTTTACTGTGCCCTCCTGCCGCCAACTGGGGATGTGGTGGGTCACGTGAACCTGATCACCCCTTCCCCGCCTGCCGGCCCTGTGGTCGTCCTGGCAGCCCGGCTGCACGTGCCGCCTGACCCCGCCTCCGCGCCCTGCAGCCTGCGGCCTATCACGCAAATCTCATTGGCGGTGCAGGTTGCACCGCCGGAGGGATCTCCCGTCCCTCCCTCTGCCCTATCCGTCCCTCCCCCTACATCTACCATGGCACGAAATCCCTTTGTCCCTCGGCTCTGGCAGCCAGCGTGACCCAGTTGAGATCTCCTGCCGGTTGGCAACGACTTGGCTTTGCCTGCCTGCCTCGGCCCCGCCCTGCCTCGACCCCTCTCCCGCAGGCCCCCGAGGTCATCAACAAGCCCACCGCGGAGGAGGTCTTCCACCAGGTGCTGTGTACGGGACTGAGCGAGGAGGAGCTGCCGCAGTACGACGAGAAGGCGGACGGTAAGCGGCGCGAGGGGCAGCCCCACATGTACCATTACAGATGGGGCAAAGGCCCTTTTGGGAGGATCGCCAGCGGGACAGCGTTGGGAGGGGGGACGGGGACGGGCGCGGGAGGGGAAGCCATGTTTTGGCGAGGGAACGTCGATGAAGAGACGTGGAGCGCAGGTGGTTGTCAGACACACACGTCCGCGTGCGTCGCACCCCTTCCTCACCCACTTGGCCGCATCCTCCCCTTCCCTCCTTCCCATTCCGCCCCTTCCCCGTTCCCCCATACCCCCTACCCCCATCGCCCCTTCCGCGGCCCTCCATCCCCCTTCCCGGGTTTATTTCTTTTTTGAAAAATTTCGTTAAAAATTTCGTTTTTCACTTTATCCCCCTTCCCCCATAACCCCCGCCCCCCCCATTCCCCGTTCCCTCCGCGCGCACGTGCGTTCGCCCCCAGTCTGGAGCCTGGGCGTCCTCGCCTTCGAGGCGCTCACGGGCTGCCAGCCCTTCCTCGCGGATACCCCCGCGGATATGGGCCGCCTGCAGCGGGAGCTGCTCCAGGAGGCGGACGCCGGCGGCTGGCCGCGGCTGTTCGCGGACCGGCCCCAGCTGAGTGCCGAGGCCAGGTCCTTCCTGCTGCAGACGCTGCAGCTCGACCCCATCAATCGCAGCTCGGCGGAGCGGCTGCTGCAGCACCCGCTCATACAGCGCTACTGGGCCAAGTACCAGGCCAAGCAGGTGGCGGTGCCGTTGGCGGCGGCCTGCGCCCCCGCTCCGCCGAATGCGGTGCCGGCGGCGGCGCCGGCGCCTGTGGGGCAGACCGGTGGGTCGGTCTGTCAGGGCGCGGCGCACGCCGTGGGGCTGTCGGTGGGAAACGGGCAGGCGGCGGTGGCGGCGGCGGCGACGGCCGCCGCTGCGTCAGCGGCCGCAGGGGTGGCGGCGTCGCGGACGGGGTCGGTGGGCGGACCGAGCGGTTGCGCTATGCCGGTGGCGGCGCAGAAGGCAGGCCTCCTGGTGACAGCGCCGCTGCAGTTCACAGTCCGGTAATGGCCGCGGCGGCGGCGGCGGCGGCGGCAGCGGCGGCGCCGCAGTCGAAGCGCGCCGCTTGGGGCTATGAGGGCGTCGTGGTACCTCCCGAAGTCGAAGGAGAGGTCGCAGGAGCAGCAGCAGCAATCGCATCCGCAGAGGGGACGGTAGCCTTGGCGCCGCTCCCAGCAAGGCCACCGCTGCCACTGTCAGCAGCGGCGGCAGCGATGACGATCCGATCCCGCAGCATTGCAGCCGGCGGTGTCTGTCGCGGCCGGATCACCGATGTCGTACAGCGGGTGCTGTGGCGCCGTACAGCGCGCGGTAATGGCGCTGTCGGCAGCGGCGGCGCTGCCGCCGCGAGCAGGATAGCCATACCTGTGGCGGCAACGGCAGTCCTCGACGACATGGACTCGGAGAAGGCCTGATTGTACGACGACATCCCGTGGGTCACATTCATTTCCGTTTGGTGCGGCTCTCCGCAGATTTAAACGCCGTGTTTCTTGTCAGAGCCGAGGCTATTGGCAAGGTATTGTTTTGTGGGAGGAATTTGGTTGTGGGTTTGCGTGGGTTCGCGCTTCATGGCCCATACACATACGCACACACATGCAGGGACACACAACGTTCGTACAGCTAGTTGGTGATCTGGAGGACGGGGGGGGGCTGTGGGCACGCAAGTTGCCGTACGGCACGCGGACCATCGGCGCTGCCGCCGCCGCCGCCACGGCGGCGCTCCCTAAACCGGCCGCCGCCAGCAAGTCGTTCGTGCAGCGCGCCCTAAACGTGACGCCGCTTTTTGTTTGAACTCCAATCCAAATATTGAGACTAACACCGTTTTGTTGAGACGAACACACCTGTAGGCAGGTGAAAGGGGGGCCAAGGCAACGCGCCATGAGGCGGGACGGTAGCGGGTGGGCGTGGGCCCACCAACGGCTCCTCCTGGATGCTGTGGTCGCACACTGAGGGAGGAGGGGAGGGCAAACCGAGGGAGGAGGGCAGCGTGTAGGGGAGGTGAGCGGGTTACGGGCGCAGATGGGGGAAGGGACGGGCACGTGGTGTAGGCGTGGCCCTACTCGCAACCCAGGCACTGTGTAGGCGTGGCCCTGCCCGCAACCCCTTGCGGCCGGACGCCCATCCGGGTTTCCGCCAAGCTCGCCGTGCCGTACTGGTGCCGTACAGCCATCCCTCTCTTGGTACGGCCGCCCGCCCATGGGACCCGCTTGTGGAGGCTGCCTTCGCTTGGCACCCGGCGCCGAGTTCCGCGCGCCGCCCCCCACGCCGCTGGGCCTTCCGCATGGACAGCCGCGACCTGGGGGCCGGCAGGGGGGCTGTTCGGTTGGGTGGCAAGCGGCGGGAGTCGCACTGCTTATTGTTTGCTTTGGATTTGCTTCAGGTCGTGTGGCTCGTGCCTATTTTAGAGATATCGCTGTGGGGTCGTCCGCGTTCATTGCTGTCACTCTATTGCGTTTGATTTTGCCGCTGATGGAATCCGCTGCCGTACTGCTGTACAATCGTCTCGGGGCGCCTCCGTGTGTAGGCCGTCGGGGGCGCCCCCGCCCCGCCCGTCTCTCGGCGGCGTCGACGTGCCATCCGCATCGGAAATGGAGGCGCGCGTGTGCGTGTGTCGCGGGGCGACCTGCGCCGCACGGTCGCAGCATCGACGGTTCAGACTTTGCCGTACGTTGTACGACAAAGGAGTCGCGGCGGCACCCGACGTGTCATCGCCGGTGTAAGACGCCCGCGGTGCGATGAGGGTAGCCGGCTCCGCGGGTGCCGGTCGAAGATCGAGGCGGAGGCCCGAGGCGGAGGAGGGGGAGAAGAGAAACTAAATATCGGATGCTGTTTGTTGGCGTCGAAGAGATGGAAATGGGTGGTTGCACTGGCGGTTGGCGATGGCGGTTTCGTTGATGGTCGCAGTCCCTGTTAGGTTGCGCCTTACCGGGCCGTGACTGCCGCAGCTCGTGTCTGTCGGTGGGCATGTGTATGCGTCGCCTCCTGGGTGTGGTGTGGTGTGGTGTGGTAGCTGTTGTGATATTTGCCTTGACGCAGTACCCCAGAGTCCTAGGGTGTGTGCTGAACCCGTGTGTTTTTAGCGAGAAACCCGTGTGTGGGTGTGTGGGTGTGTGTGGGCGCGGCGATTACTGTGGCGGTGGTGGTGGTGGTGGTGGTGGTAGCAGGGGTCTTTTACATGCACTGGGCGGGTTGGCGCCGCCGGCCCCCCATTCAGGTCTTCTTGGGCGTTGCGGCGAGTGCTTTGTCTTCCCTTCCCTGGAGCAGGAGCCGGGACGGGGGGAGGTGAGATGCTCGGACCTATGGGGGGGTGAGTCGGACAGACCGACGGAGGCCGAGTGGTTATTGGTGGATGAGGGGGGTGGGGTGGGCGACCGCTCCTGCGCAGTGATGCAGATGAGTGGCGGGAGGGGGGGGCGGCAGGGCGGCAGTACAGGGGGGAGGCAAGGTACGGGGCCGATCCCCGGATAGGGGAGAAGGGCGGGGGGAGCGTGGAGGGGGGGGGGAGGGCACGAAGTGTGGGCGAGCGCGGCGGTGTGTCGGAGGGCAGACAGACAAACAGACAGACAGACTGACTGAGACGAGGGCCGACGGGCGGACGAGAGGGGGATGGTAGGTGCCTGCTGCGACCCGTACGACTGCAACGGGAGGCGTGCATGGACTCTCCCTCCCACCCCCCTTCCCCTGGCCCGGTCGGTAATACAGACGCGCGACGAGGGCGCGGACACACGCTCTCGGATGTGACCTTAATAGGGCCCGGCAGGGTTAACCTCCCAAGCACACGGCGTGTGCGCGCACACGCTCGCACGCTGGGGGGGGGGGTTGGCGGACGTCGGTCGAATCACTCGCGGACGGACCCTGTCTTGGTGAATTATGTGAACCGCGGAAGAGGGATTGGCGAGAGGTGATGTTTCGTTCGGCGTCGGGACCAGGAAGGCCGGATCGAATCCGAAATCCGGTGGACGGTGCACCGCGCCCCGCCCTGGAGGGATAGGCCCTTCACACACGTTCTCCCCGGGGCAGGGCTGGGAAACTCCGGGGGAGGGCTGGGTTCACACGCACGGCTTCTGACGGGGCCGCGGCGGACTCAACCGCGTGGTGTCCCGGCTTGGCCTTGGACGCGTCCATGGGCCTTGCTCCGGGGAGATTTCCGCCCTGGCCATTGGGGGGCTGTTGTGACTGTTTGGGCCGCGGGGCCGCCCGTCTGTGTGTGTGTGAGTATATATATTTGAGAAATCTGAGCCGCCGTGTATGTGTGCGTGTGCACGCTGTTGGGTGTTGGGTTTGTCCTACTGTCTGGGGCTTCGGGGTGTGGTGTCTGGTAATCGCGCCCCCGTCATCTAGGGAATGGGAAGGACACGCGTGGCTTTGTATGGAATGTGTACAGATGACGGGGAAGTCGACAGCGACCCGTCCCTCTCTCTTTGGGGGCGGCTCGTCTGCCAGTAGTCTTTTAAGGATGCGCTGACCGCGCATGGAGAGGCGAGGTACGCAGGAGCCCCGCCTCGTTGGTCTTCGGCGTTCGCAAGTAGTACAGGACCGCGGCGGGCTAAGCGCGCTTGGGGAGGAGCCGGACGTCTCTCTTGATGCATTTTCCCCCGGGCGCGGCGCCCTGTGTAACTGTGTGTTTTCAGGTAGTCAGCAGAGTTTAGTCGCTGCAGGACGTGCTGCCCAGTGGAGGGAGTGGCAGCTGTGACGGCTTATACATCATCGGGAGGCAGGGTCGAGGCTGTGTTTGGCGAGGGAGGGGGGTGCTTGGTGGAGGGGGCTGACTGGAGAGAGAGGCGTAGGAGCTCTAGTGTCAGTGAGGTAGGGATGTTGCGTGTGTATGTGCGCGTGTGTATATCTGCAGCGCGTGGACCGTACCGGGTGATCATGCGCTGTCGGATTGGTGTCTCGGGCGCCGTTCGCGTCAGCAGCCACAGCGCGTGGTCTTGCGGCTTGTCGTGGCACCTTGGCTCCCATGTGGCACGTCGGTTCGCATGCGCTCTCACAGCAGATGCCCCAGATGGGGGCCCGTGGGGTGCGTTATCGTGTGGCGGAGTGTGTGGATGCGGCCGGGGCGTGTGTCTGACCCTCTCTCGTCGTCGTCGTCGTCACAGAGTCACGGATCAGCTTCCCGTGTGAGGGAGCGGACCGGCTCACGGCTGCGGCCAAACCCATGCGTGCGGGTTGCGGGTGTGGGTCAGATGTGTGCGCCTCTGTCCCGCCCTCTGCACGGTGTGTGTGACTAGCGGCGTACAACGCAGCAAGTCGTACATCTCGATGTGGGTCACGCCTGGTTGGTGTGTGAGTGTGCTCGACAAGCCGCGCCTGGCCCTCGCCCGCCTCGCCCCCGGTCCATCGACAGGGGCCCCTCAACGGGCGGCCCCTCACACTCTGACAGAACTACTGCTGCTTGCATGGCGCGCACTCATGCCTTGCCTTACCAATGCAGAACACAACGCACACACAAATGTGCTCAGTTTTCTATAAACGCATGCGTGGGCAAGTTTATTCGCTGGATACACGTGCGGTGGCGGGTTAGCCCCTAGCGATATGTCCCCCACCACCACACACACACGCACACACCGTCCATGGGCGGTTTGGGCGGGTTTATCATTAACCACACCGCCCATGCCACTCGTACCGCACAGCGCACACGCAGAGCAGAACACGCACGCACTCGTTGCGGCGGCCGTCGTTTACCTGACTGTTTGTTTGTTTGCGTCGTCATGTTTTGTTGTGCTTCGCTCCTCTTAAGGAGTGCCTGGCCAGCTGCAGAAAAATGCACACGAGAGTGCGCGCAATCGCTGATGCCGTTCCGGATGTGTTGATGTGTTTTGGAGGCCAATTGACCACCACAGCGTACTATGTATTCCTTTTGATTTGAGCGAGAGAGAGAGAGTCCCTTTGTCCCCCCGTTCGTCTGTCCGTCCGTCCGTCCGTCCGCGTGGCTGTATGTCCGTGTCTGTCTGTACGTTAATCAGTCTGCGTCGAGAGACCTGTTTTCCCCCTGATCCTGTTCGTGAGCCTTGAAGAGGGCTGTGATGACGATGGCGGTAGCGATGGCGCGACGGTGGGTGCAAAACTGCATATATATGAACAACCTCTTCTTTCTTCATCTTCGCGAGAGGGACCAACCGGCCGGAGGAGGAGGGAGGAGGGATGCGAGCGATCTGGAGGGCAGGAGGGATACCGCCGCCGTGTCACCGGGGCCCTGACGGCGGGCAGACGCACGGACACGGCGGCCGTCTGCGCCGGTCGGGCGTCCGAGCGGGCTGGCGGCGGGAAGTCTGGATCGTGTGGGGAGGGCATGCAGGGCAGCGAGGGTGGTAGGAGCGGCGAGGCGTCCGTGACGTCGGCGCGTGGTGGGAGGGCTGGGCGAGGAGCGGGAGGTGCGACGCGAAGAAAGAGCAGAGGAGCAGGATGTTTGTTTCGGAGGAAGGAGGGGAGGTGCATGGCGGCCTTTCCGTTGACACTGGTGGCTGCTGTCACCGGGCGGTCCACAAGGTCCAGTGCGTCGGAGGACGGCAAAGCCGTTCGAAAAAGCTTAAACGTCTGTGTGTGTTTTTGTGTGTGCGTGTGTAAATGTGCGGAGACCCGCCCACACCATCACGCGTGTGTTTGTGTTTGTGTGTGGGCGTGGGACATACATTGAACGCAGGGCTCGGGCCCCCCCGACTGAGATCCCGAGGGTGCCCCAGGTGAGGAGGACCGCGGCCCCCCGTCCGCTCCCCCCGGGATGGAATTTGATGGCCCAGGAGGGTTTGCGAGTGGAGGGCGTTGCAGCTTCTGATGTCTGTAGGAGCGGTTGGCGTGAGGTCGTGCGAGGAGCCGTGGCAGTGGAGAGCGACGAGGGGACCCTGCGGCAATGGACCTCGGGGATGTTCGCGATGATCGTGGGTGTCTGCGAGGCACCGTACAGTATGGTACGGCATATTAGAGTACGACACTAATACTTGGGAGGGAAGGCTGGAGGGGGGGAAAGGAGGGCGGGCCGACGGATCGCCGGCGCTTGAGGGGAGGTACGGAATTGAGGCCTGGTTTATCCTACGGCTGACGTGTCCGTCTCCATATCGTTTGAGTGTATGTGTTTTGATCCCACGTCTTATCTACGTATTACAATTTTTATGGCGTTGGCCGTTGAGGTTCGGAGGTGGCGACACAGACGCACGAGCACAGGCGAGCATTGCGTTGCCCGGTTTGGAAGAAGGCCCTGGGGACTGGGGGCATCGCCGGTTGCGCGGCGGATCGGAGCGCGATGGCGGGCGACGGGGCCCCGGGGGGCGGGGCGCGTGAAGTTGCATGTCACGTTGGAATGTCGCGCGCGACGTCCAAGTAGGGGAATGGTGTCCCGCATTTCGTGCCGCGCTATGGTGTAATTGGACCCAACCTGTGTTGGGGACATCTGTAACAGTATTGCTGCAAGGGGTTGAGTCAGGTCGCCCTGTGTGAGGGAAGGGAGGGGGGACAGGGAAACTGATGCCGTGCAACGCTCCAGGGCCGGGGTGCGTCGTGTATGCGCCCCTCCCGGAGCCATCGCCCGCCATTCGCCCTTCAATCTATAGCCCGCCACGACCGCCCCCCTCGGGCCTCGACCATGGCGTCGCCGCAGCACTGCGGCCGGCTGACAGAGAGTATCGGGGAACTCTACCAGGGGGGGGGGACACGTGATCTTGGGCGCCAGCGGGGCCTTCACCCCCCACTACGCGGCTCCGAAACACACAGACGACAGTCACTTCCTTCCGAACGGATTCTACAAGTCGCGGAGCGCCGGGTCTGCTGGCTGCATGCAAACCGAGACGTCTTTCCACCGGAGCAGCCGACATCCCTGCCGTACCATTTGCGAGCTCGGCGGGTCAAGGGCCGCTTGACCCGTTCTAGCTGAGCTGTACCAGCTCGACATGCATGTGACACGGGATACCCAGCCTGACCTGACCTGACCTGACCTGACTCCGGAAGGTGCGGGCTTTCAGGCTCCCATGTAGCCCGAAGGGCCCGCACAAAGAGTCAAGGACATCACGGAACGGCAGGACTCAATCACCCGAAGCTGAACGATGCCTCGGCGCCTGCCTCACGCTGCACTGCCCCGTACGACGACGAACCCGCAAACCATCCCTGAAGCCAACTATCCGACCGCTGACCCGCCCTGACCCGTCCCCACCCACATCAAGCCGACAACAGTTGTCGTACGACCACCCAATCACCCGCCCTCCCCGCCCGCGCCTCGCCGCTGCCGCACCTCGCCGCTGCAGAGCAGCCCGCCGTGCCACCCCAGATCACGACATCGGACGTCATACCCATACCCCCTCAGTCAAACAAAGACAGCGAAGCCGCAAAAGAGCAACAAACCGATAACCGCCCTTCCCCTGGCCGCCAGTCCACAGCCGCCCCCAGGGTGGTCACCTGCAAGCCAGCCGAGGCCTCCAGGCCTCAAAGCGAGCCAGCCGTGGGCGGGTGTCTGGCTGCCCCCACCACCCCGGTCACCCTCCCCGGCGGCCTCCCTTGCCGCCGCCGCCGCCGCCGCCGCCGTGGCCGGCGCCCCCTTTGCCGCCTCCCCCGGCCTGCGCCACCAAGCCCATCTGCTCCAGCAGCGCCCTGGCCGTGTTGTTGATGGCGGTGAACCTGCCGGGGCCCATCAGCACTCCCCCGAACCAGCGCGACACCACCACCACCGCGTTGCGCACATCGGCAGCCTGCGGCCGCAGACAGGGATGTACGGGGCGGGGGTGCTCGGGGCGGGGGTGATCGGGGCTGGGGTGCTCGGGGCGGGGGTACTCGGGATTCAACTGGTAATGCCAGACCCAGAAATGAACCGGGTCACACCGGGTGTCGGAGTTCTAGGGTTTGGGTTTTGGTTGGCTAGCGGTGATAAGCCACCTCTCCAGGGATATGGGTGTTGGGAGGGATTTGAGAGCGACTGGTGTAAGCACGGGGGTTGCACGCGACATGGCGTGTTTGTACGACAACACGGCGCGTATGGACCCATGTGCCCCCCCGTGTTGGGTTTGGTCGGGGCGCGTTCGGCGCAGACCCCCGTACGTCGCGTGCGGCTCGCGCGGGGCCGTCAGCCGGCCCTTGCCCCCTCCCCGTGTCCCCATCCGCTCCACCACCTCACCTGCAGCAAATGCAGCAGCCGTCCGCCCGCCGCCGTCTCCCCGTCGTCGTCGTAGTCCTGCGTCCCATACGAAAGGGGGGGAGGCAGGGGGCGAGGGCCACACAGCACAAAGGCAGCAACCGACCAGCCCCACGTGTGCCTTGGAATGTGAACTCCCTCCCATGGTGAGTGGTGGGCTCCCCGATACTCGCACTCTCGCAGATCACGAGGTGAGGCCCTGAGGTGGTTCCGGAGCGCTACCCCCGGCGCAGCAGTGCGGTTCCTCTGCCTCGCCCCGATTGGGCGCGCCCCCCTGCTGATGTGGCGGGTGAAGTTACGGCTGAGGGTGAGGATGGCCGCAGGCGTGCCCTTGGGCCCCAGCGAGGTGTGGGCCCCACAGCGTCCGCACACGCGCCGACCGTCGGCCTGGCAGCAACCCGCGCAACCTTCGTCTACCGCCTACCGCCCATTCGTAAAGCACGAATGCACACACTCACCGCACTCACCCGCCCACCCACCCGCCCACCTGCAGAAACGACCCGGCCGCGCCCCCCGCCCCCGGCGTGTGTATCCGGTAGGCCATGATGTTGTGTGTGGCCGCCCTGATCTTGCTGATGGACAGCAGAGCGTCCATCACCGCCCGTACGTCGTCGAAGCTCGACACGGGCGCCACGTGCGCCTGATGTGGGTACGGCAAAGTACGGCAAAGGCGGTCCGCAGGCAGGTCTCACGGAGCGCGGTGAAGAAGGGGGCGAAAAGGCTGTGTGTGTATGTGTGAAAAAGAGAACTGTGTATGTGTGTGTGTATGTGTGTGTGACTGATGCCCCGGAGGTTTGCTGTCCGGCTCCGGAACACCAAGCCCCGGAACTGGCCCCCCGGCCCTGCCTCCCCTCCTGACCCACCACCACCACCACCACGATCTGGGTATCTGTGCGACTCGGGCGCCCAGGACCTGCCCCCCTCCTCCTCCAGGGCACAATGCGGCCCTTACAGGCCAGTACCCTGATCGTTGGCTCAGACTGAGGGAACCTCAAGTAGTTAGTTAGGTAGTTAGTTAGGTAGTTAGTTAGGTAGTTAGTTAGGTAGGTAGGTCCCCGTACGGTACTGTGCACCTGGAAGGTGGATTTCTTTTCCACATAAGGCTCTCCGCTGGTGACCCGGAGCGAGCGCAGCAGCTCCACCACCTCCGCCTCCCGGACCGCCTCCTGCAGAACCGGCCGGGCAGGTGCGACCCGCGGGTCGGCGACATGTATGACCCGCGGGTCAGAGAGATATGGTGGACGACGAGGCGGCGGCGGCCGGCTCGCGACTCACGACCCGCTCAAGCCACTTCGGGGCCCCCTGCCAGCCCGGTAAGCCATCTGGGTCGCATTTATTTCTAGGGCACATTCATTTGGAACACATTCGTTTGGGTCGCAATCATTTGGGTCGTATTATTAGTTACAGGTGGTCGGAGCGCCACACAGCAAGCAGACCGCGGCGGGCAGCACACCTTGGCGGCGGCGTGCTTCCGCGAAGATGACCCGCGGGTCGCGGCGCCGCCCTCCTCGTCCGTCCCACCGTCCTGGTGCGGCGGCTGCCCCTCACCCGCGCCGCCGCTGTTGGCGGCGCCCCGCTGCTGCTGCTGCTGCTGGGGTGGCGCTGCCGGCACCGCCCACAGCAGCTCCTGCTCCTTGACCCACTCCACCCAGTTGTACAGCGTCACCTCGCCTGCAGGGATCCGCCGGGCAGCGAGAGCCGCGGCCATCCCGCCAAGATTACCCCGCAGGTGCCTTAAGAGGGAGAGAGACAGAGAGAGAGGCCGCTGCCGGCCACCGCAGGGGCCAGTCGCAGCAACCCACCAGCAGTGAAGCAAGGAGGCTAGAACCTAGAGCCCCGGCTGATGATGTGACGATGTGACGGAGCAAGAACACCGCCTGCCGAAATCCTGTCGGAAGGAGGCCCCTCCCTCGGCGCAGCCTGAACACACCCCACCAAACCCCACCTAGCAACGCGGTCCACCCAACATTTCCCGCCGTTCAAACCCGAGGTTCAAGCCGGTTCAAACCCAAGGTCTAAACCCAGGCTCATCAGGATCCGCCAGTATGACCTCCGCCTAGCGGGGTACGCCTGACACCCATTCAACCGGGCTGGGTGTGTCTAAGCTGTAGCCCCCTCCACACGGCTCCAGGGACCTGCCCGGTGTGAACTGCGCCTCCAGCTGCCGGGCCGCCCAGCGCAGCACGTCGTCCGACAGGTGGCTCCCGAACAGCAGCGCGACCGGACAGGAGGCACTGGGGTAGTCTGCCGGCAGGGAGGCGCGCAGGATCACCTCCTGGGTGCCGCCCTGTGGGTGGGGTACGCATACCTGGGGAGGGGGTGCGGGGAAGGAAAGGGAAGGGAGGCCAGGAACACGGTCGTTGGAGGTCGCAAACGTGCGATGCGGCTTGCCGTGTGAAGGTCAGGGCAGGTGGGCGGTCTTTAGGGCCCCCGCGGAGGCTTGGTTTAGGGGCGCAATGGGCACTTGGTAGCTGAGGTCGCGGACTAGAACGGCAATGCCGTACAGGTCAGCGCGCCCGAACTGGGCGCGTGACGCTGAACATAGGGGCACCTTAAAGAGGCAATGCGCTTGCATGTTACCGGGGGGGGGGATTTCGCGTGAGGCTTGAGGGTCAGAACCCCATGTGAAGAGGCCCGTTGGTCCATACGAACCTCGACGAGCGCGTCCTCCCGAGAGACGTTCACGGATTCACCAAAAATAGCTTCAAGAGCGTACAACTCCTCGTCTCTGGCAGACGCATCGTCGGATTCGTCTCCCATCGCTTGTCGGCCGGAAGTTGTCAGAGTCAACAGACACAGTTGAAATACATAGTCAACGTGTTATCAATTTGATTTACTAATTTGTGCTCTACCTATGGTAAGGAGCTTGTATGACGCTTTGCAAAATGCTGGGTGCTATCGAAATCAACGGAGATGTTCATGACCGCGATGAAGCTTTCTACGATATACACTGCAGTTTCGACATGCGACGGCCATACTGGTCAGCGGCCTGCGACCAGTTGCCCCTGCGGGCGCAGTGCCAGCAGTTCGAGCAGTTGCGCTCAGCAACGGCCAACGACCTCTGCTCACTAAGAAATCAGAGCATCAAATTGGCTCATGGGTTCAAGTTACACTTATAAGGGTTATTGTCACGTTGATGGCAACAATGCGCCTACAGACAGGTCCAGCGCCTTTGCGGCAAACGCGGGTTCGGACAAGAGGTGCGCCAGAACCTCCCAAACAAACATACCTCTCTGATAGCCACCATACATATATCTGACTATATCTTACTTCATTCATTTGCCTTTTGCTGCCTGCTCAATTACCGTAACGCTCAACGACGACCGCAGGAATTATCCGCGGAGCCACGAGTTCAAATGTGACTACGGACCAAAGGTACCAATTCAGAACTAAATGAGCTGTTGGCCAATGTAAATGATTGTCACCGCACGAGTGCATCGCAGAGAGATAGCGGCCCTCCCACCTCCCCAGGCCTCCCAGATGGCACCTCACGACTGCCCCAATCTGCCCCTCCCACGGTACGCCTCCGTATTGGCCCCACCTCCCCAGCGTCTCCCGGGGCGTGCTCATCCTGCCGGGCCTGGGCAACAACGCGGCGGACTACGCCCCACTGGCGGCTCAGCTGGAGGCCCGCGGCTTGGCCGTTGAGGTCGCCCAGGTGCGGCCATCCACCCGAACACCACCTCCTCGCGTGTGCACTTCCTCGGTTGACCGCAAGGAGAGGAGGGAGCGGATGCCGGCCTTTGGGCGGGCGGTTGGGGTGGTGGTGGGGGTGGGGTGTCAGGGGTGCTGCTGCTGCTGCTGTTGGTTGGGCTGACGCTGCTCGACGTGGATGAAGGGAAGGCGTGACCCCCCTCCGCGAGTGACTTCCAGACCACCCGGGGCAGTGCGCGCGGCTTTAGAGAAACAAGGCCTGCCCCGCCCCGGCACCTGTCCCCCCCCCCGGCTCCGGCCCCACCCCAGCTCCCCGCCCCGCCCCGTCCCGTCCCCCCGCAGGTCAGCCGGCTGGACTGGTCCCGTAACGCGGCGGCGCTCACAGACCCCAACTGGTGGCGGGGGACACTGAAGCCCCGGCCCGCAGTGGACTGGTGGGCTGTGGGCTGGGCTGGGCTGGGCTGGGCTGGGCTGGGCTGGGCTGGGGTGGGCTGGGCTGGGCTGGGCTGGGCTGGGCTGGGCTGGGCTGGGCTGGGCTGGGCTGGGCTGGGCTGGGCTGGGCTGGGCTGGGGTGTGGAGTGGCGTGGGGCGTGTTGAACTCGGGGGTGGGAGAGTGCGGGCCGGCCACGAGCACCTCTCCGGAGGGCAGGCAGGGGATCACACAAGCACCCCACCCTGGTCAGGGCGGCCGCGGGTCTCCAAGCTCCAACTGGTGGGTCCGCCTCCACCCCGTTGGCTCCCGGCTGTCGCCCCTCACCGCCTACCACCCGCCTTCCTTCCTCGCTAGAAAGTAGAAGCGCACTCCGCGCGCCCCTCTCTCGGGTCGGGCGGATCTCACTTCCCCAGCAAGACACTCCTCACGTTCCTCTCCCTTTCCTTCCCCGCCAGGCAGGAGAGCGCTTCCCGGCACGCGCCCCGCCCTGCCTGCCACCGGAACTCACTCCACGCCCGCTCGCACTCACCCCGCACGGCCCCCGCAGGTACCTGGGCATGGTGGATGCGGCCATGCAGCGGCTGAAGCGGCGGGTGGAGGCGGCGGAGGCGCCCATCACCATGCTCACGCACTCGGTAGGCAGCTGCCGGGAGCTTCCAGGTCCTTCCCACTTCCCAATCACCACCATGATCACCACCGCCCACCGCCACCACCCCCACCGCCACAACTAGGTCAGGGATTTACGCGGGCTGCGTGCCGCGGCCTCCTCCACCTCATCATCATCATCAGCAGCAGCAGCAGTAGCTGGGCCCACTGTCTTTTCGAGCGCACAGGAAGCAGTCGGTCGCTGGGGCCCTCTGCCCCCCGACACCCTCGTGTGACCGCGTGGTGGGCGTCGTCAGGGGTTCGCATCTGTCTGCATCGGAAGACCCAGGCCAGTAGCAAACCAGTCACAACCCAGAAAGCAGCACAGCCAGTAGTGCGCTGCCGCTGTAGCGAGCACCGGCTGCCTGGACCTTTATCCGCACATCGCGAGGGGCCGGCAGCTCTTCGGCCCCCTGCCACCGTGCGCCTGGCCCCTCTCGTCGTCTTGTTGTTCATCGCCATTCTCCGTCCCCCGGCAGGCCCCCTTCCCCCCTCCGCCTTGTCTTACCCATCCTCTTCTTTCCCCTTCCTTGCACCTTCCTCCCTCCTCCCCGGCCACTGGCCCAGGCTGGCGGCTGGCTGGGCCGGGTGTACTTGCTGGACTGGGGCACCGAGGGCGTCGACCGCTACGTGTCCCTTGGGTCCCCCCACCTGCCGCCGCCCCCCGGAGCCCCAGTGGTGGATCAGACCCGGGGTATCCTCACCGCCTGCAGCGACATGTGCCCGGGGGCCTTCCATGACTCGGTGGGCCGGGCGGGGCGGGGCGGGGCGGGCCGGGCCGGCGGGCGGGGCGGGGCGGCCGGGCCGGCGGGCGGGGCGGGCGGGCCGGGCCGGCGGCGGGCGGGGGGGGCGGGGCGGAATGGGTCACCGCATCACCGGGGCGTGTGCGCGGGGGGCCGTACCTCAAGAAGGACGCATCGCACCCTGCACAACCAAGAACTCACAAACTCCGGCCCGGGGCGGGGGGGTTTCTTATCTGACCACCCCGGCCCGCGTCCGTCGGTTGGGTGTCGCGCGGGACCACACGGGCGTGCAGCCGTCTGGCGGAGGGGAGGGCAGGGGGGTCTTGCCGTTGGGGCGGCTTTGCAGGACAATGCGGCGGCGGTGGCGGTCCTGGCGCGCCTGGGGCCGGCAGGCAAGGCTTCACGTGTCGCCCTGGGCCTAGAGGACCTCTTCTTCCGGACCTCTTCTTCTGGACCTCTTCAGGGAGACGGCGATGCCGAGCCCGCCGGGCGAGCCGCCCACCTCCTCACGGCCGCCAGGTCCCCACCCGCCCTAACCCATGTGTGACCCTCGGGGTATGCGTGCCCCCCAACCCGTTGCCGTACTTGGTCGTACAGATCCAGTACGTCACCATCTGCGGCAAGTTCGTGCGGGGCGAGCCGCTGTCCGGCAGCTCCGCCGCCGGCCCCGCGGAGGGTCGCAGTCGGGGGGGCCTGGTGGCCAAGTTCGCGGGAGTGGGATATCAGCAGGTGCGTGGAGGGCGCCAGGGAGGGGCCCCGTCCGGTCCGGTCCGGTCCGGTCTAGGGTTGTGCTTGGCGAGGGTAAGCCGCAAGATGTACGGAATGAAGGCGCTGAATCTGTCCGTCACGCGGGCGTTCGAGCTGCTCCGCCGCGCCGGCGGGTCTGTCACGCATCGGCTCCGGTGCGCCGTCTTCCAACGGCGACCGTCTGGACATCTCCCTGCACCTGCTTGCGGCGCCGTGACAGATGGCGGGCGGCGTTCGTTTCTGTCTGCGAATGTCGGCGCAGACTGCTCAGCGCCTGCGCCTCTGGGCGTTCGCTTCGGGGGACTCCGTCCCCGCCCTGGAGCCACACGTTGACTCGCTGGCCATCTCGTCGTGGTCTCGTACATTCACAGACAGCCCCTCCTGTTGACGCGTGCGCACACACGTGCAGTCTCAACGATCCAAACTCCGACAGCCTGCCGACGTGTACCGACCTACGCAGCTCGTCGTTCGCCGTCGTAGCCTATGTATTGAATGTATCGTTCCAGTTGCTTTATGGGGTGGGGGCCGGGGCGTTTTGGTGGCACGCGGGCATTTCTCGGGCTTAGCCATGCCGCTTGCATGTCACGCACTCCTGCTCTGCCTGCCTGCCTACGAACACACACACACGTGGTTGGGGTGGGCTTCTTGTTAAACAAACACAGACTCACACCCATGTATCGGCTGTCAAGGTGGACTTCGCTTCTCGCGGCTCAGTTTCCTCTTACACACACATCGGTTGCCCACCGATCAACACACGTCGCTCTACCGTTTTTCTGTCGAAATCGCTTTCACGTCCTCTCCCCCCGCCCCCTCCCCCCGCCCCCTCCCCCCGCTTCATCCCACCCACCCAGGTGTGTGGCGAGGCGGAGGTGTGGGGCGACTTCATCGTGCCACAGCCCTCCGCCCACCTGGAGGGGGCCATGCAGGTCGACCTGGAGGGGGTCTTCCACTCGCCGCTGGGGGAGAAGCTGCCCGTGTTCGGGCCTTGGTACGGCTCGCCCCAGGTGGGTGCGTTATGGCGGCAGCGCTGGGAACAAACAGATCACAAAAGACTCCACCACACCAGCCCAGGCCAAGCAACCGGCAGGACCAGGGGGATGGCCACGTGGTGGCGACCGTGTCGTTGCTCGTACACGGCACGGTGCGTGGCATACACGGCGCGTCACGGCCGTCCGCAGCGGGGAAGGGCAGTCAACATCGGGGCAGATCTCAACCCGGCGTCGGTTGGTTGGGTTGGGAGGGGCCCACTGGCCCGCGCTGGCTCGCGCGAGGGCGGGAGAAAGGACAGTCCTTCGAGTCGCGCAGCCGACCCCACCAGCGCACCAGGTGATCTGAACGGGCGTCCCCTCGTCACGGCCGACCACGTGGGTGTCGCTGGTGTTCGGCCCAACGCCAGCGAATGGCTGTCGTGCATTTCATTTTCGCGTTGCGTCACATGCTTTCAGGCAAACAGACACGCCTCGGATGGCGCAATGACGCCGCGCGCGCGCGCTCTCCAATCCCCTCCTGCCGCCCGACCAGGTCCTGGAGCAGTGGCTGCACCACCTCACTGGCGAAGGCGACGCGGCGGCAAGTACGGCAGTACGGCAGCAACCCGCGGTCGTACCTGCGGAGGCTCCGTGAAGGCCCAGCCGCCTCCCGCCGACCGACGCGTCCCACCCAGCCCGGCCCCCTGGGGATACGGTACCACATCACATCCCCGGACGACCTAAAACGGGCCCGCAATCGCTGAGGACACCGTTGGCCGACGTCCGCGGCCACCCGGCGGCGATGGGACCAGGCTGCACCACGCAGGTGTCAGACCGGACCCCTCCCCAACAGGAGCCCGGGGCCCCCCATCTCGGGCGGCGGCCGGCGGTGGCGGCGGCTGGGATGGTGCAGTGCCGTTCTGGATGGACATCTCATTTCGGTCCGCATGGCGTTGTGAGTGAGCCCTTTGCTTGCCTGTGGTTTCGGCGGCCGCTGCAGGGCTGACGTCCCTCACTGCCATATCAGTGCTGGTACGGGTGAGCATGTGGTTGAGTGGGGCTCGTCAGCATCTGCGTCCCGTGCTCACGCGTGCATGCATCCACATTGGCGGTGCACGGCACATCAACGGTGTTCTTTTGGGTTTGTCATGTTTTGTATCGACTGTGGGTAGTGGGTGCACAGCGGAAGGTGATGTCCGCTCTTGGGGGGAAGTCGGGGCATGGTGGATCGGTGATGGGCGTCCGTGGCCGATTCAGTGTGCCGTGCATGGGCATGACCGCTGGCCAGCTAGCCCGGACATGCAGCACAAGCATCCGAACGAGCTGCGCTTCGGTCAGCGACCAGTCTGGGGCGCCTGCCGTGAGAGAAGTTTTTCGTATCTTTTCCAAATGCTGCACGTGAACGGCATATAATTATATTCGCACGCTGAGTTCGAAATCTGGAATGGTGAGTTGAGCGAGGTAGGAAACGTTGTTGTGGGCTAGCGGCACCCCGGCAAGGAGACCCGTCCTTGACACGTGTGATAAGGAGCGACACCGAACAAGCGTGTGCCGGGTTCCCCATGTCCGACTGAATATTTGGTGCAGACGCTGGCAGACGCAAGTCGGGCTTCGACGCACACGGCAGGGGCTTGCGCTACCATACGTAGGTTGCCGCCTGCCGTACTGCTGTTGTACATTTCGGCAGGGAATCGCCCATGGGCGCCTCACACGAGGATACGCGCGCGCTGTCGAAGCCTGTTCCTGAACGAATGAATGGATGACCGTTACAGCGGACCCCAGTAGGGATCAGCGGTGTATACCATCCTGTTGTGTGCTTGACCAATTATATCGGTGTCACGCGTACGCTACCAGGCGCCGTGTGGCCAACGACCTGATCTCGCTGGGCCTGACGGAAACGTGTCACATCGCTCCATCGCTGCGCCTCGCCGCGGCTGGCATGTACTCGAGGTCGATTTATCCGGCAGCCCGGAACGTGGACAAAAACCTGAAGCTTTCCGCAGACATCAAACCCGAAGCTTCAAGTGAGCCCCAGGCCGTATTTGGTTCTGCTAGCTGCAAAACGCCAAGAAGTTTGAGAGTCTCAGACGCCTAATAGGGACTACAGTCATTCACCGCACCTAGCAAGGCCGGCAAGGCGCACAAAGCATCCCATCCTGCCGCAAACATCCACTGTGACACTCGCAACACGCGAAGGACTCCCACGTACACCGGCCTGAACTTGATGGCCCCGACGGGCTGTACAATGTACACACAGGGATTCCCACTGCCTCAACTGAATCAGGTTACACTTTACCCCACGGGTTCTCAGTGACAGCCAAAACCTTCCCTCCCTGTACGCACTTCGAAAGGAATCGCACAACAGCTTGCTGCGATATCAGCTACCCAGCTCCCCAAGTACATGGTCCATTTCTTATCGGGCAAAACAAATTATGCCAGGTTGCAATGCACCCCTCGGGTCCATCGCGGTATCAGGCGTAGCTTTTGCGTGCACCACTGCACCTCACTGCACGCCACCGCAGAACAAGCCCCAGCGCGCCGCAGTGAGCGGGTACCGCAAGGACCCCGCGGCAAGCCAACACTGAAGGCAGCTGCTCTCTGCTCCAGGCCGCGCACCGCCTACCAGCACGGAGGTCATAATTGGGGAATTTGGGCTCAACGAACAGGCCTGATCGCGAACGACATTTAAAACCACAGCCGGACCCCCAAGAGGCGTTAGCCCAGCCGGCCGTGCAGGTCCGCGGACCAAGGCCGCCGCCGACAGCGCCCGTTCAGATGACAGGATGCGTTGGTGAAAACGAAAACTAAGTCCAGGATGGGGTGGTATCGTATGTAACCGTTACAAGGTGGACCCGTATCCCGACCGGGTGTTCCAACGGGCCCAGATAGCTCGTCGGTGCCTCGTGGTATCGTTGATTTCAAGAATCCAATGCTACTGCTATACACCACGTCGCACATCAGCACGCAACACATCAATACGTAGCACTATGTACCCACCTTCTCGGCGCCTGGGTTTTGTGGAAATGCCCCCGTGGCTCACTCCGGACTACATGTGCGATGCCATGGCGTTGCGGGCCAACGCGACGTTGATGTCGTCACGTGAGAGCATCTGACCTGCAACAAGCAATCCCGGTTGTAACAGCGGCCACGGATGCTGTAATGCCCTAATCGTACTGGGTTGATGTCGCTATGATGCAGTCTGCGGACCAAAACAACACCCCATACACACCCGCGGCCGAGCTGTGACGATTGAGCTTGCTGTTCCACTCGCCCACGCTCTCCTGGAATGATTTGAATTCGTCGTCATTGAGACTTTCAGCGCCTGCTGCGTCGCAGACCTGTTTCAGCATTGTGTAGTTGGTGACGAGCTGACGCTGGGCGGCATCCATGAGGCCCTACAACGTGATGGTCACGAATCAGCAACGTCAGGGGATTATGGTTCCGTGGGCATCGCGTTTTGCATGTCGCACACCACAATTACTCACCTGCTTTGCAGTTAAAAGGTCCTGGCACGACGCTTGCAATTTTGGCAGATCGCTGATGCGAGTAAACGGTTAAGATGGCAAGCTCAGCGCCTGAGTTAATTGTTTCCTGTTCAGTGTTTCTCAAAAGCAGTGCACAGATGGCTCGCCTACCTCGCCAGCTTCCGTATCCGCTTAACCAACTGGACTGGATTAACCTGAGCGCAACCACGGCTGCAGATTCATTGAGGCGGATGGGCTTGTGAACGTTTCCATGTTGCTGACCTCTCCTGGATGGCAGAACCGACGCTCGGCCTCCTCCTCGAGACGGCGCGCAATCTGTTCAAGAGCGGTTTCGCCCTTGCGAAGAGCTTTGATTAAGTCCTCCGTGCCCTGGCGAGGAATCACTGCGGCCATGGCTGACAGCTGACAGTGAAAGGAGATGCGGTCCTCAGTTCAATCTGAACGTTATTATGATTATGATAAATGCAGTTGTACTAAAAGGAAAAAGTTTGGTAAAAAAGTAGGAATTGGCGCACACTTTGGATCCAAATTTCTTGACTGTAATAATGTTTTCTATCAGCAAAGCTTCTGTTTACGCAGGTTGTTGTGCAGCATGGCAGTAGGGTGAATAACTCTGCCGGTCAGAAACCGTGGAAACTCTATGCCCAGATAGTGTGTCGACGCCCGGTCGCCGTAACACTCCAACCGTTGAGATTTCTCCCGGACTTGCAGCAACAAGCCTTGTGCAAGTGATAGAGCATTTATATGTTACTTTAACAATATCTTTTTGTTCATGTCATCACGTGTAGGATTTGTCAACGGAAGTTAACCTTAAAGTCTTCTGTATGCCAACTCAGCCCTGTAGCTCGTCTGCCCTGGTTTAATGTGACCTGCTATACGCAGCTGATGGATTCCATGGGCGACACGGCCACGATATGACATGTCGAACAGACGACGGCTCGCTTTGCTGGCCGCCGGCTTGCTGTGCTGTGGTGCGGCCTTTGCTGTCAAGCATGACAGCGCATCTGATGTCGGGAGCGACTGTCTGCGGGAGCTCGTGCTACCGGCTGCTTACTCGTAAGTCACTGTCGGGCGTGAGCGTTGAGGAGTTTATAAAGGCAAGCGGCTAGAAGAAGTTTGGGTTGCATACATTCGTGAGTGAAGTCCCTGTTCGGACCCCAAGAGTTCAGTCATAGAGGTCTCACACAAACCCAATTATACCCGATGCCGCCCCAGGTTTGCACGACGCATCCGCGCTCCGTGTCATTACTGATTCGCACATCAGTCTGATTGCCAGAATGGACGCCGTTTGGTGTGGATCCTTATCCGTGTAGTCGGGTCCCGCAACTGTTGTTAGTGTGCCCCGGCGCCCAGGTCAACGCGCTTGTCGGCTCCTGGCGGCCCTCACGCAAGCACACGCGTACGCATACACACAAAACTACCTTCCATTTTCCACATTCAACACATATTTGCACTCCCAAAGCAGGTGGCCTCTGTTCGCTATACCCCGCCTGTTCCCGCGAAAGCAGCCGTGCCTCACCTTCGGGCCCCCACCTCCCCCGCCCCGCTTCCTGCTCAATACCTATCCCCCAGCTGCTCGGAACCCGCGACACGTGGAGCCGCACTTCCACCCGCGACCAACGACAGCCGCGCCTCCGCACCCCTCCACTGCCAGACCACTCGGGTCCTGCTGGCGGCAGTGTTCCAGCTGTGCTCCGGCTACGGCCTGCAGCGGGTGCGTCTCGTGGCCGGTGGAGTGTCATTATCACTGATGTCCGCGCACGCCACTGGATCGATCTGGGTCAAGGCCAGATGGCCGCAGACAAGCGTTCAGCCTGCGCGGCCGCACTGCTGGCGATACCCTGTCCGTCCTTATTACGTTATTGGAGGTCGGCCGACGGATGCATCGGCGTAGCAATCCGATCCGGCCGGGGCGCTCTCGTCCGCTGCGCCTCTCCGCTGCCTGCCTGCTCCGACCCTCCTCCGCCATCACCTGCTTGGTGCGGCGTTATCGGCGAAAACAGCCGCCCGGTGCACACCCCACCCCGAGGACAGCCACCCTTATAGGAACGTCGGTACTGTCCTGGATCCCGTGTCGTGGTTTGTCATATTCCTTATTGTTTCGGTTATGATCGACAGCAGGGCCACTGCTACCGCAGCCACTACAGGGGTTCATGGACACCATTCGTGCGTCCCTGTTGGCGGTATTCCCCGGTTGAGAGGTTGGGAGGTTGGGAACGTGCGGGTGACTGACTGCTCAGCGTATTTCACCCCAACCGTTCATTCCATCACCGATATCGCCCTAATCAACCCCGACACTTAATCCCAACCCAACCCACGCATCCACCGCGCGCCACCCCCCCCCCAAACGCTCAAACCCTGAACACTTACCCTTGGCCCAACCCCAACCGACCTCCGCGCGGTGTGTCCGGGTACCCTCAGGATGTGCAGCTCTTGCTGCCGCCGGTAGCCATCGCCGGTGGCGTGCGTACAGCCCTGGGACAGACGCAGGCGGCCTTCGCGGCCCAGCCCGCCTCCCTCCGGATCAGCTTGACGCAGCCGACCAGTCCAGACGGCTGGGAACGCGTGCTCAGTGGATTGGCGTGCCCAGAGGATGGGGGCGGGAGCTGTGGAGATGGCGGGGCCGTGGCGGGGCTGGGGCTCGGCCGTACGGTCTTCGATGCGGTCATGCTGCCGTATTCAGCACTGCAGGTGCGGGGTCGTGTTACACGACTCGTGCGTGCGTGGCGAGTACGGGCATACTACCGTCGGCACTACCCGCCTGACCCAAGCCAATAACCAGTATACTGACGAGTATTAGTGGGCGAAGGGAGTACGGGCCGCGTGCCGATGGCTGCCGCACGGCGAGGGCGCCTGCAGCCGGAAATGGGTTCAGCGGCTGCAACTGCTCTTACCTGCCCTGCCCGGCCGGAAGCCATTATAACCGCCGGCCGCCATCACCATGTCTCCACTCTGTACCCCACCCACCCACCCGCCGCCATGGCCGTAACCCCATCTTCTTTCCTAACCTTTGTTTTCAGCATACCCAACCGTCCTGTCCGTCCGCACCCTATCCGCCACCCGGGCTGGGTTTCCTTTTTCGTCTACCCCAACACCCCAACACCTACCCGGGGGCCGCCGCCTTAGGACCTGAACGCGGCCGGCCGCGTGCTGGACCTGGGCGTTATCTCCGGCCTGGACGTGAGCTTCGAGCGGCTGGGTGTGCACCCCGCCCTCCTGGACGCTGTGGCCTACTCGGACGCGCTGTGGGGCATGCCACTGGACGGGGCGCAGATGCTGCTGTTCGCGCGGGCGGACGTGCTGGAGGCCCTGGGCCGGGGCCGGGAGCTGCCGGCGTCCTGGGAGCAGATGATTGAGGTGGGGAGGGGACGGGGGCACTGAGGAGGTGGGGCGGGTGGGGTGGGCAGCGAAGTGCTGGACAAGGGATGGGGTGGGGTGGCGCAAGCGCAAGGAGTAGGACTGTAGGAGATGCCAGGGATCTGAACCGCAGTCCCCTATGATGGGGTGCGAGTGGAGGGCGAGGTTGCGCAGGGGTGGTGAGCTGGGATGGGGTGGGGTGCGGTGGGGCGGTGAGCGGTAATAAGCGTAGGTTGAGTTCGTGCTGGCGGCAGAATAGTTGATGGTGGAGATCGGCTTGCATGCTGCGTGCGGGTGGATGGGCGGGAGTGGATGGACGTGGGGCCGATCCAGGGGTTGTTGGTCAGGTGCTGGACGGCACGGCGGCCGGGCCGACATCCGGCTGTGGTGCTCGGGTCAACCTATGCCGGCGCCGCGCAGGGGTACCTGGTATGTGACTTGCTGGGAGATGGGACATGGGGTGTGGGGGTGAGGTATTGCCTCGGCTACCTGCGGCGATCCCAAATTCCGAACGTATGGGGTCCGGAGCAAACATGCTTGGGCTTAAGGTCTTTTGTTTGTGAGGGCCCTGAGGAACACCTTTCACGCTCTGCATAACCTCTGGACGTCTGGAGCTCCTTCTCGCCGGTGACTCCTTCTCGCTGCCTCACCCGGGCTGCCATGCTGTTGGCTGCTGCTGCCGCTGTTGCACCGACCGCGCCCTCCCACCCCCAATCCGTCTGGGCTGCTTTTCCTTTATCACGCCCACCCCCCATCAGGTGGCGGCGGCAGCGAACGGCACGGGGGCGCGGATGCTGGTCCGCGGAGGTAACGGCACCGGAGGCTACCTGTACTCGCCAGTGGAGGGCCCCCTGTACGGCTTCTGCTTCCCGCCCTCCAGCCAGCTGCTGGCCTCCCTGGCCCTGGCGGTGCTGGCGCCGGTGGTGCAGCGCCTGGGTCCGCAGCAGGTGGGGCGGGAGGGGGGTGTAGAACGGGAGCTGGGTGGTACCGTAGGATGAAGTGAGGCAAGGGGAAGTTGATCCTAGAGCATAGATCAGTTGAAAGGAAGGAGGGAAGAGACAGCAGGGAGGCCCTCGGGGTAAAGCAGAGCGCCGCGCGGACGGGTGCGACAGCCGAAGCTTGGCCGTGCTGCCGTGCGGGCACCGTGCCGTATGTGGCGGTCTGGTAGGGATGTTCGCTGACCCCTATCCTCACCGGGCATATCAGCGCAATGGAGGTTTGGTTTCCCGATACCACCCGCACCGGGGCGGGCCACGCCCGCGGGCGCCCAAAAATTTTCGCGTTTGGGGAACCCTTGGGAGGACACGCATCTCCTCAATTTGTATCGATTCCGCTGTGTAAACGATCCTGGGCGCCCGGGCGTGTCCTCCCAAGGGTTCCTCAAACGCGAAAAATTTTGGGCGCCCGCGGGGCGTGGCCCGCCCCGGTGCGGGTGGTTTCATAAAACCTGCCACTCATCGCAACCCACCCCACCCCGCCGGACCTTTGCTCTGGCAGCAGCGCAATTTGAATATGTCTATCAATTTCCTAAACCCCACCCCGCCCAACCGGTCCGGCGGCGACGCGGTCGCCCGAGGTAACAGTGAGCGCACAATTCAGGTATGTATGGTAAGTAACTTGGGTCGCGTATTGACTCCTGTGCCACGTATCGGTTCCCCAATCCATACCCCGCCCAACCATGTCCTTGCTCTGGTAGTCCGCGCAGTTCATCTTCGCTTGCCGATGCGCGATGCCCCGCAGGGCATGTACCTGGACGCCGAGACGCTGCAGCCCGCGGTAGCGACGGCCGCCATGCCGTACGTGATGTCGTACTTGCGTCGGCTGGCAGCGTACGCCCCTCCCGAGAGTTTTTTCTCGGTGGCGGCGCCGCCGTACAGCGACGACTTTGCGCTGGGCCGGTGCGCCTTCACCGTCGGCACAGCGGCGCAGTTCAGGTGCGTGGGAGACCGCCCGCATACCCACCCACCCACGACCATCCGGGCTGGGTGTGTCTGCGCCTCTCCCGCGCACCACGCTCATACTCGTCTCCCCCTCCAAAGTTTGCGCTTTTAGCGGCCCATCCGGGAGACACTTTGCTGACTTGGTTGCACCAACACAAGGCACAAACGGTACCGGCCGTGACGGCGGTCTCTCCCATGGTGGGATAAGTTTGGGGGCGCTGCTCATACGACATGCTGAGCTCGGCAGCGCGCCTGCAGCCGGCCCTGCAATCGTCAAGCCGCCTTGACCATCGCCGCCCCGGGCCTCCAGCTATCCCCATCCGCCGACTGTCACTTCCCCCCTGGCTTGATGCTCGGCCCCTCCTCCTCCTTGCCCTCCCGCCATTCACGGAACGTTGCAGGCGCAACAGCCACCCGCAACATCCCGCGGGGCCCTCCGCGGTGTCCGGCCTCGCCCTGGCGGGTCTGCTGCCCGGCAGCGACCGGGTGCTGGCGGACGCCGCCCTGATCCCCTGCACCCCGCAGCTCTGTCCCCACGCCGAGGAAGGCCCGCGGCCCCCGCCCCTGGAGGCACCGCAGGCGGGGGCGGGGGTCGTCGTCGCGGGGCCCCGGGGCGGCGGCCCCAGCGGCCTGGTGAGCCGGGCGCCGCTGCTGTTGCCGGGGGCGCTGCTGGCGAGTCTGGACCCGGGGGCGGAGCCGCTCGCGCAGCTGTACTCGTGGTGGCTGATGAGTGGAGTGGGGGGCGAGGAGGGCAGCTGGCAGGTGCGGCGCGGCGCGGGGCGGGTTGGAGGGCGTGGAGGGGAGGCGGGAGATGCGGGCGGGAGGGGGGATTTTGAAGGGGAGCTGTAGGAAGGTGTGCAGCACGGAGGTAACGGCCGGCGGCGCCGCGGAAGCAGAAATTCGCTGCAGCTGCACCACCGGTCAGGGGAGCGCAGACAAGGATCATGGCAGCGTCACGTCATTCCGGAGATACCTGCACGTGCTTGGAAGTACTGGAAGTACAATACACATCACCATGCGTTGTCTGCATCTAGAAGTCTTGCGACAGCCGGTCTTAAGAAGGCCGGGGCGGGGCCCTTCCCCGCTCATTCCCTTCTCAAGCCCCTCTCACCAGCTCACCGCCGCTCACAAAGCTGGTATTTTCTTGCTAAACATGCATGACGTAAATCCATTCATCCCCACCCTCCTGTCCCCTCCCGGTCGGTACCTTCGGGCCCGACGCCGCCCCACCCCGCTCCTTTCGTTCGTTCCCTTCGTGCCCGCGCGGCAGCTGCTGCTGCCAGCCGACGGTGCGGTGGGTCCTTGGCGGCTGTCGCACCTGGGGCCGGAGGCGCTGAGCCGCTGGACGGCGGCGGGCTACCAGGAGGCAGACACGGCGTCCTTCCTGGCCGCGGCCCGCGCCACCCTGGAGCACCCCAACGTCGTGGGGCCGCTTCGGGTGCGGTCAGCCATGCAGTACATGTGAGTATGGACATGCAAGATCTATGGCAGGAGTTCGGGAGAGGGCCAGGCGGGGCTTGAATGGGGTTGGGGCTGTGTGGGAGAGGGACGGGTGTGTTCAGCGAGGAACCCGCCCGACCCAAACCGGATGCGGATAGGGGGTGGCCATCTACACCTCCATTTATCAGGTGCCGTCGTCCAAATCCCAGCTTGCGGTTTTTACTGCATTCACGCCACATTACAAATCTCCTCTCTTTCCCTTTCCCGCCTGGGCAGCCGCGCTGTGAGCGGCACCGTGCAGTCGTTCCTCGGAGCCGTGTTCGCAGCCGCGGCATCGAACCCCGCCACCACCACTGCCACCACCACCGGCGGTGGCACAGGCGGCGGTGTCACCCCTCGACGCAGCCTCAGCGCCGCGTCGACGTCCCTCGAGGCCGCGCAGGCGGCTGCGCTGGCGGCGCTTGCGTCCACCGTCAACGACCTGTACGGCACGGGCAGCCCCGGCGGCGACGGCAGCCACACCAAGCAGCAAGTCCTCCTGTACGAGTACCGCAGGAGTCTCGGCTTGTCCGCACCCTCCGAAACCGCCACCTCGCCCGCCCTCCGCTCCTCCTCGTCTTCCTCGCCCTCCCGCGATGGCTCCGCCGGCATGCCCACGGGCGCCATCGTGGGCACCGCCGTGGGGGGCGCCCTGCTGGCGCTGCTGGCGGCGGCGTTCACCGTCAACGTGGGCGGCTGGTGGCCGGGACGGCGGCGGCGGCGGCGGTGGGCCTGGCGGGTGGTGGAGCCGCCGCGCGCCGGGCCCGACACGGTGCTGCTGGTGACGGACATCGAGGGCTCCACATCCCTCTGGGAGGCGCTGCCGGAGGTGGTCATGGACGCGGCGCTGCGGACGCACCACGCCACCGTGCGCAGCGTGGGCGTGTGCTACGGGTAGGCGTGGGAGTTGGGGGTTCGATTAGCTAGGCGCGGACGAGTCCTGACGAACCTAGACGAAAGCAGATCAAACCGGGGGGAACCCCGGGGGCTGTAGGGGTATATGAACCATGGGCTGTGAGTGACGGGGCGTCAGATTGGTTGTTTGGTAGGAAGGGGTGGCTCGGATGGGTGGGATGGGTCGGGGGGGGTTAGATGGGAGGACAGGCCCGAGCCCAAGCCCGAGCCCATTGGTGCGCATTGTAATCTCCTTGCCTCCTCTCCCCCTTGCAGGTGTGGGGTTTGAACAGAGAACATGGGGATGTGGCGCGATATCTGTAGTATCCTGCCGGGCTTGCTGTTTCGGGTTGGTCGCTCTCCGAGCCCCCTCCCATCCCCTGTCATTGCTTGCCGCCCCACACATCCCCTTCCACAGAGCTTACGAGTCCGCCACTGAGGGCGACTCCTTCATCCTGGCCTTCCACTCCGCCCCGGCGGCGGCGCAGGTGCGGAGGGGAGGGTTGGGCCGTGGGGCAGGAGGTGCGGCGGCGGCGGCGGCAGCGGGACGAGCAGCGCTCGTCGTCGGCCTCGGAAGGCAGGTCGCGGTCTCCGCCGCAACCGGCCGCCCTACGATGCGGCAGTTGCGCTCGCGGGCCGCGTTGCGTTGCGTTGCGTTGCGCGCCGCTCCCTCGCTTTCGCGTCGTTGGGGTCGATATCGGCCCCCCCGCAGTGCGCCCGTGATTACAGTCCCCTGCCCTGGGCTGGCCGTTTTGCCTTCACCCCGCCTTCCTCCTCCACATCCTTCACCTTGTTTGCCGCCTAAACCCGCGTACCTTTCAACCCCTTCAGCCCTGCTGAAGCCGTCAAGGGCGCCGGTTCCCATTACGAATCCACACAGGAACGTGCTGACACCTCGCCTGAGGTCCTCCCCCCGCCCTTCGCTTCTATGCGTTCTTACTTCAACCCGCACCCCGCCCTGTCGCGCCAACCGTCCAGTTTGCGCTGGGGCTGCAGCGCGCGCTGCTGGAGGCCAGCTGGCCCCTGGAGCTGCTGGCAGTGCGCGCCTGCGCCCCCGTGTACGTGCGGCGGCAGGACGCCGTGGCGCGGGCGTCGCAGGTGTCGCTGGCGCCCGCCCTGCGACTCGGCACCCGCAACCGCCAGCGCGGCCAGGGGGCCGCCGCGGCGGCGGCCGCCGCCGCCGGTGGCGGCCTGTACTGCCGCCAATCCGCGTTGGAAACACTGGCGGGCGCACCTGTGGTGCAGGGCGCCACCGCCGCCGCCGTGGCGGCGCCGGCAGGGGCGGCTGCGTCGCCGCCGGCGAATGGCGCAGACGACCAAGCGCATGCGGCGGCAGCGCGGGCGGCAGAGGGGCCCCGGAGCCCTCGCGATGCGCCGGTGGTGTTGGGGCGGCTGTCCGCGCCGCGGCGCGCATCGATGCTCTTTTTTCCACAGGGTTTCCGAGGAGACACGCCGTCGGATGGGGCCCTCCCGGCAGCGATGATGGCGGGCTGCGGCCAGGCCGCCGGCGGCGGCGCCGTCGCGTCCTGGCCGCCCGGGCTGCAGCTGCTGCCGGTTCCGCTCCCCGCCGGGGCATCGCCGGGGCTGCCCGGCGACCCGGCCGCCTCCGCCGGCAGCCCGGCCGGGGCGCTGCCGATATCTTTGCTGCCTTCCGGCGCGGCAGGCTCGCCAGCGGTGGCAGCGGCCAGCGGGTCCCTAAAGAACGGCTCGCTCTTCTCCCGCGCGACGGTAACGGGACACGCGCCACAGACCCGGATGACCGCCGCCCGCGCGCGGCGCCGCAGCGACACCGTGATAGGGGCCTACGTCCTCAAGGTGGAGATGAACGACGACGAGGACATCCTTGGCGTCGTCCCCGGCGGCGGCGGCGGCGGCGCTGGCCACATCCGCAACATGGCCGCCGGCGTCGCCGACAGCGCTGGCGGCGGCGGCGGCGGCGGCGGCGGTGGCGGCCGGGGCAACCTTAGTCCCCACCGCGCCGTCAAGCCCGCGGCTGCCGTACTGCCTGACACGCCGCCGCATTGGAGCGTTGCCACGTGGGGCCGCCGCTCCGCCAGCCTGCCGCGTGACCCCAGCTTCTGGCTGTCAGCCGCTGCTGCGCCGCAGGTCCACAGCGGCGCCCTGCCGGATCGAGTTGCTGGCTCGCCAGAAAGCAGCTCCCGCCGCGGCGGCAGCCGCCGCGGCTACACGGCGGCTGAGGCGTCGTCGCCGCCGGCCTCTGGCCGCCTGCGACGTGCCTCACTGCTGCTCACCAGCTGGCTGGGTCTTGGCGGCGGCGGCGGCGGCGCAGGAGGAGGAGGGGGAGGAGGTGACAGAGGGGGGGGAGGTCCGGGCGGCTGCAGCAGCGCCGACCAGGTGCCGGACGCGTGCTTTGGCGAGGGCGGCGGCCCAGCGGCGGAGCCTCGGTTGGTCGGCAGTGCCGTAGCCATCGGCGGCATCGGTGGTAGCATCGGGGGGGCGATGCCCTTCCGCTTCGTGAGCAGCTTCGCGGCGGAGGCCCCTCCCGTCGAGCGGGTGCGACCCATGGGTCAGGCGGCGGCGGTGGCGGCGGTAGCTTCGGCGGCGGCCCGATCGCGGCCCGCCTCGCAACAGCAACCCCGGCAAGCGAAGACTCGCAGGGCGTCGGCGCTGTCCATCCTTCGGGCCACGGGCTCGTACAAGGCCCTGGCGGCGGCGGGCCAGACCGCCCCGTCGCGGCCCGGTAGCTGGCAACGCGAGTCGACGCCGCCGGCGGTGGAGCCGGCCCGGATGCGGCCGCCATCTTTGTACGACAGCACCAGCGTCGAGGGTGCCGCCGACGGGCTGCTCGCGTGCGCTTGGGGCAGCGAGCTGGGTCTGGAGGAAGCGCTGGCGGCGCTGACAGCGAGTGACGGTACGGCAGGTCATCCGCTGGAGGACGCGCGGCGGGTGGACAGTGGCCGGGTGGCGCTGCTGGCGGCGGCGGCAACGGCGCGGCCGCACGTGCGGCCGGCGGAGCTGGCGCTGATGATGTCACTGGGGCGGTCCAAGGTGCGCGGGACGTGAGGCCGGATGGGGAGGGAGGGGCGATGGAGGTTAAATTGTTTAAAAAAGAATTAAACCCAGAAAAACAGGCGATGGAGGTGGAGTCGGGCGTGGACGGACATCAGTGGACACCGCAGGAGGTGCGGATTGAGTGGAGCAACGGTCCGGTTGCGTCGCCAGTCGAGGGTAGGGGAGGGCAGATGTGACCTTCCCTTCCCTTGCCTACTCGCGTGGGTGAGTGTGGGTAATGGGCGGCAAGGGCAAGGGCATTCCCCACCCGCCGGGCACTGCACAGCTGAGTGCGGTACTCCTCCCGCCCCGCCCCGCCCCGATCCGCCGCGCCCCGCCGCACCCCGCCCCGAACCCTTGTCCTGTTCTGAAGGCCCCACAGGCCAGCACCGAATTCAACAGCGCGCTCCTCAGCCAGGGGGAGGTCATGGTGATCGGCAGTCCGGCCGCCGGTGCACCCCGCGCGGACGGCTGCGGCAGCCCCCCTTTGGCCAACGGCGCCGGCGTCCAAGCCTGTCCCGGCTCCCCTTGCAGCCCGCCGCCCCTGCTGCTTTCCCCCTACCCTCGAGGGCCGAGCCCTATCAACGGCCTGCCGCCGCCTTACCCGCGCCCGCCCGCCGCCGCCACGGCGGCGCCGTGGTTGCTTCCGCCGACGGAGGTAGTGCTGGCGCCCGACGTCGGCGCCGCCAGTGCCTCCGCTGGCGCCGGCGGCGTCGTGGTGTACGGCAACTGCAGCGGGCGGTTCCGGATGCCCGCGTCCGCCACCTCACCCAGCATGGCACCAGGCCGGAGTGACCCGCCACACAACGCAGGCGCGAGCCTGAGCAGCCGCGGCGCCGCGGGGATGCGGCTGTCCTCCCTGGACGAACTGAGCCTAGGGGAGATCCCCCGGCCGGATGCACGGGCGCAGGGCCCGGGGGCAAGGCCGCCGCCGCCGTCGGCGCTGCCTCTGCCATGTGGCTCGCAGCCGCGGCCGCCGCCGCCGGCGGTGACGCCGTTCGCGCAGTCGCGAACAGACACGTCGGTGGTCCTCAGCTCCGGGGCCCTGGACGCCGTGAGCAATCCGACCGCGACCCCGCCGCCCAACCCAGCGCCGGCGGGGGCGACGGGACCGGCAGCGGCAGTAAGCGCCGCAAGCGCGGTTTCATTGCTGGCTGCCGCGATCGGGGTGGCGTCGTCGTCGTCTTCCGGGCGGCACACGGGCGCCGGCGTGCTGCGCCCCTGGCGCTCCCTCCGGGGACTCCCGACCGGTCCACCGTCGCCACCGCCGCCGCCGGTGCCGGCGCCGGCGTCGGCGTCGCGTACGACAACGCGGCCGTCCAGCGCCACATTCTCGGGTCGCCTGTTGCAGACCAGCTCCGGCGCCCCAGGCGCAGGCGCGGGCGCCAGCGCCGCCGCCGCTGTCGGGGGCGCGGGCGCGGGCGCATTCGCAGCCGTCGGTGCTGCTTGCGCCGCCTCCGGTGGACGCTCCGCAAGCTCTGTGGCCGCGCTGTACCAGCGCTTCTCCCAGCTGGCGGAGGAGATGGACTTCCCGGCCGCTGGCGGGCGCGCGGGGCGGCCGCCCCCGCCGCCGCGCTCCCTGCTCCAGCTCGCCGCCGGCCGCAACTCAACTTGGTACCGCTCCTTCACCATGCGGCGCGGCGGCGGCGCCGCCGCCGCCACAGCAGCAGCAACCAGTGCGGCCGGCGGCGGCGGTGGCGGCGGGGCTGCCTCGGTCACCTCGGCCACCATGAGTGGCTACGCCTCTTTTGGCAGGCTCACCGCTGGAGTCGCCAACGGGGGTGCCGGCGGCCCGACGTTGGCGTCCCGGTTCAGGTCGTTCACGAGCCAGCGGCTGGGCCTGGCGGCGGTCGCCGCCGCCGCCGTCGGCGGCGTTGGTGGTGGCGGCGGCGGCGGCGGCGCAGCAGCAGAGGTGGTCCGGTCGGCCTGTTGGGAGCCCGACGAATGCCCCCTGGCGCCTGGTGGGCTGCGCGGTCTGCTGCCAATGCCGTCGTCGCCGCCTCCGGTCGTTGTCGCTGGTGGCCTGACTAGCATTGAGCTAGAACAGGTACCAAACCAGTCGCCGTCAGCGGCGGCGGCGACGGATTCGCTGCCACGCAGCGGCGGCGGCGCCACCCCCGCCGCCACCATGGCCCAACTTAGCCGCCTGCGCGTCGCGAGCAGTTGGCGGTACGGCATGGAACCGCTGTGCGAGGAGGTCGGCGGGTCAGCGGCGGCGGCGCCGCCGCGGCCGCAGCCGCCGTCAGTGGCCCGCATCTCCCTGGCATCGGTGTTCAACCTGGCGCGCACGCAGGCGCGGCGCAGCAGCGCCGACGGCCAGAACAGATGCGCGGCCGACGCCGCGACGGCGCCCGCGCGCCGCAGGTCTGCCTCCGTCGCCGCGGCGGACGCCGCGGCGCCCAAATGCGGGGAGGGCGACAGTGACGCGCAGGCCTGCCTAGGTCGGCCGTGGGACTCCGCGACGGCCAGGCGGCCAGCGACGGCAGCCTCATGGGGCGCCGCGAGCAAGGCGCACGGGCCCCTGTCGGCGCTGCAGGTGCTGTGGGGCGCCCTCTCCAGCAACGCGGGCGCCCGCAGCGGCCGCCGCGCGCCGCGCAGCGACGTTACCGCCAAAATGCCCGAGTCATCGGAGATTCTCCAGGCGGGCAACTGGGCGCCGCCGGCGGTGGCCTCGTCGCTTGGCGGCCTGCTGCTGACGGTCGACGGCGACCCCAAGCTGGCCCCCACGCCGCTGGCTAGCGGCGCCATGCCGGAGACGGGCGACCACGGCGACCGCGGCGGCGGCGGAGCCGTCGTCCCGGTCGGCTTGACGACGCCGGTCGACGCTGTATGTCCCGCGCTGACGCCGATGCCATGGAGTCAGGACTGGGGCACACCCGCAGCAGGCGAGGCGCTCTTGGATGCCATGACTCTCGGGGTGGTGGCGGGGCAGGTGCCGACGTCGGCGCCGGCGCCGCCGCCCTCGGCCAAGGTGGTGGTGGTGAAGCCACCGACCCGTGGGTCGTTTCTGGAGCTGCTGCACCGAGTGTTCGTGCCCGTGGAGGATGGCGAGCCTGTATCGGACGCGGCGACGGTGCTGGTGTTCGCCGGGCTGCGGGTGAGGGTGGGGCTCAGCTGCGGTCTGACCGACCCACGGGACATCCAGTACAACGCGGCGACCGCGCGGATGACCTTCTGTGGCGAGGCGCTGCGTATCGCGAAGGCGGTCTGCGACTGCGCGAGCGGCGGCCAGGTGGGCGGGCGGGCGGATCGGCCTCCGGCCAGGCGGGTGGGTTAGGCGCTCGTGCATGCTCTCTGTCCCGGATGAATGAGACATGCGACTTCCATTGGGGTGTGAAGCGCGAGCCTGGCAGGCACGCGCATCCTACCGAGTATGGGTGTGCGGACTCCGGGCGGGTATTAAAGGCGTACGGTGATCCAATCCTTCGCAGTGGTGAGTTGCGGTACACAACGTCAGTACGTCACGCCGAGCGGGTCAAGATGGTGTTCCTTGGGGGCCACAGGTGCAGCATACGGTACCGCAGGGGTCCAGGACGGCGCGGCGGGTTGCAGGGCTCTATCCACGAACTCCGGGCCGTGGACACCTGGGGTCATGTCGCACGCGCAGCAAGCCTGCAGGACCCGCCACGCCGAACGGTATAGAAGGGATAACAGAACGGTGAAAGCGATAACAGCTGTACCGCCCGTGGGCTTCGGCTCGGGTCTGATGGCTGCTGGCCGAGTCTCCAGCCGAGGGGCGCGTGTGCGGACCCGTCGGCTGCACATCACCCAGTTGGGTAATCCTTACATCATCAATTGGGGTAATCCTTACATCATCAATTGGGGTGATCCTTACATCATCAATTGGGGTAATCCTTACATCATCAATTGGGGTGATCCTTACATCATCAATTGGGATGATCCTTGCAAGTGTCACGTGCACGCCGAGGTGAGGTGCATGTCCGTGACACACGCCCGTCGGCCCCTCTTGACGGTGTGCTGCCCTCCCTCCCACCCTTTGCCCACCCTCCGCCGCTGCAACCCCTCCCCGCGCTGACGGCGCAGATCATCATGAGCGGCGAGGTGCTGCTGCGGCTGCAGCTGTCGGGCGCGGGCGGCGGGCTGGGCTCGCAGCAGCTGATGCTCAACTGGCAGGTGCGTGCGGCGCGGGGCCCGCCGTCGCGGGGCTGCGAACCTGCGGGGCTGCGAACCTGCTATCCACCCGCGGGGGGTTTGCTGGGGGCTCCGGCCAGGGTGGGCCCGGGGGTGACCAGGGTGCTGGGGTTTCCGCTGCGGGGAACACTGGCCTGCGCCCGCGCGTGACCGCCCTGCAGCCCGGGCCTGGCATCGCCCCTAGGTTTCCTGTTTGGCGTAGCGGTGGCGTTGTTGTTGTTGTTGTTGTTGTTGTTGTTGTTGGTGGTGGTGGTGGTGGTGGTGGTGGTGATAGTGACGGTCGTTGTACGACCGGTCTTCCCGGTCCCCTAGAGTTGTCATGGCCAGACCACTGACTCTGTTGACCCGACGTCTCCGGCTGGTGCCCTGGGCGTTGGCCGATGGTGGGTGCAGGCGCATGTGCTGGACCTGGGGGACCACCAGCTGCTGCAGTCGCTACCGCCCCCGCTGCCGCCGACGCACGCCAACGCCAAGGCCAACAGCGCTGCGCTCGCGAGCGCCCAGCAGGTCAGTGTAAGCTGCCGCCGCGGTCGGTCGGTGGGGAGAGGACGTTGGGGACGCAAGTGCTGTTGGATGTTGTGGCCGCGACCCCGCCGGGCGGTCGGCGTGCGGACTGTGGCACCCGCGCTTTTGAGCCGGCATCCGGAGACCTCCAGCGCCCCCGTGCCTCGCCCCGACCATCACACACCCACCCAACGGTGCACCCCTGGCCATCTGCCCGGGGCCCTGCTGCTCTCTCTTGCACTCGCCCTCCTCCCTCGTTGCCACCGTGGTTTCCCTTCCCCAGCGCCCTCCCTCCCGCCATTCCGCCAACGCGCCCACTCCTGTCCACCCTCATTGCCCTCCTCTCCGCCCTCCCTCCCGCCTCCGCACTCGCCTCCCTCTCCCTGCAGGCCCGCACGCTGGGGGCGCCCGTGTCCCGGCACCTGCTGCACCTCACCTCCGCCAACCTGCTGGGCCGGCTGCGGCTCATGCCCCCGGTGCGCTCCGCGCTGCGCCAGTTCACCACGGGCGCGGTGGACGCGCCGGTGGGCGACTCGGTCACGGTGGCGGTCTTCCGGGTGAGAGAGGGAGGGAGGGAGGGAGGGTGGGAGGGATATAGGAAATTGGTAGACATATTCAGACTGCGCTGCTGCAAGAGTCCGGGACAGAGGGAGGGAGGAGAGGGAGGGAGGGAGATGGCCAACTCGTAGACCTGGGTATGGATGGGCGTACGGAAACTGCGCTGACCGCCTGAAGGGGAGGGAGGTGAAATTGAAGACGCGCGGAACCCAGAAGAAACGAATCTGGGAGGTAGGGAGGGAGGCAGGTAGTGAGGCAGGGGCCCGACCGGTTGGGTTGTTTCGCTGTCTTGGATGCCGGCGCCGGCGGCAGTGCCGTACTGCGACTGCGGGACGTGCGCGACGTGCTTTGTGACACGCTTCCGGGCGAGGGATGGGGACCCCCGCGTGGTTTCGGAGGACCGCAACAGGGTTGGCGGGGACTGTAGCTGGGATCTAGGGTTTGCCTCGGTTGGCAGAAGTGCAGGGAGGGAGGGAGGGAGGAGGCGGAGATGGAGGGTTGTCCGGGGATCGACCCCGGGGGCTGCCGTGGCGTGAGGTCGGCTGCTGGCGGAAGGATGGAGGGGGACACGGGCGCACTTGCCCCAGGCAGGCAAGGCCGGCGGGGCCCAGAGCAAATCTTCACGTGCGCGCGCGGGCCGAGGGCGGTTAATGCCCGCTTCATTTGCTTGCGCGGTCATTGAAGGCGGCCCTGCTACTTCGAGGAGGCTGGACCCACCGCCTGTGTAGCCGCAGCGGTCATGGCATGTGGGCGTGCAGGCGAATGTGGGCGTGAGTGTATGTGGGCGGGTTGGCGGGCCGGCAGGGGCCGCGCCCAAGACAGCATCCCATGGGTCCTTATCTACACATCCAATACCGGGCGGGTTTCTTTTCTATACACACCCAAGACCGCGGCAACACCCGGCAAGACCCGGTGAAACGCAGTCCACTCTCAGGCACCCAGCACCGCTGTCTGCCAACCTGCCAGTGATTGCCCGTTCCCGCCCCGCCCGCCCACCCACCGGCGGCCTCAGGTCTCCAACGCGGCGGCACTGCTGGCCTGGAACGCAGCCGTGGCGGCCGAGTCGATGGCGCTGCTGGAGCTGTACCTGCGGGCCAGCATGGGACCCTTCCTGGCCGCCGCCGCCGCCGCCGCGGCGCCCGCGCCCGCGCCCGCCGCTGCCGCTGCCGCGGCCACGTCCACTGGCCCCGCGGCGGCGTCCTTCGCCAGGACTTCCCTCGCCCTCTCCGAGGGCCGGAAGCAGGCGGCGGCAGCCGCAGGCAATGGCGCCGCCGCCGAGGCCGTCGATGCTGCCGATAATGCTGCCGTTGACGATGTTGATGAGGATGAGGATGATGACGCGGCCGTGGCGGCAGCGCCGGTACTGTGTTATTTGGCTGCAGCGCCGCCGGGCAGCCCCTTCGGCACGTTGGTGGCGGGGTTCAGCGAGCCCGCCGCCGCGGCGCGCTGGGCGCTGGAGGCGCTGGAGCACATCGCGGACCTGCCCTGGCCGGCCGAGCTGCTGGACACGCCCTGGGGACGACCCCTAGAGGACGTCCCGCTGGCGGAGGCGGAGGCGGCGGACGGCGGGGCACAGGGCCCCGGCGGCCGGCTGCCGCGTGCCGGAGTTTGGGGGGTTGCGTCGGAGTTCGGCGGGCGCTTCGGCTACGTGTCGTCATCCGCGGGGATGCTGGCGGCTGCGGCTGCGGGCGGGGACGGAAAGGCGGCGTCGCCGACGAGCAGCGCGCGGCCGACGCCGCGGCGCGGCGGCGGCCGCACGTCGTCGCCGCCCGCGTCGGCGCGCGCGGACGGCGGTGCGGCGGGGTCGAAGCGGGGCCGCGGCGTGCCGTGGGGCGCGTCACCGCCGCCGCGACGCAGCGCGCCGGGGCTGCCTGTCTCCACCAGCTTCGCCGGCCGCCCCGCGGACCTGGCCAGCAGCCGCGAGGCCAGCGGCCTTGCCGGCGCGAGCGCGCGGCGGTGGGAGGCCTGGGACCCGCAGCGGGTGTCCGACGACGCGGTGCCGCCCCAGCCGCCGGGCACCGGCCGCACCATTAGCGGCAGCGCCAGCGGCCCGGCCACTCTGACCACCTCGCCGCCGGCGCGCCGGGCGCGCGGCGCCGGCTCTGGCAGCCACGGTCAGACCGGCGGCTGCGCCGCCCCCCCTAAGGTCCTGCGGCTCACCATGACCCCGCCGCTGGACGCCGCAGTGGAGCTGGAGCCGGGCACGCCAGTCGCGGCGCTGCGCGACAGTGGGCCGCCGCCGCCAGCGGCGGCGGCGGCGGCGGCGGCAGGTTCTGCCGCCGCCGACGCGGCCGCGGTGATTCTGGACCCCTGGGAGCTCAACAGCGACGGCAGCGGCGGAAGCGTCGGCGGCGGTGCCGACGGCGGGCTGTCCAGTGCGGGGCTGATTGTCCAGACGGGGCCCGGCACCGGCACCGGCATGCAGCGTGAGTGCCGCGAGCAAGGGCGGACCGACAACGGCGGCGGCACGGAGCTGCGTACCGCCCCGGCGGGTTACGGCGGGGGCACCTTCGACGTCCCACCAAGGGCCGTGTCTGCCGCCGCTGCCGCCGCCGCAACCACAGCCCCCCCCGGGAAGGCCAAGGGCGCCAAGTCAGCCCAGTGTTCTGCCGGTGATCTGCTGGCGTCCTCGCTTGTCGACGGCGGCGGCGGCAGCGGGGCCGGCGGTATGACCCCCGAGGCTTTCGCCCTCAGCTCGTCGGCGCCCATGACGCACCACCCCCGGTGCCGCCCTTACCTGCCCCATGACCGGCCCGCATCTCGCAGCCGCTTCCACGGCCGCCCGGCCGCCGGGCCGCTAATCGCGGCCACGAGCGCCACGGGCGCGCCGGCGGCGGCGCCGCCACAGTTTGCGGACCTGGGACCGGAGGCGCCCTGCCGCGGACCGTATCGGCCGGCGCAGGCGTCCGGCCGCGCGGGTATTCACGGCAGGGACGCATCGACGGGGCAGATGGAGGAGCAGGGGCCGGCGGAGGGGGCGGCTGCAGCAGCGACAGCAGCGGCCGGTTCCGCCGCCGGGGGGGAAAGGCGGTTGCCGCAGCTGCATGTGTTGATGCCGGCGCATGCACAGCGGCCGGACGATGTTCTGGCTGCGTCGCCCTCGCCCTCACCGGCGCAGATCCTTCCGTTTGGCCGCGGCGGCGCGCGCGCAGGCGCTGCCGGCGGCGACCACGACGACGCAGACGACGCAGACGGCGACGGCAGCGAGGGCGCCAGAGCCAGCCCCGACGGGCCAGCCGGCCCCAGCGCCGCCAAGACATCAACTGCGCCCTCAATTTCCGACTGCTGTGCAGAGTACTACGACCCGCGGGCTCTTGCGTTGTCGGAATGCGCGCCAGGGAGCGCGGCGGCGGCGTCCCGCGCCGGCGCCACCGCCTCTGCTGCTGCTGCCAGCCCCGCGGCCGCCGCCGCCCCCACCGCCCCCACCGCCGCCGCCAGCTCGGCGAGCTTCCTCAGCCGCGACGGGGCCACCCCGACGGGTGGAGAGGAGGCTGCCAGCGGATGCCAGCGCTCGTCTCCGTCTCAGCAAGTGCGCGACCGCGACCGGGACGCGGCCGGTGCCGTCCCGCAGCGCCTGCGCGATCGCCTGAGGCAGATCACGTACTCCTTCTCCAACCTGGCGCTTCGCCTGCAGGCCGGCAGCCTGGCGGCCGTCGGCCGGGAGGAGTCGCGCGTCAGCGCCTCGCCCTCCGCCGCCGCCGATGCTAGGTCGGAATCGGTCGCCGCCACCGCCGCCGCCGCGGTCGGCAGGTCGATGACGGCAGGCAGCATCGCCGCCGCCGCTGCCGGCGGCAGCGGTGGTAATCATGCTGCACCGCGCTTCGCAGCGCGGAAGCACCTGGGTCTGGACAGCCGTCGGGCGGTGGGACCTCAGAGCGGCAGCGGCGCCGGCGGAGACGGGGCCGTGGCGGTGGCAGCGGCGGCGGCGGCGGCGGCGGCGGCGCGGGCCGATGAGGACGCGGAGCGGGCGACGCTGCGCGGCCTGCGCGTGCGCGTGGGCCTGGCGGTGGGCCCCGTGCGCACGGAGCTGTGCCCACTGACGGGCCGCGTGGTCTGGACGGGCAAGACCGTCACCGCGGCCATGACGGCGGCGGCGGCGGCGCGCCTGCGGACCCTGTACGTGACGCCCGAGGCGGCGGCGGCGATCGACGGACCCCGCCTGGGGATCGACGGACCCCGCCAGCCGTCCCAGCGCGACGACGACGGCGGCGGCGGCGGCGGCGGTCCGCCGGGTGCGCGAGGGAGTGTTGAGCTGCAGCCCTCGTCTCGTGAGCCGCTGGTGCGCTACCGTACCCGGTTGCCCGACGAGCAGACCGCGGGGCGGGAGGCGCGGACGCCGGTCTCGTGGCTGCTGGCGCGACGGAGCCGCACCCTTGCGGAGATACACATGGAGCCTGCGGCCGCGTCCCACGACCGCAGCAGAAAGGTTCGGCCGCAGCCGCAGCCCCTGCCGCCGCCGGCTGCCGCCGCTGTTGCTGCTGCTGCTGCCGCTGCCCCTGCACCATCGGCAGCCGCGGCGCAGGCGGCGGCTGCGCCCAGCGAGCGCTCTCTGACCCTGGGTTCGCCGCTGTCGGACCCGGCGGTGGCAGCCGCGGCGGGAAGCGCGATGGGGGAGGAGTCGCGGCCGTCCCGTGAGGCACCCGGCAGTACAGGGCCGCCCGGCGGGGATGACGGCGGCGAGGCGGCGCAGCTGGCGGATCTGGATTCGCTGGAACAGCAGTCCGAGGGCGAGGCGGGATGGGTGCTCAGGTGCAGCCCAGCGACTGGCCAGGTGGCGCCCTCCAATGGCGTCGCCGCCAGCCTGGCGGCGCCGCTGCTGTGCCCTCGGAACGCGCCCTACCGCTGCCGCCTGGTGCGCCACGGGGGCGCCACGCCGCAGGCTGCGGCGGCGGCATCGGCGGGTGCCGGCGCTGTCGCAGCAGGGGGCGAGCCTGGAGCCCTGCGCAATGACGGCGGCGTCGACATCCGTGCTTGCCGAGTGTAATGCGACGGTGCATAGCATCACGTTTGGAGCGACTCGCGTCATTGGAGGCCGTCGTGATGTGCAACCCCCTGCCGGGTGTCCTCCTCCACGTACAGCCGCGCTGCCCCCAGCGGCGCTCCCAGCGGCGCCCCCAGCGGCGCTCCCAGCGGCGCTCCCAGCGGTGCTCCCAGCGGCTCAATGCGATGGGCACCGCGCGCCGCGTCGTGAAGTGCGGAGACGACGCACGCCGGCAGCGTCAGTGGCCGTCCAAACGCCGGATCTAGAGTCGTGCGAGTCGTCCTGCGGATTCCGTAAGATCATTGTGCATTGCGTCGTGAACCGCCGGGGGGCGCACACGCCAGCCATCGGGTACCGTGCACAGAGCGCTGTGTGAAGCGTTGCGACCAGAAGGCAACTGTCGGCCCATGAAGCTGCATGAAGCTGCGCATTCGCGTCCGGGAGGTCAAGCCGGTGAAGACGGCCCAGAGGGTGTGGCGTGGTGTGGTGTGGTGCGACGGCTTAATTTATGGTGACTGCCGCTTGGGCAGCATTGGATCGCTCGGTTGGAAGCGTTGATATTTTGTTTGCTGTTCGTGATCAAGTTTCGTCCGCGGCCGCAGCTGCGCCCCGAGCGGCCTGCTCGTCGCGGTGATTGTACATTCTGCGGTTCTGGCAATTTTCAGGTGCTGCAGTGGCTTCCGTGCCTTTCGCAGCTTCAAGTGCGGCAGGCATCGGTGGACCCGAGCAGGTCATCGATGACAGCCGGGAGCCGCCGTTTCACCGCAAACTGCATAAACAGCCCGTGACCTTTGCCTAAACGACGAGCCGAACACACGGGTGGAGCGTGATTGGTGCGGGAGTTCGCTGGGCGGGTTGGCGGGCGTTTCTCCCTTCTGAAGCCCGACCAACCGGCGCAGGCTTTGGTCGGGGTCCCAATGGGAGCTCCCGCTTCGATGTCCGGCTGGCGCTGGACAGTCCGCGGACAGCCCGAGGAAAGCTGGCCTGCACAACATTTCATTCGACTGCTCACAGGCTCGCTGCTTGTATTCGCCTGCTCGAAAATGCGCATTGCGGGGGCAGAATAACTCACGTGCTGGGTACCAAGGCGGACGCGGATAGGCGGACGTGGGTGGGGTTCGACCAGCGCCGGGACAAGCACCCTTTGGGGGCAGTACTGCGTGGGGGCGAGTTGGGGGCTGCCTTGCCTGGACAGGGCCGGTGTGCGTCCCAGAGCGCACAGGGTGCGGGAGTTCCTCCGGCTATGGGCGTGCAGCCATGGCCCCAGCGCCATGAGGCTGCTGCGTGGCGGAAACCTGGCAGCGGGTGGCGCTGGAAGGGCAGGCATAAGGCAGCGGCGTAACAGCTAGAGGAGGGGCTGTGGGACTCAGATGCAGGTAGCTGCTCTGTCCAGACCTTTATTGGAGCCCCGCGTGCCGCATCGCAGACAAATATTATGTGTGCGTGGTGCAGTTGCAGCAATTTACGGACTTCAGGGTTCTGAGGTTTACATGCCAAGTTAGGGGTGGGGGATAGTTGGGGCCTGCCTCCCTGCCAATGTGGGTACACCGGGCCGCAGGGTGGACTTGTGGTTTGCCAGGAGGGCGCCCAATTCCGCCCAAGACAACGCTTCTTCAATTTCATTTCGATGTGTTGGTGTTGCTGGTGGGGACGAGGGCTCGACGCCTCGACCCCATCGTCCGTGGAGGTGGATTAGGAGTTTCGTCCGGAAGCCCAGGTGGTTTCGTACGGCAGCCCAGGACAGTTAACAGACGATGATACGCAGGGCGCGGTTGGTGGGCCAGGACTGCGAGCTTCCTCTGGGACACGGCTGTTGCGTTGTTGGCGGACACGGCGGTCAACGATCATCCAGGAGATTTGCCGCTAAATAGTTTATTTATACACGTTCATACGGACATGGCGTCCGTATGAACGCCATGTTCGCGGTTCGCACATGCTTGATTAGGCTTTCCCAGGCCTTCCCGGGCAGGCAAGACATCTTTGCCACCGAGGCCCAGAATGGTGTTGACAGGGCGTTTTAACTGATCGTCTTTGCCTCTACACAGTCCAGGAGGCGGGGCAGCGCGTCGTTGTGAAGCAGTGAAGGTCGATCGATGAAGGCGGGGAAGGTACCTGGTTACCGTCAGAGAAAGTGTGTCCTCCGGGACGTTTGGCGGGCCAACCCTCCCGGGTGGATGTCGGCGACGAATGCGCAAAGGTTGCAGCGGGCGTAAGCGCGAGACCCCAGATGCATTGTGTTGGAATGCGCGAGGTTGGGGTGACGATTGCGGGCTTAGTGCCTTGGACGACGAACTCTTGTGCGCGGGCACGTGGTCCACTCTCTGGGCTACGCCCTCATACGAATCCGGCCACGAGCGCTGCGACCCTGCAAGTGCAGTCCTGCAGCAGCGCCCGGCCGTTACGGCAGGCGCAACCACGCAGGCTCTGCCAGTCGGGTGAAGACCGGGATCCCTGCCCCTGGGACACAGGGGTAGTCATCCAGGCGCAGCAATACCGTACCCAAACGAGGTAGCCTCACAACAAAGTAAGCTCCCATACAAGAGAACGTCTGCGGACGACAAAGTCGCATGGGGAGTTTGGGCAGCAGCCAGCAGCTAATGAAGCGGCTGGTGCTGTGCCGGGTTTAACAGCCTGATAGCCTCTGACGGTCAACTGCTTGAAATCATGGCATTCTATGACGCTTGCACTTGGCATCCCCGTTCAAAAGATTCACATCAACCGTGATGGTAAGTTCCTGTGCAGACACTGTGGACCTGTCATGTTGGTAGACCAAGAGGCTCAACCGTTGGTGACTTCGGTGACGGCCTGTGACGGTGGGAATGGCAGGGTGTGGTCAGGGACCCGATTCTTCACCATGGAAGTACGTGCAGTCACCATTATCCTAACAATGTCTCTCCTCTCCTACTATAATCCTGGGGTGTGCGTCGATCGCACCGTTTTGAGTGTGTGTTCGATTAGTGACCCCCGGTTCGCCTACGTTGCATAAATGCACACCGCATCATACCCCTTTCCATTACGAAAATGCTAAGGAATTGATTTCATCCGAAAGCTACAGCGTAATCCAAGGGTATAACAATGAACGTGATAGTTCGCAAGGAGGTTATCAATCTTCGTCATACCCGGAGCTGACGCACCCTTGGAATTATATAGGCAATGGTCTGAGCTGCTAATGTTATACAACCCGCCATACTGAGCTTAACATTGCTTTGTTGCGAGGGCACTTGAGACCCCGCGAGAAGTCACAAACAAGACGCGTTGCAACCAAAACGTTTGAATAAGGAATACGCAAGGGCTCACACGGCGGAAATGCAAAAAGGGGGAAATGTGAGGAAATCATAAAGGTCCAATTTTTAAAATGTTTGCCGTACGAATGCCGTGATTTTCCTTCGTCCGCAGCATGAATGCTATGGCTTTTTGCAAATTATTGCGCTAGATAGCAATGACAACAGCTTCAGGAGGTCAACTCTTCGGTTCTACTTGACCAGTTATCTGCTATTATGCTCGCGTTGCATTCTAGTGTGAAGTGAAGCGTTTCATAGTTTGCGTAACAGTCCTGGCCTGTATGTATAGGGGTTTGGCCACCTTGTCCGGGGGGACACGGCAAAATGGCAGAAACGACTCAGCCTTCAGAGGAAAGCAATGTCTGCGTGGCCGTAAAGATTCGGCCTTTGGTAGCATCAGAGCTAGATGATGGCTGCAGGCAGAGCCTATTTGTTACGCTGGGCTGTCCTCAGGTATGTATGTCAGTTGCCTTTCTCAACTCGCGGATGTTTTGGTCAACCGTTATTGTATTCACCGTAGGTTACTACGGGCCAACATACATTTACGTATGACCATGTCTTCGGGGACGGTGGCACACGTTCGGACCAGCTTTACCCGCGCTGCATTGCACCCCTTGTGGATGGTTTGTTCAAGGGGTACAATGCAACAGTCTTCGCCTACGGTCAGACTGGCTCCGGAAAAACGTATACTATGGGCAGCGAGTACAGGCCGGGCGCGCGGTGTCGAGGAGTGATACCCGACACCATCAACGACATCTTCAACCGCATCGACGCAGCCAAGGACAGGGCCATCACTGTGCGCGTCAGCTTTGTGGAAATCCACAAGGTAGAGGCATGGCACAAGCCCGCATTGCAGCGGAAGGCGGGATTTGCTGTACAACAAGAACGTGCTGAAAATGTGCCTGTTGAATTTGTCATACTAACGCCACGCACAGGAAGAGGTGCGGGATTTGCTGCTACCGGCCAGCAATGGCCCGCGTCCAGCGGTCACTATCCGTGAGACTCCGAACGGCGACGTGGCGCTGTACGGTGCCGTGGAGAAGGAGGTCCGCAGCCGTGAGGAGATGGCTGAAGTCCTGGAGCTCGGTACGCTCTGCCGCTCAACTGCCTCAACGAACATGAACAGCCGCAGCAGCCGCAGTCATGCGATTTTCACAATAACCATGGAGCAGCGGCGTCAGGTCCAGCAAACGGCGGCGCCCGGGGAGACGGGTAAGAGAGGCCATGGGGCATGGGTAGCTGCCACAGCGATAACGATGTCGACACCCCCACCTGAATTGCAGATAGGGGCTCCCGCACACTTCAGCACCAGTGTGATACACAAACATGTGCATGGCAGCTAATATGTTTGGATGCTTATTGCGCAACCGTGCGATGACTTGAAGGAAAGTGTGCCAGCAAACGACCAACGCCGTGGTTTTGCACAGGCGTGGATGAAGACGTCGACGATGACGAGGATGGCCCTGGAGAGGAGGCCGAGGGCGTCGAGGACTTTCTCGGGGCTAAGATGCATTTGGTGGACTTGGCGGGCAGCGAACGTGCGAAGCGGACCAAGGCCGAAGGTGCGGCTTGCCGTCATGCATCTCGAGCGTTTGGGCACACCTCTTGCACGAAATGCTGTGCAGTTCGTGATATGAATGTCCGTGTCAGCAAGCGAGCTCGCATAAGGACAGGGTCCCGAAGAAACCTGAAGATCAGGCAAGCGGATTATTCTACGACTTTACCGCCTGTGCCCGTCAGGTGCAAGACTGCGCGAGGGTATCCACATCAACCGCGGTTTGCTTGCTCTCGGAAACGTGATCAACGCGATCGTGGACAGCCACAAACACGTACCATACCGCGACTCGAAGCTAACACGGCTGCTGCAGGTGCGTCACATGCAACCGAATGACTTCAGGAAGTGGTAAGTATCGCGAACATGAACATGGACTGGTGGTGGCGAGGCGCTTTTTATTCGCATTGACTGCAAGCCGCTTAATGGTTGTCATAGGCACGTATCCTTCGTGAAGTTCAATGCTAGTTCGGTGTATGCCACTCATGCTTAACAGGATTCACTTGGTGGGAACAGCCGCACGGTGATGATCGCCTGCGTCAGCCCCGCCGACAGCAACTTCGAGGAGAGCCTAAACACGCTCAGGTAGGCTTCATGCACTTCAGGGTGGCGCGCGGGATACGGCTGCGGAACGGACTGAAGAGCAATAAAATGTGTAGCGAGTAATTAATTTGGGTAATGACGGACAATTACGCCCTGCACGGCACAGCAACAGTTTTACACACCCACATTGGTAGCGCAGTTCGCCGGCAGTTATGGAGTCTCCACTTCGCCGTCCCGACACCCTAGACAGCTGACATGCATTGGTGGAGCAAACTCCGGACGTCGGTGGTTTAAGCGAGGCGTTATTTCGTTGCAACCCAGTTGGTTGCCCTTTCGTATTGATGAAGACAACTCGAAGCGTTCTGGCACGCTCTTTCACCATTACCTGCCGTCGTTGCACATTTTCGCGGGAATGCAAATCACCAATGCGACGCGAACGTCGGAACAGGTACGCCGACCGTGCGCGGCACATCCGGAACAAGCCAGTGGTGAACCGTGACCCTGTCGCGGCGCAGCTTGCGGTCCTGCGCAACACCATTGCCCAGCTGAAGTCGGAGAATGTGTCGCTTCGGCGCGCTCTGGCAGCGACGGGTAGCGAGGGTGCATTCGACGTGCTGGGGTCGGCTGGTACCGGCATGGATACCTTGGTGGAGCGCCTCACGCAAGACAACAGCGCGATGGAGTCTGAGGTCGCTCGCCTTAAGATTGAGATGGTAAGGCATTCAGCGAGATGGTGCTCGCAAGCCATAACCTTTCTTTGCGAGTCCAGAACTGGGTTGAAGAGCATATGTTCTATCCACGAGCCATTTTCCGGGCCACTTCACGGGAACTGCTTATGTGTTTGTGATGTAGAGGCGCCAGCCATGAGCGTGCACTAAGCAAAATCACGACCATGTTGCTTCTTCAGGAGGACCTCCGGCGGGAACTCGCGGCTGCCAACGACAAATGGCACACCGCGCAAGCGCAGTGCGACCTGCTGCGCATGAACCAGGCGGCTGCGGCTGGTCTGCAACAACGGCGTGAGAGCGCTGGCGGCGCGGACACCAGTGCGCTACCGATGCCTGGTCTCGACATTGTCAAGGGCTACGTGGCGCGCATTGCCGACCTTGAGGCTGAGTTGAAATCCCTGAAGTCCCTGGCGACGCATTTACCTTTCACGTGCGTTTTGCTTTTTTTATTAGATGGGCCCCGAGAAATTGCTGCCATCGCCTAGATGCAACAAGTTTTCCTATGCACGGAGAGTGAAGTGCTTGTACGACATCGCTTGCGGGTCTATCCAAGCGCCATTTACACCGGACTCTTTGTCTTCACCACGCGCATGGCAGTCGTGCAAGTCGCGTTGAGTTAAACCGTTACTTTAGCCGTGTTGGCTTGCAGTTGAGATGGCTGTGTTCGTAAATTCATTCGTCCAGGCGACGGCGGGCCAACGGCTTGGAGCCCCGTACACCTGGCGACGGGACAGCGCTAAGTGACTTGGATGCTGCCTCACCAGGTATGCAGATGCTAACATCCGGCGCATCGATACGTGAGCTGCGGATGGCCTGCATGCGGTCCTACATGTGTCGGCGGACTCCTTCCGCGTGGCGCGTCGTACTTAGTAGTCATTCTGACCGTGCCGTGCAGAAGTCTCGTCGGTCTTCAATGATGCCCCTGCGACCGGCGGTGGCGACGGTGATGGAGAAGCAGAGGACGACCACACGCTGCAGCAGCCTTCCGACCTGGCCGTCGAAGAGGAGTTCTTCATGGCGGAACTAGCTGCACACACGTAGGTCCCAGAGTGACATCCACTGACTGTAGGCAGGTTAACGTGCTTGGCGGCCACAGGACTCCGCCTGTTGGATTATCACTCCTACAATTCGTTAGGAAAGGCCGTTGCATGCGCCTTATTAGTACCGGCATTCGAGAACGGCAAACCTGGAGTGCATGTTCCTGATGCATGGAGGCTATCGTCCTAGCACGAGGGAGATGCTTTAGGGGAAGTGCATAGGTGTTTTCGCCCCGCGCATGCGCAGGCTCAATCAGGAGAAGATGAAGAAGGAGGTGGCCACATTGCAGCGCCAGCTGGAGGCGAAGGAACGCAAGATGATGGAGCTGATGAAGAATGCGGGAGCAATGCCGGCGCTCAAGCAGCATTACGACCGGGTGCTGTCCGACCTGGAGGCGCAACGTGACACGCTAATGGCTGAGCGCAAGGCTCTGATGGAGGTGTGTATGCCTGGTACGGCGTCAAGGCGGCAACGTGTTTTGGGTTCCAGTGCATTGTTTGCTGTTGCAAGGCAGTGTGATCGGCGAACGAGACACGTTAGTTGAAGATTTGTAGCATGGTCAGGGCATGCAAGGCACCTTTGCCACGTTGGCCATTAAACGCAGAAACTAGCGGCGACGTCGGCTGCAAACGAGGAGGAGCGCAAGCGTCTTGAGGCTGTCTACACGGAGCGCATCCAACAGTACGACGAGCGGCTAAGGGAGGTAAGCATCTGCAACGAAAGCACAAGACCGCTTTGCCTACGGATTCTGCGGTCCTGGTATTGTAATCCGTACTGTTTTGCATGATGTGTTTTTAACAGTTTATTGGTTTCTGATGCGCTCCCAACACCCATTACAGTTACGACGGAAGGAGCGCGCATACTTGGACATGCAGAAGCTCAAAGTGCGCACTGAGGAAGCACACCGGCGGCTTACCGCGGATATCGTCCGGCTCAAGCAGCAGAAGGTATGGGCGTCAACGTGCAATAGCCCTGTTGGACCGCATGTGCTGATCGCCAGAACCTGTCTGGACATTGTGCTCGGATGCCGTGTACGCAAGGCAATACAAAGTTGAAATGCAATGTGACTGTTGCTGGGGCTAACGCGTTTCACTTGACTTGCAAAATGTTCGGTTGGGCGTCGCAGGTTTCGGTGCAGAAGCAGCTAGAAGCGAACGCCAAGCAGTTTGCCGCGTGGCGAAACGAACGTGAGCGGGAACTCGGCGCACTGCGCAAGCAAAGCAGGAAGGATCGCGCCCAAATCCAACACCTCCAGGCTGTTACAGTAAGTGCACTCTTCCTACGCACGTAACTGCGCACATAACTACCTGGCTCAGCAACCTAGCCAGTCGCACGGCGTTGTGTGCTCTCTCTTGTAGCGTAGAGCGCTTAAGTTTAACATGCAGGTTCTCCTGACGTGCAGGCGAAGCAGTCCGTGGTTTTGCAGCGGAAGATCTCGGAGGGGAACGCAGCACGCAAGCGGTTGAAGGTGGGTTGAAGGACGCCTGCGTGTGACTGGTGGTCAATTCCGGAAAGCCGTGTAATTTCTTTGTTAATGCGTGTGAAATTCGTGCCGACGTCTCTGCTTCCATCAGGAGCTGGAAGAGGAGAAGAGACGAAACGCGGCGAGCCGCACCTCTGCCGTGTCACAGCAGCAAGCAGCTGCAGCGTTGGCGGCCCAGCAAGCTTTGGGCGGGAACGTCGAGATCCAGCCCAATGCGCAGGTGAAACTTTATCGTTTGTTACTGTGTGCCTTTAATCGACACAGTGTGAGCTTGCGGTATGCCCGCTGCCATGGGTCGACGGATGACGTGAAGGCTGTTGACAAACTGACGTCGATAACGCTTTATATAATCGCACGTCCCCTCCTTGGCGCAGGCACCACTGCTGCGCACCGATACAGAACGCCGTGAATGGCTTCGTAAGGAGCTCGAGTTGTGCAACATGTCCTGCGAATTCCGGAAGGTTATTGATGCAGAGCTCGCCCAACGTGCACACGCCAGCCGAACACTGAGGGTGAGGTCTTCGCGAGTTCAGCGACGTGCTCCGTTGGCACGACGCTGAGCGTTGGTGAACTAAGGTCTTTGGTGTTGCCAAATTCCCGCGGGCTTTAGGACACGTCCTGGATTAGGGCCTTTCGTTGTCGGGGTGTCTATGCTTCCTTAAGATTCTCTGAATACCGTTTCCCAATGGTCTTTTGAGCACTCTCGTTGTGTCCACATTTTTGCACCGGCCAGGATTTGGAGGCGCGTCTAACTCTACTCGACCAGATGCAGCCAGCCAGTCCCCTTCTCATGGCTGGTGGGGTCAACGCCACACTGCCGGTCAGTCCCACCACGGCATCCGCCGCGAGCGGTTTGGCACTCGGGCCCGAAGCCCGGGAAAAGCTTCTGGCGAAGAAGAAGGAGCTTGAGGAGAAGGTGTGTTGCGGTATTATGTCCAATCAAGGGCGCGTTGCAAGAAGGCGTGCATGCCATTCGATTTGCAGGGCAGTTCCATTTCCTCCGGAACATGTGCATCCGTACGTAGACACTCATTGCCCTCGTGGTCTGCTCTTCTATACAGGTCAAGTACCACAATGACCAGATCACCATCCTGCAGCAGGAGTTGTGGCAACAAAAGCAGGAGGAGGAATCGCGCGGAGGTGGCGCTCTTGACCTACGCCGTTGGGCTGGGCTGCGGAGTGTTGCAGAGTGCCGTGAAGTCCTTCGGGCGCTCTTCCGGTTAAGCGTCGAAAACAAGTATGTGCAGGGCGATGTTTCGTCCATGTGTGTGGCCTGTTGCTGCATGACCCTTGGTTTGCTAAGCAAACGAAGATGCAGAAATATGTGTCAAGTGGCGGCGGAATCCGTTGATGTACATGAAATATACGCTCATTATCCCGCTTTCTGCGCCGCTGTGTTTTTTGTTCGTAGGGTCCTATGCAACGACCTCACAGTTGAGATGACCCGGCATCAGGAGGAGTCGGAGGTCCTCAGGGCGCAGCTCGAAGGTGCTCAGAAGAAGTGCAGCCAGTATCGCAAGCTGGCGATGGCGTTGCAGGCAGCAGCGGCGCACGTGGTATCTGCGCCGCAGCACAGCACGTTAACGACACAAGATGAGACAGACAAACAGGTGCGAACGTGTTTGTGGCTGGGCATGGTACACGTGGTCTTTTGCGTGTATGCTTCTTATTATGTCACATAATGAGTGTGTTAAGATAAGAGACCCGTCCGACCCGTGCTTCCACAGGTTGACGCCGTCCTGGAGGCTCTTCATGTTCATCGCAGCAACACGCCGCCTGCTGCAAGTGCCGGAGGGCGCAGTGCTACAATCACCAACGCCCAGGCTGACACAACGACTTCCGTGCAAAGTCTCGGCGATGCGCCGCCAGGACCTCCTGTGGAAGATGTCGAGATGCAGGACGCGGCATCACCCGAGACACCGTCGGCTTCACACGATGGTCCAGCCAAGGTACGTGGCGCGCGATGCGCGTTTTGTGGTGCACATGTCGCTTGAACGCGATGATCGCTTGCTAGCATCCATTTAGCTTATAATGTGAACGGTCGGAGGTCGTAGCTCTGGTACCCTTGTGTCGTAACCATGATACTCATCGTTGACTGCAAACGTGGATCCGCAGGCTTTGGAGTTCCTGTCCCCAATTCCATCCGGCGCGCAACGGCGTCTGGCGTCCTATGACACGCCTGGCGCGAAGCGTTACTCGCCGGAACGCAGCCGCGACAGCGATGTGAGCGATCCAGGCCGTTCTGATGCTAAGGTACGGCACATGCGTCCATTCACTCGCATCGGGTATCCGTGGTAATCTTAATGACTTCAAGCAAATATCCAATTCACTTTGCAGGAATCCCGGGACGAATCGGCTCATCAAAGGCAAGCCCGCTTCAAGTCGGGTGCACGGTCAGTTGAGGATGGCAACAACGACCTTGTCACCGACGACAGCGTGGATGACGATGACGAAATGGAGGACAGCGAGGATGCCGGCTATGGCCGCGAGGTTGGCGAGTCGGACGAGGATGAATCGTCGGGGGACGCCGATAGCGATGACGACTGGAACCCCGCCAACGCCACACCTGCGCCTCGGGGGATCCGCCGTGTCTCACACCTGCCAGTTCTCGCAGGCTCGAGACGTGGTAGTCGCCGTCAGTCTCTTGCGAGCAGCACCTCGTCTGTTGATGGCGATCTTGATGTGCCAAAGCTGCGTGGTGCCAGTGCTGCGGGTCATCGAAAGAAAGGACCGTCTCAGCGCAACAGCAGCGCTGCGGACGACGAGGGTCCCATATTGGACGACATCAACTTGAAACGGTACTCTGCCGGCCACCAACAGCGTTTGACAAAGCTGACGGTGAAGGATCTCAAGGTATGGAGGTTCTAGGGTGGCATTCTGACCACGGTACTTTGACTTCGATTGTCACCGTCTTCCGTAAAACGCTTGCGCAGGAGCACCTGAAGGGCCAAGTCATCGACGGCGTGAAATGGCATGCGGGCAGCAAAACCCGTGCAGCCCTGATCCAGGACTACCGGCGCATGCTCGGCCTAGACAAGGCCTCGCTACCGGAAGCAGGCGCGAAAGCTGATGTGACGGGCGAGGAAGACAGGCCAGGGGCGTCGAGAGGCAATGATGCCGGTGCCTCGCCGGGCGAGTTCGCTCGGGCTGGATCATCTGGAACAACGCCCGAGGCGGACAAGGTAAACATGCTTCGTGCAACCTTGAACGATGCATGTGGGGGTGGTCGCAAGGCAACCTTGGCCTCACCACGCGATGTGGGTTTTGGATTCATGATAACGACTTGCTCATACCTTCTGCTTGCGGATTTTTCTTTGATCCCATTGCAGAACTTCACTTTCTCCCCGCATCTCCCAGCTGCGCCGGTCGTCACCACGTCAGGCGCACCCCTGGTCCCGCCCATTCCTATTGTTCGGGCGACAAGCCCCTGCCAGACGCCGTCGGGACGCCGCCAACAGAATGGCAACACTTTGCAGCCGTGGGCCCGGTCATCGCTGCAGGCCAACTCTGGCCGACATGCAACAACGTGGGCGTCAACGTTGCGTTCGTCCTGCACATTAACAGCTCCGGAAGCTGCATCCGGCGCCGTTGGCGATGCGGGGCCAGTCCCAACTGCCAGTGTCGGCCTCGCGCGCTCGAACTCTAGCAACAACGCCAATGGGCTGTCCCGGCCTCCAGGTGCCGTGGCCGCCCAAGCTGCTGAGGTGCCCGCACCTGGACAAGTCAGCAGCAGGCGACCAGCTGGATGTGGGTCGTCATCCACGGGCATGGCCGTTGGCATGAACGGGGCTTGCCGCGAACCACTGTCCTATCGTGGCGCAGTGCTAACTCCGGCGTCACCTCAGCAAAGTCCAAGTCCGCGATTGCCGCGGCCGCCTTCCCACAGAGGCCCTGCCACCGCCAGCCCGCATAACAGCATGGGCTCCCCATCCCCACGCCATTTCGTCCAATCCACCGGCAAAGGCGGCATTTCGCCGGGGACGTCTCCTGTCGGATACACACGGGACCGTGGCTTTGCAAACGTCTCGGAGGAGAACATGCAGCCAGATGTTGCAACGCCGCGGGCGACGATGAGCAACGCTTCAGCGGAGGACAAGGGGACCCCACTCACGGCTTTGTACAAGGAGAAGGCCGCAGCAGCACGCTCGCGCACTGCTGCACTCCGTGTCAGCATGCACAAGAACTGGGAGGCTGGGCAGGAGCCGCCGAATTCTCGCGGAGGACCCGGGTCTGGTTCCGGCAACGTGCGGGCATCCAACGGATCCGTTGGCACCACGGGAACCGTCACGTCAAGCCTCGACGGTGAGATCTGTCTGTCAGCGTCATGGTTTGGGCCGCTTACATTAGGCTCGCTCTATGGACCTAAAAAAGCTGCGCTGAATACAAATCGCACTCCGTCACGTGCAACGCCCATGTCCCACACCGTGTTTGTTGTTGAATTTCTGTACAAACCGTGCGTGTCATGTAATCTTGTGCCCGACGCACTGGTTCCATACATGCCCTTTTTCCCTTCCCATGTTTTAAACAACAGGCCCACTCCGAGGCGGTCCCGGCTTGCGCGACAGCTTTTCGGCCAAGCCCGTCAAAGGGGGCGTTTGGCGATGACCGTACATCCGTCAGGCTTCGTGGTGCAGGGTTTAGTGTAGATATGTAGCAAGGATAGTCAGTGCTGTCGAGTGTATGCAGGCATAGTTAGGATTAGTGTATGTGGACATGGGATTCTGCTCGCTTCACGACTACGTGGAACGCCGCACCATTTCCGATAAAGGCGAAGCTGGACGTCATACGCGCGTGTGAAATGCGGATCTCTGCTGGCGCGAGGGCGGAGTTTCCCGAGTACATATCGTTTGAGGGCGGCTGCACGCGTGTAGTATGTCTGATGCCTCAGCTTGACACCGAAAATGTGAGCACGAGTACCACTGCTTTGACGATGGTATTGCGCTGCTTCAGAGTGCGTTCCCTTGCCGTTTTCCTATTTATGACGATGGGGATGCAACGAAGGATTGCAGGGGCCAAAATAGTGAGAGAGTCCGACACCTTCCGGCCTTCCCAAGCTTCCTTGCTCTCGCCACTTGCATTACCATAATCGACAGGCTCGTTCAGTGTACATCGCATTGGCCTCAACCCTGCGTTACATGTCAGCGCACTACGAACAAGGACACTTGCGGCGTGCGCGACCGCCGTCTCGCCCACTGTTACATAATCCATATGTTCATAATTCATAAAGCTGTCCAAGGTCGTAAGACGCCCGTCAGGGATGCTGCCACCTAGGTAAGCCTTCAATTCCAATCATGATCGTTTTCCCGTATGAAACCCACCCGTGGTGCCGCGCAATTCCGGTGCCAAGCGTCCGAGATCCCTTATCAACCCCAGGCAGCGAGGTCTCTGGATCCACAAGTCCAGATGACCACAGGGTCCAGCGTGGTCCTGCGTCGTAATCGCGCTACGAGCCAACCAGTGACCACCGACTTGTGCACTGATAACGTATGGTATCCTCAATGTAATTGTTGCCTTCCCTTGCCCATGGTCCCGTCTGCCCACGGGTGAATGCATAGTCTTAACGCAGCCTCTTACGACACGAGGCCGGTGGCGACGCTGAAGGCGGGCACTGCGGGTATGGGCACGGGCTTGCCCTCCTCGGGAGGGAAAACCGTATCGTCCACTTGATCGGGCAACTCCTCCGCTGTGTACGTCAGGCCCTCGTACTTCGGATGCGCCGGAAGCGGGGGCTTGTCCGGGTCCTGACGGGAGTGACGCAAACAAGAACCAGAGTCAAGCTGACGATACAGTACCTCTTAAGTCAGGAGCAAACCGAGGACAGCGTGAGTGAGCAAACCACGCACATGCACATGCACGTGCCCGGGTCGGTATTTCCACGCCTCGCCCTTCAGTGCTTTGCACACCCGGGGTCGCCGTACAACCCGACGCCAGGCCGCATCCCAACCCATCCCATTCCAACCCCAGCCCGAGCCCGGAGCCACGCCGCACCTCAATCGGCTGCCCCTCCTCGTCCAGCTGCGGCTCGTCACCACTGCCAGCCGGGATGCCGTACGCGCAATTGAGCGCCAGCGTGGGCCCCCGCTCGCTCTGGATGCTGGCGGCCGCGAAGCACGGCAAATCCAGCGTGCGATGGCTGGTCAGCGTGTACGTGGCCGAGCCCGCCGGCACGCCGCGCACGAACTCGCCCTTGAAGCGCAGCGCCGGCTGGTCGTACGTCGCCTCACCCACCAGCAACCCCTTCTTCCAGACGCCCTGCAGGCAGCCACGCGCCGTGTCCCAGTACACGCCGGGGCCGTGCTTCTTCCCCTCCGACCAGGAGCCGGTGTAGACAGAGCCGTCGGGGTAGCGGTACTGGCCCTGCCCCTCGAACTTATCGTTCGCAAACTCGCCCACGTAGGTCCCGCCGTCGGGGAAGATCATGACGCCGCGGCCGTGGCGCTTGCCGCCCGCGTACTCGCCCGCGTAGGCGGCACCCGTGGCGAATGCGTACACGCCGGCGCCGTGCTTGACATCCTCCTGGTAGGACCCGAAGTACGTGTCGCCGTTCGCAAAGGCGGCGCGGCTGGTGGCGCAGGTGCGGGCCTCGCCGGCCGCCAGCGTGCCTGCAAGGGGCCGCCGGTGGGGGCGTGATCAAACCGACCCCGGCGTGACACGGCAGGGGCCGACCCCGGCGCGGGGCGACGGAGATGCGGCCGCGTTGGGGGCTTTGGGTCCGCTGAACACCGCTTTAGGCACGTGGAGAGCACTGGCCGGTGGTGGAGCAAGCGGGGCCCCCAGGGGCCGCACTGCCACGCTGAGCTTCATGAGCAAGCAGTGCGTTCGATTCCCTAGCGCACTCCGCTCCCTCTCTCTTTCTCTCTCTCCCACCCTCACCGTCAAAGGCGACCAGGTTCTTGATGTCGTGCTCGATCGCCTCCAGGCCGTCGCCGCCGAACGTGAGGCCCAGCGTGCGGAAGCGCCACAGATGCGGCCGCAGGTCCGTGGTGATCTCCTCGCCCTCCTCCTCCGCCTTGGCCTGCGCCTCCGCCTCCTTGGCCTTTTGCGCCTTGGTGGCCTCCAGGTAGCCCTTGAGCGACGTCAGCACCGTCTCCGGGTCCTGGGACACGAACGCCGCCGCATCGTCCACCGCAGCGGCCTTGAACAGGTTGTACGCCGAGTCGGTGTACTCCTTGTACAGCTTCAGCAGCGCCACCTGTGCGAGGGGAGCGGGCGCGAATGGGCGTGATCCGTGATGGCGGGCAGTACGGTGGCCCTCCGGCGGGGGCCCGTCCGTTGTGCATGGCAGTACACCAGTGCTGTACAGTTTACCCAGGCGAGGAAGTTCGGCAGGAGATGATGGCGCTCTGGCTTGATTGTTGATTCGGTCACGGACGCTGTGGTGCTGTGGCCGCAACAGCTTCCCTGTGTCACGCCCGCAGATGGGTCTGATCCGATCGGCGCCGCGCCCATCGCACGCACGCACTGCGCTGCGGCGTGCGTCATGAGACTCTGAGTGACCCGGGCAGCGAATCCTCACCGGCTGGCCGGCACGACGACATCAGCGCAGCCAAGCCTCAGCGAGCCTTCCGACAAGCGCCAACCAACGCAGCGCTGCCGCATGCTCATCATCCGTCCGCAGCCTTATTATTTCATAATTCTGGGCTGGGTAGGGGCAGTTGTTCGGCATGCTGGTCTTTCCAGGACGCAGCTAAGGCCCTTGCATGACACGCACGCCTGCCTTGCCTGCCTGGTTTCGGTCGGGCGGGTCTCTTATCTGAACACACATACACATACACACACCAATCACCAAAGCACATCCTGCTCACATACGGTGTTGCCCCTAGATCAAACAAGCCCGCACGCCAGTCCGCACCACGTCCCACCGCACGTGAACCCAAAAGACAGCAGCAACCCGACAGTACCGGGCCGCGGGCCCGTCCTCTCTCCTCACCTGCGTGATCGCCTTGTCCGCTTCGTACTTGGACAGCACGCTGAAGTCCGCCAGGAGCTGCTCCGGGTTGGGCACGGGCGGCTCCCCGGCGGCCACGGCGGCGGCCGCGGCGGTCGCGGCCTTGCTGCCCGGCACCGGCGCCTCCCCGGCCGTCACGTCCACCACCCGCACCCGCACCGTGCGTATCCGCGAGAAGCCCTGCTCCTCGTCGTAGTTGGTCACCAGCAGCACCATGGAGCGGACCTGCGGGTGCCGGGGGGAAGGGGTGGGGGGTGCGAGAGCCGGGATGAGAGGGCCGGGGTTAGAGAGAGCGGGGGTGAGAGAGCGGTGAGCACGGGCGGGCTGCATAGAGTAAAAGCAGCCCAGACACACCCAACGACCTAAGCCGGCGAGAAATACCGACCAGCGCGGGCGGGATGGATGGGTGCGCGTGCGTTGCCATGCCGCCCACCGGCCCTAAATGGCTCCGCTGCAGGGCTCTGCAGTACCAAACCGTTGCGCCGCAAAGCCGACGCGGGGCACGCCCACGCCCTCCTCCGCGCAGCCGGCACTCCGGAACCGCTGAACATCAGACCACCCAAGAGCTCGCACGGTGGCTTCAAATCACCAGCTTGCAACAACCCCCCCCATGCATCCCTGGCCCGCGGGGCCCCCGGCGCACCTCCGCGGGCAGGTCCGGCAGGTCCAGGTAGATCACATCGCGCTCCTTGAACTCGTAGGGGTCCACCTTGGGGGCTGGGGGTGGGGGTGGCGGCTCCTTGGGCTCGGCACCCTCCTCGCCCTCCTCGCCTTCCTCGCCCTCCTCGTCCTGCGGGGAGGGGGAGGAAACGGGCGTCGTCCGCCTCGTCGGGCCACGGCCAGGGGCGCGCAGCGAAACAGCCGTCCCAGTCGCAGCGCAAGCCACCTCCGTGCGACTACGAAGGGGCATGCGCTGCCTGCCAAACGTTGATGCTAGTGAGAATGTGCGCAGCTCAGGCAAGGCCCGGCGTCGCTGCCATGCATAACCCCCAGCCCCCAGCCCCTTCACTTGGCGGGAGGACTGGGCTTCGCGTCCTTGAATCATAACATGTAATTGTGTTTATCGAGAAGCCCACCCGAACCTCCAAGGCCCAAGATACTTACCAGTCAACATGAACATGGGTGTAGGGCAAGGAAACCCGCTCGACCCGTTTCATATTACGGTGTCCCTTCTCGTCGGTGGGAAAGCGACGAACGTTCCATGAAACCGGCGCAGTTGTGCCCCCGGGTATTCCCGTATGGCTGCCCTCAGCCGTTCTGTTGACAGCAACACGCATTATGGGCTGTGTCCACGCCCACAGCCCCCGGCCCGTCGGCCGAGATCCTCACCTCCTCCTTCTCCGGCTGCTCCTCCTCTTCCTCCTCCGGCTCGGGTCGCCCCGCCCGGGCGCCGGTGCCCTCCCGACCGGCGGAGCTGATGCTCTGGACCTCCTCGCCCTGCAAGAGGGAGCAGCGAGACGAACACACACACACAGACACACCGGCCCTCGGAAACGGCGCAAGACCCCGGCCGCAAGCCCGGACAGACGGACAGAAGGACTGCACCGGACGGCGCACGCCGGGGCCCTGCCCCGACATGGGGTGGCCGCCCCTCTTCGGTAACTCTGGACCGGTCCGCCCCCTCGGTCAAGACATATGGGACCCAACTGGCGGCCCGGCCGCCCGACTGTCGAATGCCGTCCTTCACACCATCTCGGCTGCGCTGAAAAGGTCAGATCGCAACCCATGCGTCGCCACGCTCGGCCACTCACGTCTTTATTGTACATGATCAGGTTGAACTCGGGAACCGGCTCCTCCGGCGGGTCCTCGCCTTCCTCCGTGGGGGGCGGGGCCGGCCAGAAGGTCCAGCTCAGGTCCAGGCGCAGCTTGGTGACGGGCCGGACGGCGGCGGGGTCCGTGCGGCCCGCGGAGGCGTCCGGCAGGGACAGATCCTCCCACTGCCGCGTGATGGGCACCTGAGGGCCGAGCGGCGGCGGCGGAGGATGCGGTGGGGTTGGAGCTTGGAGGAACAAGTACACCGTTTGTTTGTAACTGGATCAGACGGCTCTGCCGCAGTTCGCCCATACCTCCATCTACGCATCACCGCCAGCCGGTCAGCCTCGCACAGCGTTTATGTACATGGTACGGCGCCGAGAGTTCTCCCAGCTATGGTTTCGGGTCGACTGCACGAGTGCCCCGCTAACACGCATCGTATCACCAACCTCATTCCGCTGAGCCATACACCGCCGCACCACTTCCCAGGTGCTCATCCGCAACCCACAACGTGAGGCACGGCTCCCACCTCGCTCGTATGCTCTGAGTCGCACACACTTCCCCAGGTCAGCCGCGTGTAGGCCGTGCCCCGCCCGCTCTTCCCTTCCGAGCCGACCCCAGCCGCTTTACCCTGGACCAGACGAGACCGCATCCCCGCTCTTCTTATCCTTACAGCCTACCTCGCTGGTCCTTATCCTGCTGCCCCTAATCACGCACCCCTCCACCCACCCACCCGCTCGTTCTCGTCCAGCACCAGGTTATCCGCCGCATCCAGCGCCACACCGTGTTTGTCCCGCAGGTCCAGGATGGCCCGCTTCATCTCCGGTATGATCAGCCCCGGCGAGTCGTACGGCAGACATGCACCCACGTCGCGCAGCGTCCAACCGCCCTCGGCCTGCGGGCGCGGGGTAGGGCAGGTAACGAATGGGTACGTAGCGGGCGAAGGGGAGGAGCCGTGCGCAGGGCGCAGGGCGGAGTGCGGTGCGTCGTCCCGCTGCATAAGGTGATAGGTGACCCAGATGGGTTTCAGTGACAAGAGTGCTGTGCGCATGTTGGCGGTCACGCGAGCCATGCGATGTGGCCAGCAGAGCCCGCAGGGCGGCGCCCGAGCTGAGCGGCGCTGGACCCCTCGTCCACAGAGACGGTGCAATGAGCCCGACACGCCGCGCCTCAGCTGCAGTTCTGCCACCCGGAACAGAGGCAGAGCCCAGACCTGAGACCTCCTCACCAGGACCTGGACCTCACGCCGGAATCCCCGTACCGTCATGTGTCGCCGTGCCACACACCCACCAGGCACCGAACAGCGGTGGAGCGCCGCGCGCACATGTACCTCCCGTGCCCCCGCCTCTCCCGGATCCGTACGTAGGTCCCAACCCCTGAGGCACGTGGAAAGCCCTCGACCCCGGCAGCCACGCCTGCCACGCCCGGTTGCGGTCCACGCACTTGCCCAACGCCCCGTCGATTCTGGATTCCCTATGCTCCCTGCCGCTAGCCGCGGCCGCGGGCGGCGGGATCCCTGGCCCCCCGGCGGCAGCGCTGCTCATGGTCGGAGGCGCTGCCTCCTCCTCCCTCTGGCCGCAGGTGCATGACCCCACCTGCAGGTACATGACCGCCACGATGATGGAGGACACGGGGCAGCCGCTCGGCGACTGCGTCAGGGACTTGAGGTCGAAGGACTGGTTGAAGGCCTGGCCCGACACATCTGGTGGTCCGGCGCCACGGGATCATGGGATTTGACGGGTGGCGGGTGTTAGGGATCGATCTGGCGGGAAAACCCGTTCGTCACTCTTGGTGATTTGGGTGTGATTTGTGTTGCGTCTGCTGGGTGTGATTTGGGTTGCGTCTGCTGTGGTGTGGTGTATACAGCGCTACAGTGCGCGCTCCGGAGATGACCATTCCGCCACTGTCGGATCTGAGTTCGTGGGGCCATGAGGCGCCTGAGAGCTGGTAAACTAGCTGAGGGGCTGAGGGGGTATTTGTAACCCATAATCTGTCACACGCTCATATCAATTCTCTGCCATATGGGCGGCGCGCGGCCTGTCGCGCGTGAGGAACCCAGCCGGCCCGTGGGTCAGCTTCCCCCAGGGCCCCCCGGACCGGAGAGTGCGTGGGTGACCTCCATATGCTCCAAGTCTGTGGGGGTGCTGCCTTACGGCCCTTACCCGTGTACGAAACAGCGAATTCCAGCTTGTCGCTGCTGCTGAGGTCGTGCTTCTTCCCAGGGATGGTTGGCGCACTGGCCACGAACATGAGCACCTCAACTTGGCGCTCGAACATCTTTGGGAACATGTAGATGGAATCATCTCCCTCCACTGGAACAGTCTCCGCTGGCAGCGCCTGCTTTTCAAAACCCTTCACCAGGGCACCGTCGAGGGCCGTGGGCTTTCGCACATGCAGCGTGTCGTGCAGGTTTCCCTTGACATCTGCACGTAACAGGTCATAACGGTATCGTACACACCTTATGCACATGTTAACCATGTTTGTAGGCTTGAACGTGGCAAGCCATCAGGCATGGCCCCGCGTCGGCAGTTCAGCAAGCCTTACCAAAAGCAACACAAGCTAAGTCGAAATTGATGTTATCCTCTGGACTAGTCTTGAAGTTAATACCAAAGCTGCGTGCAGGCAAAGGAAAAATTATTACCCCCAGATTCAAACGATTTGTAAGGAATTGTGGTTTGCATAGCTGTATCCTTTCGTTGATACCTGTATTGATCACCCCTAAAGGGTAGAACGAAAGGACCGAGCGGCATTTTGTCGCTTCTACCGCCTAATCACGCATCTGGCCCCTTTATATAAAGAAGTCTCAATCAAAATGATAAGGTACAATGTAAAAGAAAGTTCTCTCCTTCGGTGTTCGCAAGCCTCTAAGTCCTATACGTCGTACCATGGACCCCGACTCAGACTGGGTTTGAAGTCTTTCATCACAGGCGCGGCCGTCCCACATAGTACAAGTTGGGTCGTTCTGACTCCTGGATCGCGCCGTTGGGTCTGGCGCTGTGAAGAGTCGCATGACGCACACGGAAGGCCGGCGCTAACCATAAAAACAGTCATGCACGCGGTGCGGCGCAACAATCAAGAGCATCTTTGGTCAAACCTTGCAACATCAAGGCGTACAGGAGTTGCACCACATAGCACAGGCTTCCCGCGAGCGATTTCAGACCTACCAACCTCAGTCACGCGCAGGACACGCGCACGCCTTGACCAAAGGTCATTACCCCTCTGTGGATCGCCTTACAGTACAATACTTAAAAATCCCCCCACTGCACTTCACATGACATGACGTTACCACGCACAAAACTGCATGCATCGTACACACCCGAGCACACACATGCGCGCATGTCCGTCCATGGCACACCTCGCAGGCTCAGCCCTCCTCACTCATCGTAGTCACCGTACGCCACGTCGTCGCACGCGCGCTCCTCCCCCTCTTCGCCATCCCCGCTGCCGCCCTCCCCGACTTCTGCCCCCTCTTGGTCCTCATCCTCATCCTCCTCATCCTCCTCATCCTCCTGTTGCCCCACCGCCTTGGGACTGTCGTTGATGATGTGGTCACTGAACAGGTAGGTCGTGAACTTGTCGCGCAGCCAGGACGACACGCCGCCCCAGATCGGATCCACCGAGTCTGCCACGCTGGCAAGGTGGGCCCACTGCAGGATCCCGTCATCCACGGCGCCGCCTTCGTGCTCGCCTTTACTCCTGTCCGGCGCGCTCTTGCCGCCCGCAGAGCCCTTGTCTGCGCCGTCGTGCACAGCCTGCTCCTGCTGCTCTCGCGCGGCGGCAGCTGCTGCGGCAGCGGCGGCGGCCGCAGCGGCGGCGGCGGCGGCGGCCTGCTTGATCTGCTGCTGCTTGGCGCGCGCAGTGCTGGCGGTGCCGTCGCATGAGCACTTGATGGCGCCGTGGGTGTCGCACATCGTCGTGGTGTTCACCTGCGCCGCCCGAGGAGCTCGGATGTGTACTGCTATGTACGGCAGCAGGTGGGTACGGACTTGGCTGCTATGGATTCGGGGCGCGCACGTTTCGGCGCCATCGAACCCAAGCAACGCTTTTCACTGGCTTCCCTCTGATTCCGATCTTCCGAACCAGCTGATGCTAAAACCCATCTGCGCAAACGTCCAACTAGCTGTTATGCACCGTATGCGGCAGTACCCCACCCGGAGAATGAAAACATGATTCCGCCGGGTGTGCAGTGGAACGGGTGTTCTACACCCGCAACCGCACACGTGTTGTCCGCACCAGCGCCCGCCTACCTCGAAGAGCGCCCGCAGTTCCTCCTGACTGAAGGTGCGGCTCTGCGCCGCCGTGTCGTCCACGATGGCGGCGCTAAGGCCTTGCTTCGCGAGTTGGCGCTGGTATACCTGGCACGCAGAGCGGCGGCGAGTGTGTGTGTTGGTGAAGAAGGATCATGATTGGGTGAGGAACCGGGGATGGTAGATGGGACGTCGCGGATGGATGCAAGGTGGGTACGGGGGTTAGGGTAGGGGGGACCGAGGCGGCTCGACGGACCGGCAGGCAGCAACTAACCCGATCATTGGATTCCACTGCAATTAAAAGCAGCCCAGCAGAAAACTGACCGGTGTTATGGGGTTAAGAAGAAAGACAGCCCACACACACCCAATCCGGCGACGAATACTTGGGGTTGCTATGGGGTAACCTCGTGGGACTTCGATGTGGTGGCAGCCCGGCGCATGTTACTTCAAACAAGCACTCGCCCAAACGAACCACGCAACGGTAGCGAGCACACACTCTTCAGGCAAGGCAGGTCCATACGGCGGCCCCCGCACAGATACGGACAGGACATCCACCTTCTCCTCGATGGTGCCCGTCGTGAGCAGCCGGTAGATCCACACGCGTTTCTTCTGACCCTGCCGCCACACGCGGGCCATGGCTTGGAGATCGTTGGCCGGGTTCCAGTCTGGGAGTGACAAGGGCAGGTTCGGCGGGTGCGGCGGCACGAAACGCAATATCCATCGGACGGAACCAGCTAGTGCCCTGTCTGGGGTGCAATGGCGGTCAGTCCACGCTCCCCCTACCTGCCGTACTCAATGACCGATACGTCACTATCAACGTCCGAATCCAGGTCCCCAAAATGCTCACAGTCCCCCAGGCGGCCAACAGCGCAGGCGCCCCTCAACACTGAACCTTCACAATACGGTAAGCTACCCACGGACATGTTTTATGTCGAATGCTGTTACCTCCGGTTACTACACTTGCGGCTGCTGCACATGCAGCCGCTTGCTTGCCCAACTAACACATCAGGCACCAACCGCCCCCCCTGGGTTCCCAGCGCGGGTCCCTCGCTGTATGTCCCTCTGTCTCTCCCTGCTGGCGCCCGCGGCCCGCCCGCTCCACCTGGGTCGAACAGCACCAGGCGGTTGGCCCCGATGATGTTGAGCCCCACCCCGCCCGCCTTGGAGGACAGCAGCAGCACAAAGGAGGCGTGGGCGGGGTCGTTGAAGGTGTCCACGATGGGCTGCCGCTGCTTCACGGCGCAGCTGCCGTCCAGCCGCAGGCTCACCCAGCCATGCGTGCGGCACATCTGGCACCGCGGAGGTTTGGGCGAGAGCATGCATTTGCGGACAACATGGGCGGGGCAGCGTTCATCAGGAGTGGGCTGGAGCTGGGGTCCAAGGGACGTCGGTGTCCTGGCATCCAACGCACTGACAATGCAGTGCTGTAACGTACCGAACCAAATCCGGGTCCCCATGGTGCCAGCGAGCGCGCTGAAGGCCTGGATCCACGCCCAGGCCCCAGCTACGTCCACGGAGGCGAAGGCGCGAGGTCTCCATATAGCAACGACCCGACATGCGTCATCGTAAAACAGCATGTCTAAAAGTCGTGTGTTCATCGCTCCCCCTTGGTTCGGGTCACAGCGCACACCGGACGAGCTGTGCGCTTTTGACGCCGCTTCCCACGCACGCCTGCGCGCGCCCGCCCGCACCCCACCACTTCGAGGACGTCCAGCGCTTCCGTGTAGTTGGAGACCAGCACCACCTTGTCGCCGCTGCCGCTGTCCTGAACCGCCTTGAGCATCATCTCCAGCACAGCGACCTGCAAGCGGGCGGGTGCGCGGGCGGGTGGGCGCGCGGGTGGGTGGGCGGGTGCCATGCACGGCGGCACGCCACGCATCGCGTTACCGACACACCGACCGCGAGCCATCATGTTGGGCGGTCTGTAGGAAACTTGGCGGCACTACTCTCTCGTGCCATGCGGGGTAGTGAGTAGCAGGAGGTAAGGGTACCGGTATCAGTGGCTGCTGTGCTGGCTGTCCCGAGACAGGAACCCAAGCGAGGCGAGGCGCGGCGCGGCGACCGATGTAGCGCGACGCGCGAAGCAGACTTCGTCAGGTGACGGGCGTGGTGCCATGCCAACACCGCTCGCTGCACACCGCCGGCACCGCACCTTGCCGCTGTGGTAGGCCTGGCAGGCACCGGGCTTGTACGCGGGCGACACCGCGGCGTCAGTGAACAGCGGCAGGCAGCCCTCGAAGCCGGTCACGACCGGTCGCCCGTCGGCGCCCTCCTTGAAGCTCGTCGGGCCCGAAGACCCGGCTTGACCCGTCGTCGTTGCGGAGGCTCCAGCGGCAGCAGCCCGTCGGGGTGGCCTGGGCTGCGTCGCAGCGGCGCCAGCCCCCGCCGCCGCCGCCGCAGCAGCGGCCGCTGTCGCGGCCGTGCAGGTGCTGGTTGGCCCCGCGCCGAACATGTTATAGATCTGCGAGGGGTTGGCCATACATGGCGCGGGTGTACCCATATGGCGATCTCAAAGAAGTGGCTGTGCTTTATGGCTTTATGGCTTTATGCGGCGGCCGAGCCGAAAAAACACGGGCGGGGACCGATCCCGCTCTTACGCGATGGCAAGCAACCGCGACCACCAACGACACCGTAAACGGGATGCACAATGCGCCCACACGACAGCACTCCTGTATCTGGCAGGCGGCTTAGGTTTTAGCCTATGCCACCTACCAGGTCTGGATGGCAGCACATCTTCTTAACTGCGCGGAGCAGTCAGGACACCAGGAACCAGGAACGAAATGAACCGTTGCGCCAAGTGGGAGTCCGATGTTGCGGCGTGTAAAGAGGCGCCAGGTGGCAGGCGATGACCGAGGCAAGCAAAGATGGCGACGTGTTTGTTACCGTACGTGTTTGTTACCGTACAGGTCCACAAGGCAGGGTCCCAGGGGATGTGGTATGAGCAAGCCCAGCACGGAGACCAATCCAGTCGCGTCGCCCGAGCCAGTGGTCCCCAGCAAGGTGCGGGTTCGGGGAGAGGGGCAGACAAGGGCAGATAAGAGCCACACGGATGTCAATCAGCGGAAGGGAACGAAGCCGCCGCCGCCGCCGCGAGAAACTGCCAACTGGCAATCCAGTTCGTTCCAAATACAGAAATTGCGCGGTTATGGACTATACGATTGAGTGAGATGGGAGGTGCACAGGTGCTGTGACGGCACCGACAATGCATCGTACGAATTAATCACTGGACCGTGGCTGTAGCATGGTTGTAGCACGTACGGCTGAAGCATGCATGGCTGTAGCATGGCGAGCGACGCGTGAGCTCAGACGCCTGGCCTGAAACACAAGTAAAACCAAATGCAATCTGCCGCGCCGACGCACCGGTCGTGATGGCCGCCAGCACCGACAAATCTGCCTGGCCGGGCGCTCGCCCGCCGCCGCCGCCGCCGCCGCCGGTCGCCGCCGCTGCCGCCGCCGCCGCGCCATCCTCTCCCTCGCCGCCGCGGCCGCCCCTGGACCCGCCCGCCTCTCCCTTGCCGGCACGTCTTGCTGCGGCGGCGCTGGCCTTGCCCCTGGCCGCTGCTCGTCCTTGCAGCGCCCTCATCACAGGCGGCGAGCCCAGGAAGAACTCGTACAGCCGGGCCTGCAGCGGGCTCATCCGACAGAAGACCACCTGCGGCCAACATCAACACCAACACCAACACCGACATCAGCCGCAGCAGACAGGACCCTCTCTCTGGCTCAGCACCAACATATTAGGCGGGTCTGGCGCGGTTTCCAGGAGAGGCAATCCTGGCGCGCTGGTAACCTGGTGTGTTGGCCGGTATGGCTGCATGACCCCCCGCGGGTGCTGGAGGATGGGTGCGCAGTCCTTGGTAGGGGTTGATGAGACGAGGCGCCTACGAGCTATCTGGGCCCGTTGGAACACCCGGCCGGGATACGGGTCAACCTTGTAACGGTTACATTGCAAGAGAGAATTACCTAGCTTGGGTCAATTATCACGTCGTGATGCCAATGTGGGCTTTGGATCCGAATTGGTTCCGAGTTGTACTCGTACCTTATGAACGAACCATGTGACAGAGGACCCCGCGGCACGTGGGCCCTGTGCCCCCCCTCCAAGGAGGGTCCGTACGGAGGCCGCGGGAGGTTCTGCGCATCCCTCCTTAGCCCGCAACGCTCCGCTGTGAAGCAAGCGCATCGCGAAACCCATACAATCTCTCCTCCGTGGCCCGGGCCCTGCCTGTCAGGACGCCGGACAGACGCCGGGGCCCCCGAGCGCCCCAAAGCAACCCACGGACCCCATCGTGTCCCAACCACCCACGCACCCTCCCACGCGCCCCCTGGGTGAACCCACTCCAGCGATGTCTCCCCATGCCTCCCCGCATTCCCTGATGAGTACGTACCTGGCGAACTGTTCGGACCAGGTGGGTCAAGTTCCATAAAACCAATATCGGTTCCCATTAACTATCTTGGCAACTTGACAGCATGTTTGCCGAAAGCCATGTATCAAACCGCCCTTGCAGGACACGCACACAAAACCCATATCTACATGGGTTTGGTAACTGTATAGGCCTGGGCGGTTCTGGACGGGTTTCTCATCAAACACCCATATATATCCACATGCATACCATCTACGACCTACCTGCTCGACCTTGGGGGGCAGGTACTGCTTCATGAGCCCGCACGTGCGACGCAGCATGAAGCGGCCGCACAGCTCCAGCAGCTGCCCCGACCGCTCCGCGCCCACCGCCACCTCGGCATCGCTGGCGTCCGCGTCCTGGCCCCGCAGGATGGGGTTCTCGAAGGTGCGGCGGAAGGCCGCCGGCTCCCCCAGCAGGCCCGGCACTGCCACGTTGAACAGCGTGTAGAACTCGGTCTGGAGGACGCAGGATGTTGTGGCCGACAGGATGCAGTGTTTTGAGATCGGGAGGCGCCCGCAAGAGGCCCCACGCACTCGCGGATCAAGATGTGGCTCCGCGGCTGGCGCCCGGATCCCGCGAATACCGTACGCACGACAGCACGCCCTGCCAATCGATATCCACGTCGTGCCACCCAATCAAACACGCCGTGCCACCCAATCAAACAACTAACCGCGGAAAGACGTGCCCAGCGCCCCCACCCAGGCCCGCATGCACACCCACCAAATCGTTCTGGATGGGCGTGCCGGACAGCAGGAGCCGCATGCGCGCCGGCAGGCTGGCGACGGCCTGCAGCAACAGCAACAGCAGCAGCAGGGAGGGATTTGGGTTTGTTGGGTAAACCCGATAGCCGGCCGGCTTGGCAGTAGCCGACAGCAGCCGATCCGCGGGTCGGGAGAGGCATCCGCGGCCCCTCCCGGCGCCGTCCAGTACATCCATCGAGCCACCGCTGCGGGATTTAGTCCCGGGATTCGTTTGCAAGGATCACACCCACCCAGCCACCCACCTGTGTGAGCTGGCTTTCGCCGTTCTTGAGCGTGTGCGCCTGCCGGCGGGTTGCGGGGTGATGACCCACGGGACGGGCGGCAGGGGGTCACCTTAGGTACGGCCTGCGTGTGCTACAACCCCGTGTACCGTATTCCGTGGACACACGCGGGTTGCTAGCTGCAGTGCCGTGTTTCAGAGTATTGAGAGGCTGCCTTGCTTGGTGTCCTTTTCAGGGGCGGGGATACGGCGGTAAACAAGCGGGGGACGCACGCACGCATCAGGCCGCCGCAGCGGGTACCACTTCCATAAATTCGAAACTCAAGACATCCTGCTGCTGATGCAAAGTGGCGGGTCAATATAAGTGGTGCTGATAACTAACCCTCCCAGGTAGTCTCTGATAGAGGTGGTGGCCCCTAATCGCGCACCTACCTACCTCATCGCAGATGACGATGTCCACCCCCTTGCGCACCACCGCCTCGCGGTGCATCCGGAAGGTGGTGTATCCCATCACCAGCACCTGGGGCTTGCCCGCCCGCACCGCCGCGTACCCGCCGAAGCTCGACAGGGACTCCTTGACCTGCGGGCGGCGGCCAACATACGCACGGTGAAGCCGCGAGCGCGACGCGGCGACGGTTGGTGAGGCGCACCGCCGTCAGCATGGACGGTTGCATCCAATGTCGACCCCACTGCGTGTGTCTGTTTTAATGTATCCCGATGCGCCCACGCACCTTATCGCCCCGCGTGTCGTCCACCACCACCGGCGCCACGCGGCCCTCCAGCCAGCGGGTCAGCTCCGCGCCCCAGTTGGCCACCAGCGACGCGGGGCACAGGATCAGCGGCTTGGAGCACGTGGGCTTGCCGCCGTGGACGCCCGTCGTGAGCAGCGTCCACAGCGTCGCGATGGACTGGAGGGAGGGAGTTCCGGTCGGCAGCGGCAGCAACGCGCCCCGGCGGCAGGTCGCCAAGCATGCATCACGAATATGAACGGGCCGTTTCGACATGTTCACATGCACACCGCCAAATCGCCTCCGTGTGTCGTGAGCTAGGAGCTAAGAGGGCCAGGTCGGTAAAGCACGTTTCCTTGACCGAAAAACTTCAAGGGGCGCGCACGAAGGTCAGTACGGCCAGCCATCACCACACCCAACTTCTCTGCAGCAGACCTACCTGCAGCACTACGCCTTTGCGTTGAGTACGGTACGTACTCCTCCCCCCCGCTCTATCACAGCCCTTCCCTTCTCTTACAAGGGTTTGGTAGCGACCTCACTCACGCAGGGACCAAAACGATGTGGGGGATCGTGCGGATCCGCATGCGGACCTATCGCCGCATCCCCAAGGCGGCCCTTAACCCCTAGAGCAAATGCACTACACGGCGGCAATAGTCCAGAGCATTGTCCGCCTCACCGCGCGGTCCCCCCGACGTGCCGCCCCGCCCTCCCAACCCTGGCCTCGGCTTGCGGACGCGTCTAAACAGGTATCTGGTCAACGTATCCGGTCGAGTATGTGTGCTCGTGCATGTCGCACCTGGAAGGTCTTGCCCAGGCCCATGCCGTCGCACAGGATGCAGCCGCTGAGCCCCTCCTGCCGCAGCCCGGTGATGCAGTGCACCATGAAGCGCACGCCGTCGCGCTGGTGGTTGCGCAGCTGGCGGGCCAGGAAGGCCTCCACGTGCAGCGGCGACAGCGCGCGGCGAGGGGAGTCCTCGGGCTCCATGGCCGGGTCGAAGATGCAGAGCGGTTCGCAGGGGGACTCGGGGTCGGCCTCGCCGGGCGCGCCCCCGGAAGCATCCTGGCGGAGGATTGGACGCCCGGTGGCATGCATGGCGGATGGGGTGCGGTGGCAGCATGTATGGGGTCATCCATTGGATGTGTAGATAGGACCTTTGCACATCTCGCAGATGGCGATGCACGACGATCGATCCACTGGACAGCAGGTAGGCTCCCCAAGCGGCATACCGCACATCCGGGTCGCCGCTGAGCAACTTCCGACGTTAGTTCTAGCGACCCAGATCGCACAGGCGGCTCAAGAGCTCGCATCTCCCGTTCTGCTCGTAGATAGCCAACACTACTCTAACCTCGTTAATAACAATGAGCTTTTGCTGCCTTTTACCAGCCTCGCACGTCGCCACACCAATATTGTCAAAACCGTCAAACGGGCGGAAAAGCCACTCCTGCGTCGCAGTCCGGCTTCCGGTACGGCCCATGCATGCATCCACGCAGCCACGCAATTATTCACAACGCGAGCGTCTTCAGGAATAGCGCAGCTGAAGCGTCCACACGCACTGTGATCCCGCCGCCGCGCAGCGCACCGACCTCGCGGGATATGACCGTCTTGAGCCGCCCCATGAGCTGCTGCAGCGGCGCCAGCGGCACGCGCCTCATCCCGAGGGTTCCTCGCTGGCCAAGAGCGCCGCGGTAGTTGGGCACTGGGCACTGCAGGGGCGCACATACAGCAACGGGTCATGGATGGATGGACGGGGGCCACGCAACGCGTCGACGCGCAGCGGGTGCCTTTTACAAAGCTAGCTGACTGACTCGGGGCGATGACCCATATCGCGTTAGACGTCAGGTGACCTGGCAGTACCTTTACCTTATAGGGCTGCGGCTTCTGCGTCCCTGCGCCGGTGCTGTTGGCAAGCAGCCCTTGCCGCCGAACGCTCAGTCCCAGGCTTGAGCCGGGACGTTTAAGACCGCTGGCCCGAGTCGGGCCCGCGGCCGCTGAGGTCGTCTGACATTGCCGTGCCGCACCACGACGGCTCCTAGCCTGCCGTGCTGCAGGGGACTCGTTTTCATCCGCGTACGCTGCAGCCAGCTCCGTGTCCGGCTGATCTTCGTCGCTGGGAAGCGCATCCTCGCTGCCACAAAAGCTTGTGCTTCGACACTTTTTGAGGTTTGCTGCAGCACTGCTCTTGATACGTTTCATCCTACTAAGAAGCTCAGCGCGCCGACTAGGACAGCAAGGTGGTTGAAAGCATGACCGCGACGCACCACCGTCCCGACAGCCGAAATCCACAGGTTGACCAGCCTTGCCGCCGGGCCCCTGGTGCAGCTTGTCATATAGTACTCACACCGATGGCAGGTTGAACATGCAATGGGTCAGATGGTAAATTTGGGTTCGCATAGTTTTTTCGCGCGCTGGACGAGATTCGTTGTTCATCACGGCAGTTGCAACGTGCTCTCAGACACGGTCAGCTCTTCTTGACCCCTTGCGATCAGCTGAGACAGGTGTTGTCTGATAACCGAAACGAATCCCGTAACTTGCTCGCTCGATTACGGCCGGCCCACCGATACCGCGACTCGCCTTGGCTGCAGTTGGCAGTCTTACTTCCTGGGAAAACCAGGCACGAACAATGCCGTTGAGGCGACTGCATAGCAAAGAAAGGCTCGGGCGCTTATCATATCTCGGACGGCATCATCGCAACTACTTCTCACCCGAGGCTGTATACAAACTCCAAATAGATTTATACCGGCGTTCTACGTTCTCATGTATTAAAAATAATCCATCAGGAAATGAAGATGTGTCCCTCTACCGCCAAGGTGCAAACAACGCAACGATAGATTGTACCTGTGATTCACGCGACCCACGGTTCACCGCCGGTGGCGCACCCAGATCACGGCCGGCGCCTTTCGCCGTGGGGTTAATCGGTCATGCAGCGCTTGCTGCGCTGAGTTCTGAAATCACACATGTGGGGACATTGGTGGATGTCGCCACTGCTGAAAGGATGCAAGGCCCGCCGACGACAAATAACAACCCCAATAATCAATCGTCCTGCCTGTCAACGAAGCTCTGCGTTCATTCTCAGCACGCACGCAGCAGCAACTACCCCCGCCGTACATCGCGCTCCCTAGCTATCTACCCACTTGCACAGTATCAGCCTGCACCAACAGGCAGGCGGGTCGGTGCGCACACACGCAGATAGGATAGACCACCCCGCGGCGGTGGCTGAGACACGGACGTCTCCATACGTACGTACCGGTATCTGTCTGCGGTTTGAGAACCCGACGGGCGGGTATTCGGCGGCGTCTGCGGCTTAGAAGAACTACTAGCCTCGATCGCGCTCGCTCGCAGGACTGCCATCGTACCGCGACTTGCCGGCGTCACCATCGGGGATGAACGTAGAGGCGGATTCACGGTATGTACGTACTGTGCGGGAGGGATATAGAGGGTCATCGATGACCCGCGGGGTCCGCTGTAACATCCTTAAAAATAATAGAGGGTGCGGGTGCGTGCGTGCGCATGCGGCCCATGACGCACCGACCGCTTACGTAGCATGCAGCAGCGACTGCGCAGCGCGTCCGGCTCCAAATAAAGCAGGGGCCTCCATCACCGACCTGCACCACCCGCAGCGAGCAGTCTTTACCATGCATATCGCACAACAAGCGAGCTTACACGGCTCCAGCCCTCCATATAAGTCATTAGCTAACTAGCTAAATTAAGCGGCAGCGTGCAGTCACGGCCTGGACTCCAAACGAACAGCAGGAATACGTACGATGTCCCAATCAACTCTGACGAAGCGTACTTGCAGTAAGGACAGGTGCACAGAGTCAAATGAAGACTGCAACGAACGGTTGCCCCACACGAAAACACCTAATGGACGCGAGCTCCATTACCACGCACACCGGCTTGGCCCCGTATTATTCATGCAGAGCTCGTACACCACGCGCTCACGGTAAGGCCCAGCAGCAGGGGTACGAGACAGCACGCGCGCGTAGCATGTGCAGTACACACTTGCCTGGATAGCTGCTGGTGTGGTGCCGCGCACGCGGCGGCGGGCGCTTGAGCAAAAGCTGTGCAGCAATACTAGTCGAGGTAGGTAGAACCCCAGGACGGACCCAGCAGCGCAGGTCCCCACACGAGAACTGCTACGCAGCGCGCTGTTCCATCCTCTGCCTTGGCGGAATCATCCAGCCCTCAAAAAAACAATTTCCAAACGAGGGAGCATGGCCTGTGCGGCCCATGCAGATGGACAGCACGCACAGCACGCAATAACGCACAGTGCGTAAGAACAGCCAAGTAGGGGCCGTTCGATGAGGCGTGTGCGTGCGTGCATGCGTGCGTGCGTTTGTGTTACGCCTTGCAACGAACGGCTCATCATGCCGTGCATCCAGAAAGAACCCCTCACGTGATCGCGCAACTCAATAAGTACGACATACACCTCCAGTCGTACATCCAGCCATGTCATGAAGAGCACGTGCGTGCGGCACGGCTGTATCTAATGCAGCCAGGTTCGTTCCCTTCACCCTTGGTCACGCGTCGCTGCCGTTGCGGCAGCTGGATGGTCCCCTGCTGGTACTGTAAGTGACAAGATGTGCATGTCGTGGCCAGCAATGCACCATGGCCAGCAATGGCCAGCAGCAATGCGCCATACAGGCCCGAGTGTGCACCCAATCGAAGGAATCATCTACCGTGTGTACGGGCAAGGCACGGACGGGCACGGAGGGACGCGGGTGATGTCGTGCAGGTGAAAGGGGTGAGGTCCGTGGTTGGGTGTGTGCTCACTTCTGCTGCCGCGGCAACCCAGGCTCGGTCATTCCACAACCCCACACCGTGCGTTGCGCCCGAGTACAACCCCTGCATTAGTCGCAGGCGTACACCGTACAAACCCCTCCCTCAGCCCTGCCTTCCTGTTCGCTCCATTAAGCGACTACCTCCCTCCCCCCAAAAACCGCAACAGATATCCGGTGCGATACGACAACTTGAAATGCATAAGGTATAAAATCGCGTCTTGGTGATAATTGTCTCCAATCAGGTCGGGACTTCACAATCTCTCGGCTTGCAGTTGTCAGAGTGACCACCATGGAGAGCAGTGCTGGCGTTGTGCAGCCTACGGAGGTGCTGTTGCGTCCGGGCGCGTTGCGCTATTGCCGGAACAGGGTAAGGCGCGGTTCACCCATTGATTCCATGAGAGCAAAGCTGTGTTCACCGTACACCCACGTCGTTTACGTCGGGGGATTCAATGAAACCGTAAAACACCTGGAACACGCCACACACAACTGTACGTCCTTCCCTTACTCTCTATCCCACCCTTACTCTCTATCTCAGGAGGATGACGAAGGCGTCTTGAACGACGCTTGATTGGAACAAGCGCCGGAAGCTGGGCATTTCTGATGGCGACTTCACGAAAAACGTAAGCTGGTTGTGATTCTTGCAGGCATCGTCTCTTGCTAGATTGTTTGACTCCCAATGATGTCATTGACGAGTAGGAGTGGCGACATGGATTCAAAGGTCGGAGTAAGTAATGAACCTCCGCGGCGCTTTGACTTCCACCCACCCGTCCCTTGCTGTTGGGCACGTTTTCAGGAAGTGTGCAATCGAGCTCATGACACAAGCCGGCGTCATCCTGGAATCCATGCTGGTCAACACGGCGTTGACGGCAGTAATGAAAGCTGTGGGGAGGAATATATTTGGAATGAGCCGAGATATGGACGAAAAGCTGGCTGCCAACCTGGCCAGGCTGCATCCTCAGGTAGGACGACGCCGTGGAGTTCCGGCCAGTCACACCCGCCACACGCCGCAGGGTGGTGGCCGCCCGTCAGTCTCCTGCCGCGGCCGCAGCTGCCGGCAACCTGGGCGTCCGCCTGCTCCGCCTCGGCGTCCGCCTGCTCCGCCGCGGCGTCCGCCTGCTCTGCCTCGGCGTCCGCCTGCTTTACCTCGGCGTCCACCTGCTCCGCCTGAGCGTTCGCCTGCTCCGCCGCCAGCTGCCACAACTGAGCAGCCAGATACTTCTGCATCAGAGCCGGGTCATAGCCAGGTGAGGCCCAGCCCTCCTTCGAAACCTTCAGAGTGCCGGGCTTGAGCCAGCCCTCACTTTCGGCATTCCTGATCGCGAGCAGCGCGTGCACCGCAAGCAGCCGGCGGTCAGGGAGCTTGTCACCCGTCACGTGCAGGTTCTGGCCGTGCACGTCCTTCCACTTCTTGGTGTCGCCCTTGCTCGCGTCACCCGTCCCGATGTTCGACGATGGATGCTTCGGGTCCAGCCGCGACGGGTTCAGGACGTAAATCTGAGAAAGAAAGCACGGGATAGGCAGAAGCAAAGCATAATTTCGAGGAGAACACGAGTCAAAATTTGTTTTAGGGCACGAAAGGGTAGAGTGGTCGCTATCCGTCGTACTTGGGTCGTACGTTTCGGCTTGGCTCCTTCCGTGTGTTTGTTTGTTGTTTCGTTCGACGTCGGTAGCTGTTTCTCCTCCGCTGTTTCCGTCATCTAAGAGAGCTAGTTCCGTCTTTGCCGCGGGCTCTTAGGACTAATCGGCGGCTTTGTCAGGGCGCTCCTTTCGGCGCCAAGCTTCATCTGCTTTCCCACCCGCCCACCCGGCAACCTAAGCAGGGGATGTCGCGCCCTTCGGGGGGGTCCCGGGGAGGGGGATCGGACCGCGGGACGGCCTTCGTGAGACTGGGCGAGCGGGAGAGGGCGCTGCGTTTTGGGCCTAGGCAGGAGCGCGAACTTCAGCCGTGGACTTGAATCGGTACTTAGAGCTCGCGCCATGAAGCAACCCAAGTAAAGGCAGTACAACGTACTTCAAAGGATGAAACTTTGTACTAAACCACCTCACCTCCCAGCCCTCGGCCCCGCAAATGAACATACGTCCATACCTTGAATACGCTGCGGCCCTCACTATTCTCAGGGATGATTGTGAAGTCGAGCTTGTCGAATGCGCCCTCCACTTCCCTGCGCATCAAGAGGATATTGCGAGGTTCGTGCACGGACTTGATCCCCAGCGGGGCCTGTGCACAAGGGTGGGAAACAAGTACCGGGATTTTATATTGTGTTTTGCTTTGTATGTGCCCTAGGTGGTCCTTTCACACGTCAATATCTTGCGGCACGGCTTCAACAAGAACAACGGGCATGAGCTGTCTCATCCACAACAACCGCAGGCCGCAGACTTACAAGCAAACCCTTGTTCCACCCCTTCTGGCAGAAGATGTGGCCAGCTCTGATAGCGCTGCGCGGCATTTTCTCGCCGGTCACCATGCACGTCACTGGTTTGTCATCTTGTTTGTAGCCGTAGTACTCAAGAGCTGGTGGACGGTACGCGTTGGAGTCCCTGCTGCTGGCCGAACTAGTCCCCTCAAGCTGGCCGCAAAGGATGATGCTGATTAATTGCTGCATCTCCTCCAGCCGCGTCCCTAGCCACTGCTCCAACTCTTCCAGCAAATCCCCCGCCTTGTCGTCCAGCCGCGTCGCTAGCCGCTGCTCCAACTATTCCAGCAAATCCCTCGCCTTGTCGTCCAGCCGCGTCCCTAGCTGCTGCTCCAACTCTTCCAGCAAATCCCTCGCCTTGTCGTCCAGCCGCGTCCCTAGCCGCTGCTCCAACTCTTCCAGCAATACTGCATGCGTTTGGGGCCAAAGGAAATGAGGCTTTAGAAGCTATTAGCCCAGACTAGCCCAGACTAACAATGACAAGGCAGCCCCGCGTAGGCCGCAGCTCCCGTGACACCAGAAGAACATCCGCGCGCTGACTGACCCTTCCTGCCCCTATCTCACCAATTCCTGACCACAGGGTCCTGTTTTGATTATGCATTATACATCGCTCGACAGCCAAACGCCCACGATCCCAAACCTATTTCACGCTACCCGCACAAAGGTGTGCACGTGTATGTTCATACATAGACACATTAGGATCATCAAAGTCAAACCACCAAGAGGCAACTCGGGAACTCACCCTTAACATCTGCGAGTGTGAAAGCTGCTCCTGCACGACGCAGCGGCCCAAGGACAGCAAGATATCCAGGTCAACTTGCAGGAAGCCGTTCAAAGTTCGGCTCGAAAGGCACACTAAGCTCAAGGTGGAGTGCACCGAGTGCCAAAAACTGGCAGGTGCGGAGCCCGTGTGCCTTGGCATGGGCGTAGGCTGGCAGAGGCACTTTTGTAACGAAAAAACTTTTTGCATGGCAGTATCATGCCGGAAATGAAGACTTGCGCAAACCCTACATCAGCAATCCTGCGTTGCAGGACAGACGTTCTAGTCTGAGTTCCCGCTTCAAATCAAACCCAGGAACGAGCAGTGAACAAACCTCGCCACCGCAGGAATCTTAGAAGACCGCCTTGCTGGTTGTGTGCAAATTGAAGAACGCAAAGATCGGTTATAGGAACAGCGCACCAACCTGACAGCTTCTCCACGAGGTCCTTGCGGAGAGCTTTAAGGTCGGCGAGCTCGGTGACCAGCCGTCGGTACTCGGCAACCAGTACTTCGTTGTTGGGAGCCCCGCGGAGCTCAACAACCGTCTCCTTCAGCGTCTTATTAGTAAGCTCAATTTCTACGTCCGTTCTGCTCAGCGTCTCGCGAAGGAAGTCTGCCATGGCTAAGGCACTGTGGCGGTCGAGGGTATAAAGGACGCCTCACGTGAAATTTGGTCAATGCGTCTTAAACTAACATAACCTTTGTTCCTCTTTACATTGTGTGAATGTGCGCCACATTTGCTGTATGGCCTGTAGTCGGTTCCGTGAAGGCAAGCGCGCCTGCGCTCGAGCGAGCGGAGCATGCGGAGCTTCTATGGCAGACCGTTGGAAGCGCAATGCTGTAAATTAAATTAATTATCGATTGCACGGTGTTTGCGGTAAAGCGCGAGCGTTAAAGAGCCCCACATCCTTCACCGGGAAGAGTTTATCCCGTACAACTCGGTCAGGAAACCAGCCCTGGCTTGTCGCTTGTCATTGTTGTTTCAGCCAATCAATGCCAAGCTAAGCCTTACAGGCATCGCTCTGTCTTGCAAGACCACCTCGTAACCGATCATTACAGTGTGACCACAACAAACCTTCCCCAAGTAACGCTGTCATGCGTTACTGTATTATGGAACATGTATTATGCATGGCCTGATGGAACATGTATTATGCATGGCCTGACAACTCGAACGGATATGGAACGCAGTCATTAGATTTTGGCCACAGCGGTTGCGTTAATGACTTGCAGCTCGTGCTGCCCTGAGAAAACAGCCATTGGACGGACACAGGACTGGACAGTGACAGGAACAGCAACCGCTCCAGAGGCAGCGGAGTCGCGTGCGCTTTGCTGGATGTATGTGGTTTCGACGCGCTGCTGGACCCGGACGACGGCACGCCAGGGTCGGTCGACGGCCACGACAGCAACGGCGTTGCCGCCCAGGAGCTGCACGGCGAGGACGAGGGTATCGCGACGGCGGCCTTGTCGCAGAGTGACGAAGTGATGCTGCAGCCGTACAACCAGACCGGAGGAGCAGGGGCCGCAGGAGTGGCCGCCACCGGCGCCACGGGGCCCGCAGAGGTGGCTGGGCCAACCGGTGTCGAGCTGCTGCAGCATTCCAGCAGGATTGGAGCTGCGGCCGGGGCTACTCGGGCCAGAGATGGCCCAACCAACTCCGGTGCCTCGACTGGCGGAGGCACCGGTGGCGCGGGAGCAACCCCCGGCACCCGCCGGCTTAACAGACTTGAGGCTAGATCTGCAGCGACTTCAAAGCCGTTTGTAGATCACCCGACAGAACCAGCTACGGGGAGCCGCAGGTCCCGGGTATGCAACCTACAAGCCACGAGTGAGGCGCACGCGGCCGCCGGACGACCAGATATCGGCACAGTCGGCAGTCGCGCTGATCACTGGTCACTGGCTTCCATGACTTGATTTGGTTGCTGTTAGCATGCATACAGCTATGCTGTATAGCAGCGGAATTCTGACTTGCGTATCGGGTCTCTTGACGTCTATTTCGGTGTCTCTCGACACCTCCACTGAGCACGCATGGGACTGGCGCCTAGCGGACTTCGCGTGAAATGCCAGTGATCCCGACTCCACACGGGGCTCTGAACGGCCAAATGTCCCGGACAGCTATCGTGTTGAGGTCGTCGTTGGCAAGCGGGCCGCTTCGAAATGATGGAAGGGATATGACCTCGGGTCTAACTCTTCCTTAAGGCGATGTGTGCCCCATTCTAGATGAGTAGAACGGGTTTTGAAGAGGACTGGTACTCGGGCTTTCATTCGCCGCGATGATGACGCGTACCCGGATCGAGGACGCAAATCACTTCGTACAGGTCTCACGTTGTCCCGCGCGTCGGGTCAACGGCTCATCGCAAGGCGAGCCCGGGCGTCATGCCGTTGCTCCGCGGTACCGGTCGTAAGGACACTGTTATGGCGCGGCAAAGCAACATCAACGTCGCGGATGCTCTGCGGGGGACGCCAACCGGGGTCACAGCCAAGGCGGTGTTCGATGCCTTCACGTCGAGTCAACCCGCGAACCCCAAGATTGTGGACGCCGTGAGAAATTTTGAGGTGCGTCGCGGTTTTGTAACCGTTGCTAGGTGGACTCGTGCATGTTGTGTCGCGGTAATGTGAGGTCGCATGGCTTGTCAACCGGGCCTGGCCCACCTCGCCCATTACCATTTTCATCGCAGTGCCCCGTGTGCTTCAACCCAGACCTGAGTTGGAGGTGCCGGACGCCGCGGCTTAACGTTCTCTTCGGGCCGTACGTTCACTTCCGCTGCAATGGCGAGGTGAGACAGTTAGGGGCAGATATGGTGTTGTCATCGCTTTGGGACATGTCCTCGAAATCAGATCGCGGTATTGGGATCCCAGCGTTGTTTCTTTTGTGGTTATGCCCCACACCAGGGCTGTCCCTTCTCTGCACCGATGCCACAATGGCAAACGACCTCAACTGCTGTGTCAAGTTCGCGGTCGACAACAACAGATGGCGTCGGCCACCGGAGGCAGCGGCGGCGGCGCCGCAGGTGGAGGCAGCGGCGGCGATGGCGGTGGCGTCGGCGCCGGCGCCGGAGGCAGCGGCGGCGACGCCGCTGGTGGAGGCGGTGATGGCGGGGGCGGCATCGGCTATGCTGGCGCAGTCACTGGAGGCATTGGCTTTGGCGCCGTTGGCACAACAGCAGCGGCGGCGGCGGTGCCATGCACAACAGGCCGTCTCTGTTCACGGCGGCTGCAGAGACGGAATTCTGAGACGACGAGGAGGAGCTCAAGTATCACATGTGTGAGATGGCTTCGACGGAGGCAGCTCTGTCGATCCAGGAGTCCTTTCTCAACAAGAAGCTGACGGAAGTGGCCCAGCAGCCGCTCGAACACCGCCAGGCCAGCCTGCAGGCGCTAAAGTGGCTGGAGGACAGCATCGTCAAGCTGCAGGACAAGGCCGATCGCCACGGAGCGATGATTGCGTTCACGGTCTGCGCCGCACGGATAGTGTTTTCATGCATGCCACACCTAACGGTACATACGTCTTTAACCGGGGCTGGTATGGACACGGGCATCAGTGGCATGGGCACAGATCGGATCCAGGCTGTAGTGTTAAGCTGGTTGACGTCGTACTAATTGGTTCACTCAGAGTACGGGCTCGCCGTGCTTCGGCATCCGCTTACTGGGTGGGTGTGCTGGATTCACAGGAAGGGAGGTTGGTGTGGATCGACAGTCTGTGCTTGGTGGATGCTGCGGAATGCAATGAGTTTGTTTATTTCGCATAGGTAAAACGTGGCAACAATATATCAACGGTCGTCAAGCGTGGTTTTACATAAACGTGCAGTTTGAATGGCGTCTATCGTCGTTGCTACTCATAGTTGCCATCACGCGTCTGCCAGACGGCTGTCAGGTGGGACCGTTTAGACACGATTAAAACCAAAACTGGTGGTGTCATGTCTCGCATCCTGATAATTGGATCAGATAAGCGCGGAAATGAATACGAGCCAAATCATATCATCTTGCTTCGACCACACGATACTTCGACCGCACGTACACCAGCACGTGTCACCGTCACGGAATCGCATACTGTCGTACAACAGACCACACGTACAACAGACCAATCGGACTATGTCTATGTACAGGTATATGCATATCGAGAGCCAGTCTCGATCTTTGGCATCATCCCCCGGTATCCTAATCCTGGCCTCCACCCCAGCACCTGGACCGCATGTCAGCCCCTGGCCTCCAACCCCGGTTTCTTGCGCTTCCGCTTGGTGCGTGCCGCGGGCACCAAAGCTGCCGTTGCGCTGAAACCCATCGCGTGCAATTGCTGCTGCTCTGGATCCTCTTCATCCGTCTGGTCGCACCCCTCGCTATCAGAATTCGCCCGTCCCACGTCGTGCTTCCTGCCGCGCCGTCGCTCGGTGCTGTACTGGCGCTTCGTTCACTTGTCTCCGTATCGCCTGCCGTAAGTGCTGCTGGGTTCCCGCTCCTCTGGTGTGGCCAATAGGCGGCTACCCGTGCGGAAGGCAGCCGTGGGTGTCAGGACCACCGCTTTTTCCACTCCTCCCCCTTCAACGACCGGAACCGCCAGTGGCTCCGGGATGCTGTTCATTTTCTGCTGGCAATCCTGCAGGATGGCCCTTCGCCGGGGGGTCAGCTTGTGGCCATGCTGCTCCGAGGGGACCGCGTTCCGCGCAGCCAGTCGTGCATCGCCAGCGGGCAGCACCCCTGCACCCTGGCTCATCGCTGCTGCTCCCTGATAGCGAGACGGCGTGACCAACAGGCCCTGCAGCCCAGCCGCCTCTAACCGGCCAGTAGCCAATGCCGCAGACACTGCGGCCGCATCCGGGACTTCTGGTCCATGAGAAAGGACCCTTGCAAATGGCCGGTCGAAATGCATCTCGTGCGTCAAGCCCTCGACAAAGACAGACGCCTTCTGTACGATAGCATTGACGTCGCTGTCACTAGACTGCACAGCGCCGTCCCGCGGCCGTCACACATTGCGACTCCAATTCTGAGTCGCTGAAAGCGTGAAGGAAACGAAACTCTACTGTCACTGGCGCGGTGCTTTCTGCTCCAGTACGCCGGTCCAGGAGCAAGACCATGTTCTGCCCCCCCCCCAAACTGTCAACCGTGAGACCCACTCGCCAGCTCGTGTACCACCGGTGATAAGGACCGCCTGTCGCCCGAACGGATCGTCGCGCTGCGGCGGACGCTGGATGTCCACCAAGCCACCATGTGGACAGATTCTTAGATCGCTGGATTTGACAGTAGTACTCCTGTAGCGGGCCCCTGGGTACTGAACGCTGGCATTCGAGCCACCGGGTGATAAGGCCAACAGAGATCCGCGTCTGTTGATCTTCGCGTTGATAACGGTCTTGCCGACCACTTCGGAGGGGGACTGCGCCGCACTAAGAAATGTCGACGGACGTCACAGCCCCCCCTGGTAAACCCAATAATGGATCGGTGTCCCCTCCTTCGGTCGCTGGTCCTGTGGCGTATCCGGTCAATGGCTTGATGCGCTGCAAATCTACACCGACGGCGCCACACCCAGCAAAGCGCATGCCACCCGCTGCCCCATGCAGCGTTTCTTGAAGGATCGATGCTGCCGCCGCCGCTCTTCCTGCTGCGACTGCTGATGGGCGGTCCTGCAACTGTCTGGTCACAGCACGCGCGCTGGGTGTGGCTGCGATCAGCTCCTCTCGCTGTCGCTGAGGTCAGAGGACGCTCCACTCTCAGTCAAACTATCATCAGATTGATAAAGTAACTGCTTGTAGTAGTCATCTGAAAAATCCATCAGGTCCTCGTCTTCCACCTCAGCCTGTGCCTGTCAATTCGTTTGCGTGTCAAGTTGATGCCGGTCAGATATGTATTGGTACTGTCGTCACATATTAATCAAAACACAAGCTTCCAGGATTGAGTTAGGCGTGAGGGCTGGTTTCCTGACCGAGTTGTACGGGATAAACTCTTCCCGGTGAAGGATCTGGGGCTCTTCAACGCTCGCGCTTTACCGCAAACACCATGTAATCAACAATTGGTTTAATTTACAAAATTGAGCTCCTAACGGTCTGCCGTAGAAGCTCCGCATGCTCCAGGGAGGGCTCGCTCGGAGCTGAGGGCCGCTGCTCCATGTTACGTTGAAGCAGGTAATCCTTGACTTTCCTGCTACGTTGACTTTCGACAGCCTTGGATCCTGGCCACACACGGCACACAGCACGACATACATGTCGCATTGCACATGTAGTCAGGTACTATTCCTATGAATCGAATGGCATACTCCTGTCGTCAAGGCCAGTTTGTCGCCATGCGACTGGTGGTCGTTACATGGATGATGCCCACCAGGGTTACAGACCGGGCGGTATTGTGAAAGTCGATCCGTGGAACTCCTTGGCATGGCCCCCCCCCGTTCTGCAGCTGCCCGTACGAGGCTGGGGCAGCTGGCGCCCGGGGGCCTCGGCACCTCGATCGGCGAGCCACACGCGGTGTCATTCCCCGCGCGGCGGCTGATACGGCAGCCCCCCAGCCATATCGCTGCCGCGTTATCGGCAACCGCCCACATTTCCACCGCTGCCGCGCAACTGCAAGCCGCCTCACAGCAATTGCACGTGTGCCAGCTCCCCCGTCGGCAACCAACCATGGTCGCACAGACACATCGGGCGCGCAGCTATCCGTGTTGATCCGGCTAGATCGTAGATCCGGCTCAGTCCCAGGATTTCGCGGCACAATACGCCCATAGCGCCCGTTCACCTTCCACTCGGGACCCAGCGCCCCCACCCACCCCGCCGCGCCTAGCGGTCTCGTCCACTCACACCGAAAGTGCTTGCCAACGCTTATCGAAACCGTGCATCTACCCCACCTGCTAATACACCACCCTGCCCCCCACCGGGAGAGGCGGACGCGCCTCCGTCCGGACGGCCCACCCTGCAGGTTGGGTCAGGCAGGTAGGTTGCTGCAGGGCACCCCGCCCCGCACCCCTCCCCGCCTCCTTTCCACCGCGCCGACGAACGGGGAACCCGCGGTGACGCCCCAACCACCTAGCTACTGAGGACCTTGAGGATGAAAGCCGCAATGTTACTAAACGCGGCAGCAACAGCAACTGTAGCGCCGACTCCTCCGTACAAGTGCAGGACGAGCAAAACACGAGCGTCACGACGCGGCATGCGCCATCCGCCATGAACCTGTTACGACTCCTCCTCTTCCCGGCCCCTCCTTCTCCATTCACGCCCACCTCCTCCCGCCCACACCACCTGCCCGCTGCTGTGCGGCCCCGCCCACCCAACTCCCGCAGCACCGCCGACCCGCCCCCGGTATCCCACCTGTTGCCCCTCCCGTGCATCAAGGCCATCCTAGCGCTGTCCCATGAGGCCCCCCCCACAGTCCACTCGGTTGGGGGTGGTGACAACCACCGGTTGCGGCACCCCAGCCCATGCGCCCCACCCGGCCCCAGCTCCGGCACGTGGCCTCGCCACCTAGCGAGCTGGCGAGGTGCCGCCTCATTTGGCACCTTGCCCCGGATCTCCCTCAGCGAGAAGGGCAGACGGGGGCGCCCGAGCCTTGCCGGCCCCGTCGTGCCACACCGGGGCCGAGGCGAGTTGCACCCAGAGGTCGGCTCACTGCCCCGTGCCCACCCTCAAGCGCACCACCTCTCTCTTTCCTCCCCATGCTTCCAGTAACTCTCAGCAGCGGCGCAGGAGATGGACCCGGCGGCTGCCATGACGTCGCGCTGCCCTGGGCAAACAAGGGTGTCAGCGTAACGTAATCAACGAGCGGAACAAGGTGGGGCAAGTTTAGAACCGCGGAAGGGGGCCTTGCATTTAAGCTAGATGGACTATCAAGCTAGGGGGCCAATAAAGCACCGCCCGGCCGCGACCCGTTGCCGCATAGGACATTCCCACCCACGCAGCGTCCCTCCTCCCCAGCCCGCCCAGCCCATCCCATGCATAGTCCCTTTTCTCAAGCTCGCCCCTCCCAACCCGCGCATAGTCCCTCCTCCCAAGCCCGCCCCCATGAGTCACTCCTCCTCATCTCGCCCCTCCCAAACCACGCATAGGTCCCTTAGTTGCCTATTGCCCACAGGAGGGCGTCGCATCGGGCTCCCCAGCAATTCGAAGTAAATCCCCATGCGTACCAAACACACCTCCATGCCGCGATTGTCGATCACCGGTCTGGACGAGTCGATCCTGTTGGATTCAAAACGCATTCTTGTGCTTGACGCGTTGTCGGTGAAGTTGCAGCTGCGGCGGTGTTGTAAACGGCCACCTGGCGAGGGACTATGAAGGGCAGCCTTCGTGGAGCGGATGGTGACCTTGACCGACGTACGCCCACTGCATCGGTCTTCTTGGACACCGTCGATGTGGGATTGAGAGTTGTCTGGCGCGCGTCGGTCAGCTGCACATGGTCGCGCTCCTCCGTCGTTGGTCAGCAAACTTCGCGGGTCACTCGGGTCTGTGCGAGCGAAGGACCAAAGGCACCACAGCTTGGCTACGAAGCACAATGTGATCCCAGATCAACGCGCAAACCGACGAACTGCATTTCCACTCCCAGAATCATGTATACCCATAAAGGCCACGAACAGCCAGCAGCCATGCCAAGCATGTTGCGGTCGGACGCACGTTGTCGCAATGGTCACGCCACAAAACGAGCTTCGAGTTGCAGTCTGATAGCACGATATCCACAAACCAGCAATCACGTAAAAGTTTGCAGCGGCGCTGGCAACGTCGCTGTCGACAGGAACATGACCTTGACAATTGTTTGTGATATCTCTGCAACAATTTATTGTGAACATGTAAGTTAAAAAATGAATCAATCTGGGATTGCTGGGAAGAATGCTGGCATCGACTTTGGAGCGTAAGTACTGGCGACCAGCAAACGCCTCCGGGACAGCGAAAGGACAGGAATGGACTCCTACGCTTAAGCGAGAAGGATGACTGGCCTTTACGTCGTACAAAATGACAAGGTCACTACTGCTGCTTCGTACATGCTTCTCTGCGACAGAGGTGCCGGAAGCTCGGTGTGGAGGGGCCCAAGGGCCCTGTGGCACAACGGGAGGCAGTCGGCGCGCTGCTGTTCCCGAGGGCCGCGACGCGGCGGCAGGATGCGGAGGCTGCGGCGCTGGATGGGGGCCGCTGGAGCAGGGAAGAGGGAAAGAGATGCTGCGCCGGAAAGGGATCCTCGAGTACCAAGGTGCCCTGGCGCGGCCGAGGTATTTCGTGGTGCGCAGTGATGGGGGAAAGTCCGAGGAGGTGACCTTGAGCCGGGCGCGGAAGATGCTGGTGACGTAGGTTAGATGATCGCAGGGCAGGTGCCGTACAGACGTAGTCGGTGTTGAAGTAGGGCAGTTGCTGGGATGTTCCGACGGCGATTGTTGGCATGTAGTTGCAGTCCAGGATTGTCAGTCAAGAGTTTGGTGCCGACGTCAGTCGGAGGTAAGTATGGCAGTTTAGTGCAGGTGGCGCTGAGGACAATGGGCGCAGATGTTGTTGTTGGGGTACTCGTTAAGCGCGGTAGGTGCTGTGGTGGTACGTATCTGGCCAATAGGCTGGTCTTGGGGGAGTACCATGGCAGCGTCGCGCTGCATCCAGGTGAGTGTCATCCTCATCGCACATAGCGTCGCGCATCATGGCCCTGCGATGTGCCTGCGTATGTAGCCTAGCAGCATGCCCCACCAGTGCGTCTTTCGTTGCCATTCCCGTGGCACTCCACCCCGTGGCGGTGTGGGAGCGCACTCGTGCGTGGTTCGGATCTCGGGGGCCGTGAAAACGCCCCAGCGCGCGCGCCGTACAGCAACACGCGCAAAAATCCTGGCCCTGCAATTCCACGTAGCGGTATGGGTAGAGGCCGTGCTTGCATGAGTAGCCGGCCTCAGCTGGGTGCAGGAACCCCTAGAGCGAGCCGGTGAGCCCCAGTGCTGCCCACCCAATGGGACACGTGTGCGGTACATCTGTACATCTGCATGTGTGCGTGATCCCCCGCCCGTGGTTGTGTGGGGAGGTAATCGTTTTTCAGCAGGAACAACCGTGTGTGGTGATCCCACCCACCCACACTCGGCTGTGGCAGGGCCCAGGTGTCATCAAGAGCTCAAACCACCATCGGAGCCTGACACCATAGTGCGTGCACTCACTTCCAATTGGCTTCCTGCTGGCCAACACGCACAAGTGCCAAACAAAGACACGGTCGTCGCGGTGTCGCACCATGTTCACAGAGGTTGCTCAAGGGGAGATCCGGGCTTGTAGACCTTCCATTGTCATCGTAATACGAAAGTGACTGCAAATGCAGAGTCCCCCAAACAAAAAGCGCACAAAGAAGACCCATCCTCAGATGTTAGGCATGCCATCTATACCTACCAATGTCCCAGCTCCAAGCTCCCAGTAAGACAAGTGCCACAACCCGCCGCACAATGATGAGTCCATTCATCCTACATTCAAGTCCTGCTTTGGTTCCTATCCAGACGCAATGCAGTGTGTGCATATAGCAGACATCATCATCATCATCCACCTAGAGCTTCTGCTCCACCTCTCCCTCCTGCGACTCAGCTACTTTAACTGTCCCCCGCCTCTACTCGGCAGTCCCCCGCCTCTACTCAGCAGTCCCCCGCCTCTACTCGGCAATCCCCCGCCATTACTTGACAGTCCCGTGCTTCAACCCAGCATCCCTCCGCTTCACCCTGACGTCCGCTTGCTTCACCCCAGCGTCTGCCTGCTTCGCTTCAGTGTCCCCCTACTTCACCTCAGCCTCAACCTGCTTCACCGCAGCCTCAACCTGCTTCACCCCGGCGTCCACCTGCTTCACCCCGGTGTCCCGCGCTTCACCTCGGCGTCCGCCCGCTTCACCTCCGCGTCCGCCCGCTTCACCTCGGCGTCCGTCCGCTTCGCCTCGGCGTTCGCCCGCTTCGCCTCGGCTTCTACCCGCTTCGCCTCAGCGTTCACCCGCTTCGCCTTGGCGTTCGCCCGCTTCGCGTCGGCGTCCGCCCGCTTCGACTTGGCTTCCGCCCGCTTCGCGTCGCCGTCCGCCCGCTTCACCTCGGCGTCCGCCCGCTTCGCCGCTTCGCCTGGGCGTCCGCCTGCTCCGCGTCGGCGTCCGCCTGCTCCGCGTCGGCGTCTGCCTGCTCCGCGTCGGCGTCTGCCTGCTCCGCGTCGGCGTCTGCCTGCTCCGCGTCGGCGTCCGCCTGCTTCGCCTGGGCGTCCGCCTGCTCCGCCTCGGCGTCCGCCTGCTCCGCCGCGGCGTCCGCCTGCTCTGCCTCGGCGTCCGCCTGCTTTACCTCGGCGTCCACCTGCTCCGCCTGAGCGTTCGCCTGCTCCGCCGCCAGCTGCCACAACTGAGCAGCCAGATACTTCTGCATCAGAGCCGGGTCATAGCCAGGTGAGGCCCAGCCCTCCTTCGAAACCTTCAGAGTGCCGGGCTTGAGCCAGCCCTCACTTTCGGCATTCCTGATCGCGAGCAGCGCGTGCACCGCAAGCAGCCGGCGGGCGGGGAGATTGTCACCCGTCACGTGCAGGTTCTGGCCGTGCACGTCCTTCCACTTCTTGGTGTCGCCCTTGCTCGCGTCACCCGTCCCGATGTTCGACGATGGATGCTTCGGGTCCAGCCGCGACGGGTTCAGGACGTAAATCTGAGAAAGAAAGCACGGGATAGGCAGAAGCAAAGCACAATTTCGAGGAGAACACGAGTCAAAATTTGTTTTAGGGCACGAAAGGGTAGAGTGGTCGCTATCCGTCGTACTTGGGGTCGTACGTTTCGGCTTGGCTCCTTCCGTGTGTTTGTTTGTTGTTTCGTTCGACGTCGGTAGCTGTTTCTCCTCCGCTGTTTCCGTCATCTAAGGGAGCTAGTTCCATCTTTGCCGCGGGCTCTTAGGACTATCGGCGGCTTTGTCAGGGCGCTCCTTTTGGCGCCAAGCTTCATCTGCTTTCCCACCCGCCCACCCGGCAACCTAAGCAGGGGGTGTCGCGCCCTTCGGGGGGGTCCCGGGGAGGGGGATCGGACCGCGGGACGGCCTTCGTGAGACTGGGCGAGCGAAAGAGGGCGCTGCGTTTTGGGCCTAGGCAGGAGCGCGAACTTCAGCCGTGGACTTGAATCGGTACTTAGAGCTCGCGCCATGAAGCAACCCAAGTAAAGGCAGTACAACGTACTTCAAAGGATGAAACTTTGTACTAAACCACCTCACCTCCCAGCCCTCGACCCCGCAAAGGATGAAACTTTGTACTAAACCACCTCACCTCCCAGCCCTCGGCCCCGCAAATGAACATACGTCCATACCTTGAATACGCTGCGGCCCTCACTATTCTCAGGGATGATTGTGAAGTCGAGCTTGTCGAATGCGCCCTCCACTTCCTTGCGCATCAAGAGGATATTGCGAGGTTCGTGCACGGACTTGATCCCCAGCGGGGCCTGTGCACAAGGGTGGGAAACAAGTACCGGGATTTTATATTGTGTTTTGCTTTGTATGTGCCCTAGGTGGTCCTTTCACACGTCAATATCTTGCCGCACGGCTTCAACAAGAACAACGGGCATGAGCTGTCTCATCCACAACAACCGCAGGCCGCAGACTTACAAGCAAACCCTTGTTCCACCCCTTCTGGCGGAAGATGTGGCCAGCTCTGATAGCGCTGCGCGGCATTTTCTCGCCGGTCACCATGCACGTCACTGGTTTGTCATCTTGTTTGTAGCCGTAGTACTCAAGAGCTGGTGGGCGGTACGCGTTGGAGTCCCTGCTGCTGGCCGAACTAGTCCCCTCAAGCTGGCCGCAAAGGATGATGCTGATTAATTGCTGCATCTCCTCCAGCCGCGTCCCTAGCCACTGCTCCAACTCTTCCAGCAAATCCCCCGCCTTGTCGTCCAGCCGCGTCGCTAGCCGCTGCTCCAACTCTTCCAGCAAATCCCTCGCCTTGTCGTCCAGCCGCGTCCCTAGCCGCTGCTCCAACTCTTCCAGCAATACTGCATGCGTTTGGGGCCAAAGGAAATGAGGCTTTAGAAGCTATTAGCCCAGACTAGCCCAGACTAACAATGACAAGGCAGCCCCGCGTAGGCCGCAGCTCCCGTGACACCAGAAGAACATCCGCGCGCTGACTGACCCTTCCTGCCCCTATCTCACCAATTCCTGACCGCAGGGTCCTGTTTTGATTATGCATTATACATCGCTCGACAGCCAAACGCCCACGATCCCAAACCTATTTCACGCTACCCGCACAAAGGTGTGCACGTGTATGTTTATACATAGACACATTAGGATCATCAAAGTCAAACCACCAAGAGGCAACTCGGGAACTCACCCTTAACATCTGCGCGTGTGAAAGCTGCTCCTGCACGACGCAGCGGCCCAAGGACAGCAAGATATCCAGGTCAACTTGCAGGAAGCCGTTCAAAGTTCGGCTCGAAAGGCACACTAAGCTCATGGTGGAGTGCACCGAGTGCCAAAAACTGGCAGGTGCGGAGCCCGTGTGCCTTGGCATGGGCGTAGGCTGGCAGAGGCACTTTCGTAACGAAAAAACTTTTTGCATGGCAGTATCATGCCGGAAATGAAGACTTGCGCAAACCCTACATCAGCAATCCTGCGTTGCAGGACAGACGTTCTAGTCTGAGTCCCCGCTTCAAATCAAACCCAGGAACGAGCGGTGAACAAACCTCGCCACCGCAGTGGAAAGGACAGAAAGCCTGGATGGGGGCCCCGCCTCCCACTGCGTGACCCTGTTTTGACGCCCCGAGCGCGCCACGCCGCGCCACGCAGCTCCTGTACTATGCTGCGCTCTGATCCGCAACAGGTAAAACACTTACGTACTATACCGAGCCACTCGTACCAGAGTCTAAGCTTAGATCAAGCTAGCACAACTCACCGGCTCCTGTCGTGCTCCCCGCGCCTAGGCCAGCCGCCGAGGCTGCACGACATGCGAGCGGTCGGGGCACACGTGAAAATTACAGTTGCATGTCAAAGTGTGTAAATGCGACGTGCGGAAACGCGACATGCTGCCAATGTCGTCTTACTCCCAACGTGCATGCCACTGCACGTCTCAAGCCTCCTGCATACCGCACACCGTAGCGTGCAACAACAACCCCAATACGCTTCAATGATTTTCATTGGTTGGTTGGTCAATAGGACGCGCCCAGCTGTGCCCAACGTACTACACCTCCGCGGGACACTAGAGCCGGAGTCTTAACTCAGGTCAAGTCTGGGCTAGCACAACCAACTCACCAGCTCCAGCCGCGCTCTCCACGCGGAGGCCAGCTGCCGAGGCTGCACGACATGGGAGCGGTCGGGGGCAGGTGGAGATGATAATATGTTGGTGCGGGGTTGCTGGGTGCAAGGCGCGCTAACACGTGCGGGGTTCCGCGCACCAATGCATGGAGCCCGTGAGTGTTTTGAAAATGAATGCGGGCGTCGCGACAGGAATGGAAGCAGGAAGGGCGGCAGTTCAAAGATCCTCCTACCTCTCGCAGACCGCGCGAACGCAATGATTGCCTTATCTCTATCCTTGCTTATTGCTGCGCCTGTTGGAAAGAACTTGAGCTGCTCCACCGATAGTTGCGACAGCGTAAAGAGAAGGTCGCCGAGCTCGTCCCCGTCCAAGCCGAGCGCCTCCGCGGCAGCGTTGAAAGCCGCAGCCACCTCCTCTTTGCTAACCATACCGCTCGTGCAGTGGCACAACAAAGTCTGAAGGACGGCTACACGCTTTATGCCGAGGCGTGTATGTTACCGAAGTTGCGGAAAGCGATGTTGCCAGTGCTGAAAAGCTACTGTTTAAGATCTATAGTTGTGAGCCTCCTTTCTGCTGACTGCTCGTTCGTGCGTTGTGGTGTTGGATGTGAGAGTGCTGAAGCACAACAAGGTCTGAAGGACGGCTATACGCTGTATGCTGATGCAGGGTTATCTGAATGTGTTAGTTTAGTAGTTTGCGTTGCATAGACGTTTGACCGAAGTTTCAAGTTCTTGGCAAGCGGGCCGGAGGCGCCTGGCTCGCAGAACGTACGGTGCTCGTACACTTCAACCACCCGCCCTATGCAGCATTCTCCAAACAGTAGCGTTTGATGTTGTTTTAATGTCCATGCTATCTAGAAGTTTTGCAGAGTTGATTGCAACTGTTATTTGCGCTTGAGGTGCCGCGAGGAACATGACGATTTGCTTTCCTCACAAACTTCACCAACTAGAATGCTTGCAAATTCTGTAACAAGCCCTTTTACAATGGTGAAAGAATATAGCTGCAATAATAAGGAACCAGGGAAATGTAGGGAAAATTATAACACACAATGTCGTCTAGCGAATTCGAAGTCGTAGACACCGAGACAAACGGGATAAAATGATTGGAGAATTTCCACACTGCTCCTTTCTGCAAGCAGAAGAAGGCCGGAAGTCGAGATCCATGTCCGTACATGGATCATTCTGTCCCTGTAGCTCATTCCACAACCAACCCGTCGCACAAAATAGCCACATTCCACATTCAGACACCGTCGGGGCACCTCAACTACCTCGTCACACCGTACTGCTTCGTCCGTGCCTTCTTCTTTGCGGGAATCGGGACTAGTCGCACGCTTTCGACGTCTTCTGAAGTGTCACCTGTCACGTCACTCGCGCGCTTGCCCCTGCGTCGTCGGGGGTCATACAACGGACGCGTAACCAGATCACCGCGGCGCCGCCGATGGGTGCCCCGCACTTGTCGCGTGTAACGTGTTGGCACCAGGCGCTCATCTCCGGAGCCTCCACTAGAGCTCTGAGGGATGTCCAGACCCGCGACCGCCTGCAAGGCGGCCTCCGTGGCATCAATTGCTGCTTTAACGAGACCCTCCACATGGCGCCTGGTCGCCTCGGACACGGCCCCGGCCCTGGGCCCCGTCCACATGCGCTGTAGCGCCGCGAGGTCCCGTGCTAGATCTGACGACGGCAACACCTCGCCACCACACTGCATGAGTGTCGCGCCACGGTACAGCGCCGCGGGTTGTAGGTGCAAGGCCCGCAGATCTTGTGCCTCGTCCATGCCCTGTCCGGCGAGCTGTTTCAGCTGGGGTGGCTCCTCAGAATACGCAGGCGGCGAGTGTGCAAGTGCCCTGTCGAAACAGAGACCGGGTGTGCTGTCGACCACCGCCTACACCTCTTGCCGTGTGGGGCCGCTGTTGTCGCTGCTGCTCCCGAGCCGTCGCCGAATTGGTGTGCTGTCGACCACCGCCTCCACCTCTTGCCGTGTGGGGCCGCTGTTGTCGCTGCTGCTCCCGAGCCGTCGCCGAATTGAATCTACCGCAACGGCGACCACGTGCGCGCAGCTGCCGTGGGCGTCAAAAAGTCTGCAATTGCAGACCGGCCTGTCGCCGCCCAGCTGTACCACTGCTTTGGCCCCACACGGAGGGGGACGCGGAGGCTGTCCCATGACCCCAGCGCGGATAGCCAGGGGCAGCTGTTGTACGGTCAAGCTCCGGAACACGACCATGTCCTCGGCATTGCGAGCAATTAGTTGTTGGCCGTTGGTCAAATCCTCCCCCAGCCGCATACCCGTCTGGATGGCCCGCGACCGCGCATCCGATTCTCCACCGCCATGCTTGATGTACGCGGCCTCCGTGTGCATGCACACACACCCAGTGGCCGCGGCCTTGCACGTACAGGTGCTGTCGGCCAGACACACAAGATGGACGCCCCCGCCTTGGCGAACTCCATCACCCGTACGGCATGCAGCGGATCCTCCTCTCCGGTGATCACGGATTTGTAACCGTCGTCGTCGTACGCCACCAGCCCGCCAGCGACCATGTAGCAGTCTGCAAAACCGGCACACACACATACACACATGCACACGGGTGGGCTTCTTGTTAAACACACATACACTGCTCAGTTTTCTCTTAGACTTTTACACACATACACGACATGCACACGCATACTTGACATGGCGTTGGGTTAGTACCCATCAACACGTAGTGGCCATGTTTGTATGGATGGAATGGATGGAATGGATGGAATGAATATGCATTGAGCATGTACAGAATGGAACGCACACGGTTATCCCCCACCCCGCCGTCGTCCTGGGCTTATTATTACTCGCGGCAGGCAAGGCGCCGGGGTCCCGGTCATGATGCTATCGGGGATCGGGAGGCATCAGCGTGCGTGCAAGCAAGCGCTGTGCGTTCGTCAAGGCAGGTCACAACAATCGGCACGGCACGGCACGGCACGGCACGGCACGTCGGGACCGACGAGTAAATAAACCCGAATGGCTACTTCATCAAATTCATCAAGCAACCGCCCAAAGCCCGCAATCAATATCGATTCCCGTAGTTAACGAAAGGGTTGCCGGTCTTTTGTTATATATCCTGTCCGACGGGCGTTATGTCTAGCAACGGGCGTTATGTCGCTCCCTGACAGGCCCTGACAAATCAACGACTCCAGCCTCCGGGAAGAGCTGGGGCACGCACCGAGCCCGCCCGCCCGCCCGCCCGCCCGTCCGCCCGCCCACCTCCGATAGTCTCCACTTTGTACACCCGGTATATGTCGATGAGCGCATCGAATCGCGAGTAGAGCTGGTTCAGGAAGGCCATCACGGTGAGCGGTGTGGAGGCCTGGCACATGGTGGTGAAGCCCACGATGTCTGCGCGCGTGGCAGCGGTTGCAGCAGACGGGTGGGCAGCAGCGAGGTGGCACAAACTGACGAATGAATCCCTTATTCCATCATCCGAGGCACGCACGAAAGTATGCATGCATGTACGGCGGCATGTCGTACACTTGCATACAGCCGGAACAACACCCACGCAGGACTTGGATGGCAGCAGGTCTCCCCACGCACCCGCTTGTGCGCGCCGCCATCACCGTCCACCCGCCCCCCTCTACACGCGTACATCCGCGAAGCAAAACGTGCATCCGGTATGTATTAATAATAATAATTAGTAATAATACATATTATTATTATTATTATTTGTATTATTATTGTTATTATAATTATTTATTATTATTATCATTAAGCATACACTAACTTATGATATATGCCGTACCACCCCACCCACCCGCGAACAGGATGGTGACCCCGGGGTGCCACGTGGCGAGGGAGGCCATCCGCTGCCCGCTGCCCGCCGCCGCGCACAGGTTCAGAAGGCTGCAAGCGGTGGGCTGCTGGGAGGTCCCGGGCGGCAGCAACCGCGCTTTCGAGGGGCGGCAGCGGCGCTGAGAGCCGCCTCCTGGAGCGTCATGTACTCAATCACATGCCTGCACGCGTCGGTGGGTCCACGCACAGGTTTGTGGAGTAGATAGTCCGGATCCGGATCCGAAATAAAGCGATAAGTGCAGTCAGGTGTGTTGGTGGTGTTCCACGATGGCCAGCTGGCAGGTAGATAGGTGCCGCATGCAGCATCCGAGCACGAGCAGATCGATATGGGTCGGATAGTTGTGGGTTGTGTAGTTTGTGGGTAGGGGCAGAGCAAGTGGACGTGCGTGCGGGGTCGCGCGGTTGTGCGCGCACGCACGCAATGCAATACGTGTTTTACGGCGGGCTGCAGGCGCAGGCGCTGGTGTGTGTTGCATACGGGCACTTCAAGGGCTTTGCTCGGCCCCTTGCATGTCACACCCCGCGCCCCTGCCTTACTTGCCCGCTGAATAACACACACGCGCGCACACGCAATTCGAATACGATGCCGTACATGCCGTACGATACCGTACGAGGCGCAGTAGGTGCGCCCGCGCCCACAGTGGCCGCAATGACTATCCGTTGACAAACGCCCGCACGTATTTTCACACACGCACACACGCTCCCGAACTTCTTCGTTCTGTTCCACCCACCCACGCATCCACCCATCCCATCCACCCACCCGCCCACCCACCCACCCATCCACCCACGCATCCACCCACCCGCCCATCCCATCCATCCACCCGCCCGCCCACCCGCCCAACCACCCATCCCCCCATCCATCCCCCCATCCATCCGCCGACCTACCGGGGGAACATCCCCTCAAGGACCTGCGACCACGGGCCGCGGGGACGGGGGCGAGCGGCAGCGGCAGGGCACGCTAGGGACGGACGGACGGACGGACGAGTTACTGGCGTTCGCGCACAATGCTCCTAATGCCGCTGAAGTACGTCATCCCGTATCCATCATGGCCGTTGGAGAGGTACCGTTAGGGGTACCGTTGGAGGTCGGTACCGTTGGAGGTCGATACCGATACCGGTACCGGAGGTGCTGCGTCACTCACGCATGTGGGGGCCGTGGTGCCGCCGGGAACTAATCCGCGGGTCATCACTTGGTCCAGGGATGTGCTGGCTAGCTAGCGGCAACCCACCGACCTCCTGGGCTACGGCCACGCGGGGAGGCCCAGACCGTAGTTCCATCCCCTGCTCAACCCCTGCGCCCCACCGAGCCCTACTTTTGCCCCCACACATTATCCATCGATCAATCCAACCATCCAGCTGTGTTATTGCAGGCGGCATCGTGCGCGCGCGCAGGCCCCCGCTGAAGTCGGCTAGTAGCCCCGGGCTGCCACGCTGTACGGCACACTGTACGGCCCAAGCGGAAGCCCGCCCCCTAAGACCGCAAAACCGCAAAGCAAGAGCACCCGAACACCGAAAACATACTTACTCTTCCATTTCCCAGTTCCGCCTCGCCTCCTCTCCCCTCTCCTGCCCTCCTTCCCCTCTCCTGCCCTCCTTCCCCTCTCCTGCCCCCCCCCCCCCCCCCCCCCCCCCCCCCCCCCCCCCCCCCCCCTCTCCTGCCCTCCTTCCCCTCTCCTGCCCTCCTTCCCCTCTCCCCCTCCTTCCCCCCTCTCCTGCCCTCCTTCCCTCTCCTGCCCTCCTTCCCCTCTCCTGCCCTCCTTCCCCTCTCCTGCCCTCCTTCCCCTCTCCTGCCCTCCTTCCCCTCTCCTGCCCTCCTTCCCCTCTCCTCCCTCCTTCCCCTCTCCTCCCTCCTTCCCCTCTCCTGCCTCCTTCCCCTCTCCTCCCTTTTCCTGCCCTCCTCCCCTCCTGCCTCCTCCCCTCTCCTGCCCTCCTTCTCTCCTTCCCCTCTCCTCCTTCCCTCCTGCCCTCCTCCCCTCTCCTGCCCCTCCTTCCCCTCTCCTGCCTCCTTCCCATCTCCTGCCCCTTCCCCTCCTCCTCCTTCTCCTGCCCTCCTTCCCCTCTCCTGCCCTCTTGCCCTCCCCCCTCTCCTGCCTCCTTCCCCTCTCCTGCCCTCTTCCCATCTCCTGCCCTCCTTCCCCTCTCCTGCCCTCCTTCCCCTCTCCTGCCCTCCTTCCATCTCCTGCCCTCCTCCCCTCTCCTGCCCTCCTTCCCTCTCCTGCCCTCCTTCCCCCTCTCCTGCCCTGCTTCCCATCTCCTGCTCTCCTGCCCTCCTCCCCTGCCCTCTTCCCCTCTCCTGCCCTCCTTCCCCTCTCCTGCCCTCCTTCCCCTCTCCTGCCCCTCCTTCCCCTCTCCTGCCCTCCTTCCCCTCTCCTGCCCCTCCTTCCCCCTCTCCTGCCCTCCTTCCCCTCTCCTGCCTCCTTCCCCTCTCCTGCCCTCCTTCCCCTCTCCTGCCCTCCTTCCCCTCTCCTGCCCTCCTTCCCCTCTCCTGCCCTCCTTCCCCTCTCCTGCCCTCCTTCCCCTCTCCTGCCCTCCTTCCCCCTCTCCTGCCCTCCTCCCCTCTCCTGCCCTCCTTCCCTCTCCTGCCCTCCTTCCCCTCTCCTGCCCTCCTTCCCCTCTCCTGCCCTCCTTCCCTCTCTCCTGCCCTCCTTCCCCTCTCCTGCCCTCCTTCCCTCTCCTTGTCCTCCTCTCCTGCCCTCCTTCCCTCTCCTGCCCTCTTCCCCTCTCCTGCCTCCTTCCCTCTCCTGCCCTCCTTCCCCATCTCCTGCCCTCCTTCCCCTCTCCTGCCCTTCCTTCCCCTCTCCTGCCTCTCCTTCCCCTCTCCTGCCCTCCTCTCTCCCTCTTCTTCCTGCCCTCCTTCCCTCTCCTGCCCTCCTTCCCTCTCCTGCCCTCC